>JAVGWX010000010.1:37901586-38009086 GCA_036924085.1 Ariolimax columbianus | reverse complement strand
TCTTGTCCTTGACTTGCCACTGGGGTCGGTCGGCACGAGACGAGAGAGTGAGGATAAAAAGTAGCGCAGTTAATCCTTACTAAAAATAGCGCTAGCAAAATAAGTTATGCCATCATCGTCTACGGTGAATGGAGGCATTGGCCTTTGCCTTTGCCATGACTTAGCTCTCACATTCGATTGTCTTTCTTGGTTTCTGTCTCATTCAGCTACCTTGGCCGTCTTATGCTAGAACCGCCATGAAGGTTAGATTTGTAAACCAGCGTGACAGAGATCCAGATCATCTTATCGAACGTTCTGTCACACGCGACATACATGTCAATCATATCAATGTACAGCGTGTTTCGCCTGGGGGCTGTTAATCGATCATTTTGCAGAACAGCGGCTCTTAAGCTTTAGTTTTCTTAGAAATCATCATCATCATCAATCTGCACTTCTCAGCTCCCCGTTGAGCACATGCCTTCAATAAAAACACACCACGTCCTTCTATCCTTAGACGTCCGCTGCAACTCTGTCCACGACTTTACTGATCTCTTTACGTCCGCCTCCAGTTCTCTTCTCCGTGTGAATTTTTTACTTCTCTTACCTATACTGAATTGGGGATTCCAGAACGCAGTCCTGTAAGGATGTTAACTGGTTTCCTTGATGTGTGTCATATCCAGCACGCTCATTACACCATATTGGCTTAGCTTGGCTTGGCTTAGTTCGTTCTCAATCTCCTGCTACCAAACCCTGACACGGGCCTAAATAGCAGAATGTAGTCCAGAGAACGGAATCCGTTGTGTCGTAGTTTACAGTTTGACTGCGATATTTGTACTTCTCTGTCCAACACATCCGACGCCAGCAAGCATTTTTTTAATACCGGGTTAGCATTCCCTATTGGATCTCTTCTCCTTAGCCAGTCTGCTCTATTGCAGTTTGTTATCCAGGATCACCGCGTGGAGGTGTAGAAGGGTCTTGGCAGCCATGGTTCGCTGGCCCTGACGCTAGCAGTCGCTGACCGCTGCAGTTCATGCGCTGCTAAGGTTCTTCATCCCTTATTCAATTGATATACATCTTACTTTTCGCCTCATTCACATAAGTTCCCCAATGCAATGACAATTTATCTCGCCTGTTTTATCCTTTTTTTTATATCGTTATACGTACCTTCTACTTTGTCTACATGGCTACCTAGATTATGAATGAAAGCACACTGAAGTAAATATATAACTATCATTATGAATTATCTACCAGTAGACTAATTCTAATTATAACTTAACTTATCGTCTTTATACTGGTTTAGGAGACTCTGCAGAGTCTGTATATAACCACTATCATTTACATTACTATGCTCTAAAAGCTATGCGCATCCAATTTATTCTTAAATGCATTAATTGTCCCTGCCTCCACTACCTGCTGTTGCAATACATTCCACGTATTGACCACTCTCTGACTAACAAAATATTTCCTAATATCTCATCTGGACATCTCTTTAGTTAATTTGTAGCTATACCCTCTAGTTCTTTTAGGTGGTGGTATTTTGAAAAAAACTTGTTATAGTCTAATGTATCCATTCCTCTGATCATCTTATAAACCTGTATTAAGTCACCTCGAATTCTTCTCTTTTCTATACACCGTAGTCCAGTTTTTCTGAGTCTTCCCTGATAACTGTAATTTTGGAATCCCACTATCAGCTTTGTCGTTCTTTTTTGTATTCTTTCCAGCATGTTTATATCCCCTCTTTGATAAGGACTCCACACCTGTACACAGTACTCCAATCTAGGTCTAACTAAAGCTTTATACAGTTTGACTTTCACGTTCATGCTCCTATTTCTTTTTATCATACCTAACATTGTTTTTGTCTTTTTCACTGTCACCTGAACTTGCTCACTCACCTTACCTGTAAGATCTATTATAACCCCTAGGTCCCTTTCCTTATCTATCTTTCTAATATTGTTCTCGTCCAGTCTGTAATTATGTTCCATATTGGATCTACCCATGTGGGTGACTGTACATTTATCTACATCTACATTATGTACGGAGCCGAAACTTGTAGAACGAGTCAGACAATGTAGATTAAACTCCTGAAACTCGGCATCAACTGCTTTGTTTTGTCTTATCCATTTGTGTCGGGAAACGACGTAGGGAGCCGAAGTTTTCTGTCCAGGGTCAGACGCGTCGCTGAATTAATCTAAGGGGGATAATAGGAAAAGTCTGTCAAGACATGATCAGAATGCAGACCTATTGGGAAAGCAGCAAACAACCAGTAGTACAACAGATCAAACATTGGAAATGGTTTAGATAAGACACACGATACGGAAAAGTATTTCCACACGTGGCTAAACATGCCCTGACATGGAATACACATGGGAAGAGGAAGAGAGGAAGATTAAAAAAGGCCCGCCGGAAGAGACTGAAAATGTACTTCGGTATCCTTGACCTTAACTGGAAAGAAGCAGAACTGAAGACCGAACTTGGTGGAGGAGGGTTGTCAATGGATTATGCCGCGAAGCGAGGGACGAGCATTAAGGACGATGGTAAATCTACTAATCAAGGCCGCTGACTCCGTAAGTGGCAGCGCAGTGTGTGTGGCTATGTTTTAATTGTGACCTCCGCTTGAAGAAAACTGTTACTTGTGTGGATTTCCGGAGCAAAGCACGGGCCCACTGCAATCTTCCAAATAATCGTTTAAGGGCGGCTGCATAGTGGGTGTAAAGGGGCTAACAAACTCATCATAAAACAATAGATTTTTACTGAAACCACAACAGCAACACCATTTAGAATACCTCACTCCAAGAAAATCTGCAGTTATAGAGAGCGAAAAGAAGATAACAGGAATTGATATTTTTCTTTTCCCTTGATTCTGAGGCAAGTTGTGTTGCACTGTGTTTTGCTCCTTAATAACCAGTGCATCCGACTTCATGACTTTTAAAATTGTTTACTTTCCAACGGGTACTACCGTACTGCATCCAAACCACTTGTCACTACGCAGTACCCTCCCCCCACAACTCCCAAGAAAATAAAATCTAATTCTTTACATGTGTTGGAACCCTCATCCTTCGTGCTCGAAGACCAATAACCAAATCGATTGATCACCCCTCTTCTGTCTCCCACTTTAACATGTGCGAGAGATGGCAGCAAAACTTTATGTCAATAATGCCGGAAGTATAAAACACGATTAAGTCGTTCTACCTGGGATCGGCAACAAACGATAATTGAATACCTTTATCATGGGTAATCAAGCAAGTACCACACATACTAAAAACAGTTAACAAAGATGAACGTATTCCAGAATAAGGGAGATAGATTGGATTTTTTCTAGTTTTCTTCCATCAATTGATGTGCATCTTGTTCTGATACTGGTGCAACAAAGGTTGTAATATCAGGGTGAACTGACACGTACTGCTCAAGGCGGTACGTTATGTTCGTACCGGGCTTCCCTGAAACATGCAGTATTATAGCAGGATGGCGATCATATTGGGAATCGATATTGTAATTCATATAGTTTTGACCTTATTAAACATCCTCGCACTGCACTACAGCTGGGAGCGCCCGAGTCCACCTTATTCAGGTACGGATGGGGTCGTACGATGAAACGTTGCAATACTTCACCAAAAAAAAGTTGCCGAGAACAAAAATGAACTCAGAACGAAAGGTTTTCATAACATTATCTGATTATGATATCATTTAGCTAATTCAATAGTCACTGATAAAGATCTTCAGGTCGAAACGGCAATTAATGTCCTTCTTAACCATATTTGTATTTCGACCTTTTTCTGAACTTGTGTACTTGGAGTTCTGATAACTAAACAGGCAAGTGTTTGTCTGTTGCCAAGTAGTCGAAGGCTGTATGTAGTATGTACTGTGACTTAGTAGACTTTGGGGAAGATTAGTTGGGTATTGGATAGGAATTTCAGTACATTTAGAGTTTTGTTTGAACAGCAGCTAACAGCAAACTTTTATCGATTTTCAACTACCAACGATTCTTTCACGTGCACAGCGAATGGATGGGATCTCCGACGTTTTTCGTCCATCTCCATTAGAACTAGTCACTGATCACACCTCCCTTGAGACCAAGAGAATCTTGAAAATTACGGAATTCGTCTTCTTCGTACAAATAATCAATCACTAGCACGCTTAGGTAAGAAGGGTACGTTTATAATTAATATTAATGGTGGTCGACTGTGCTTTCTTTGTTTATTGCCTGGTAGTCATCTTATCAGTGCCATAAACACATTCAATTGAGAAGTGAGACCTTTGCCCAGATGTTTCACAGCTTGTGAACGGTCTGGACAGAGGTTATTATCTGTGTGGATGCACATTTACGTGTTTGTGTGGGCATAAAAGTACATACATGCATGCGTCAGGGTATATATGTATATGTGTAACACACGCGTGTGTGCTTGTGGGTATATATGTATGTGTGTGTGTATATATATATATATATATATATACATATATATATATATATATATATATATATATATATATATATATATGTATATATATACATATGTAGGTGTGTGTATGCATGTATTTGTATGTATGTGTGTGTAGCTAAAAGGCACGTGTGAGTAAGTAAAGATGTATGCATTTTGTTCATAGATGTGTAAATATGTGTAAAGAATTTACATAGAGGTGTGCAAGGAGGATGACGGATGGAGGAAGGTACGCGAAGACAGAATAGTCCCCGTGGTACATGAACGAACAAGTTATAATGTATATAGATTGACTCTGTTTTGAATTTTTGAATTGTTTTGATATATTACGAATATTGTGCATTGAAACGCAAACTATTAGAAACTTAAAACCCTAAACACATTCAGACGTTTTATCACTCGGCTATAGCCACCTTTCTCCACCTTGAGAACAGTATATTTTTGTATTATCTCGTCCCCATCAATGGTAACCGCCCTCCCCCTGACCACAGTTTAAGAACAACTGGTGTGTAAAACGTCGATGCTAGACGCCAGAGTGCGGCTTGCAGGAACCCTCGACACCGGTTTTCCTAGCCTTGCATGTAAAGTTCTTCAATATTGCGTCATCATCTCTCTCGTGTTGTGGCCATGAAAACGTGGTGTTTGTTTGACTTTGCCTGTGTCATACAAACACGAGTCGTTTCAGTATTGTCGGGGCCTGACATAGGAGTGGGACAGCAGAGAATAGCTCCACTGTAAACATGTCAATCATGTTGTAAAAGAATAACAAGTATGGGCGTGCATGGAGCCAGTAGCGTCATTCTGTAGAAACCTGAGACCAGGAAAAAGTCAACAAATAGGGACAAGTCAACTAGATGGAAACATGAGGAATTGGTGTGATGAAGACGTGTGTTCCACTGGGAACTCAAAAGTTTTGGGATAATTCATAAGTACATGAGTAGTTTCTATGGCAAACAGAACAGGGTCGCTTGTTTTTTCCTGGCATGTCGTAAGAATCGACTAATGTGGGTTTTGAATGGAGCTAAAAGTCTAATCATGTAAGGGATCAAGATGCTGAGCAGCACATGAGCTGCAGTGGTCAGCGACTCATAGCTGACTGCTAGTGTCAGGGCCAGTAAACCAAAGCTGTCAAGACCCTTCTACACCTCCACGTGGTGATCCTGGATAACAGGCTGCACCAGGGCAGACTGGCTAAGGAGAAGGGATCGAAGAGGGAATACTAACCCGGTACTCAAAAAATGCTTGCTGAAGTCCGATGTGTTGGACCGAAAGGTGCAAATATCGCATTCAAGCTGTAAACTACGACACAACGCATTCCGTTCTCTTGACTACATTCTGCTACTTAAGCCCTTTCAGAGTTTGGTAGTGGGAGATTGAGAATGAACGAAGCCAAGCCACCATGTAAAAGTCTTTGTTACTGAAGCGGCACTTCAAATACTTGGATTCAGACTTCCCTACTTTGCCTTAATCAGCGTCCCTGTGCGAACAGCCCTTGTGGATTCGATATAAATAGTGCTGGGGGAGGGGGGAGTCTTGTGATTTTTATTCCCTGTCGGGTCAAAAGGCGAACAGGTGTCTGGCTCCACCACGACTACCGAGCGCTTCTCTAAATTATGATATGGTTGGCAAAAGATGGCAGCAAAAAGGCACAATTTAGTCATCGAGTACCATACGAGAAATCAAGAACATCATTAGAAATCAGTATATACACCAATCCAGAGAAGACAGACACATAAGCAGTACGCCAGACCCAATTCACCAACTCAAAAGAAATCAACAAACTACCTTATTTCGTCTGAGAACTGGACACTGCAGACTACTAGAACATCTTTACCAACTAAAGATCTCACACACCGATGAGTGCCCATGTGCAACAGCATGCCAGAACCCTGAGCATATTCTACACGATTGCCCAATCTATAGGGAAATGAGATGCCAGACCTGGCCAGAGGGTGCGGAGCTGAGACAAAAGCTGTGGGGCAGCCACTCTGACCTGGTGAAGACTACAGACTTCATCATGGCGACTGGCCTGCAGATATAGCATGACCAGAAGATCCTAAACGCAAAGAAGAATAAAATGATTATGGTAAACCAAATGCAGTGTTAACCCAATGTTCCGTCATCTAGAGCAGGGCTTTAGGGGTTCAGGGCAATGAAAGAGTTGACATCATGGCTTCACAATCTCCCATCATTGGCTTATTAGTGATGCATAGAAGTGACATTTTGAAATTAATCAATGACCGCCTGCTGGATGAGGACACCGCAATAGATGAAACAGCAAGCCACGTATTGCACAGTTTCGACATTAAACGAGGTTAGAGCTGAGTGGGGCGCATGAGAGGACGGCGCAGGAGAGTGTACAACCAGCGAGCTACAGGGACCATCAGCATCCATACCTTACGGGATCAAGATGCTGAGCTACGCATGAGCTGCAGTGGTCAGCGACCCATAGCTGACTGTTAGCATCAGGGCCAGCGAACCAGAGCTGCCAAGACCCTTCTACACCTCCACGCGGTGATCCTGGATAACAGGCTACAACAGGGCAGACTGGCTAAGAAGAAGGGATCGAAGAGGGAATGCTAACCCGGTACTAGAAAACGCTTGCTGAAGTCGGATGTGTTGGACCGAAAGGTGCAAATATCGCAGTCAAGCTGTAAACTACGACACAACGCATTCCGTTCTCTTGACTACATTCTGCTACTTAAGCCCTTTTCAGGGTTTGGTAGCGGGAGAATGAGAACGAAAAAAAGCCATCCATACCTTACCCCATTTGATGAGAGAGAGACTGAGTACCTATGGGTATTCCCGGAGTGCAGTGACGTCGATTCTTAGAAACGGAAACAGACACAGAGCAGGACTCGTCAATTTGTGTATACTTAGCGCCCACTTTTATAACTTCCGTTTGGGTAAATATTCCTTTCCACCCACTAAAATTTAAATTGAAGAAAACTTCGCGATCGTCCAGCGAGCCTGTGGATTTTGGGTGTTTATAATACATCATCATCATCATGTTGCATGTTATTTAGAGAACGTCACTCCCATCACAGCTTATCTGAAAGATACTCGATCTCTTGCCAGATCTCCAGTCTGCTCCAGGGTCATGCCCAATCATTCTTTGACATTTTGGTACCATCGCCTGCTTGTTCTGCATCTCTCTTGCCAAATCGTCAACCTGTTCCAGGGTCATGTCCAATCATTCTTTGACATTTTGGTACCATCGCCTTCTTGGTCTGTCTCTCTTGCCAGATCTCCAGTCTGCTCCAGGGTCATGCTCAATCATTCTTTGACATTTTGGTACCATCGCCTTCTTGGTCTGTCTCTCTTGCCAGAACTCCAGTCTGCTCCAGGGTCATGCCCAATCATTCTTTGACATTTTAGTACCATTGCCTTCTTAGTCTGTCTCTCTTGCCTGGCATTATACATGTCATTACCGTTCTGTCAAGACCGTTGATTCCTGTTATATGGCCAAAGTTTTTCAATTTTCTGTTCATGAAGCAATTTATGAACCAGTTCTCCTTATGCCCAACTTTTGTGGAATGTCTGCCTTTATCTTTTTTTCCAGTTCATGGTATTCTGAACATTTTTCTGTAACATTTCGACTTGATGAAGGACTCGATTCTCTTCCTTGATGTTTGGGTAATTGTCCATGTTTCACAGCTGTATGCTGTCACTGGAAAAACACATTCTACAAATTGTCACTGTTGTTGTTTACTAGTATTCTGCCTTTGTTTTCTCAAGTTGTGTAACCTCTGCAGTGCTATATAAAAAAAATAGAATAATAATAATATATTTTATATACAGAATGCAATTATTCTGGTTACCGCCCACCTGTCAGATGAAATCGTCCGTTAGTGGGCGCTAGCGACCAGGTTGAAGAGCTCTGGTCTAGAGTGTCATATACAAGCAAAAGAAGCATATACACACACAGGTTCGTCTAGTAAATACGATATAGTTACATAGAAGGCTCGTCAGTCAAGGATGAAGTGTTACAGATTGCATTGTAAAATCATTTGGCTAAATTGACCGAATTGAAGAACTGACATGCCGAAAATGTTGCACGGGTTTTAAAAGCAGTGATACAGACAATACCATCGCACTGTACCATAACATTAAACGCGGAGGCCAACAATTTAGCCAAAGATGGTGTAAAACGGACACGGGAAGAATATTTGGTCAATAATGAAGAAAAAAAGCCATAGTAGAAGAGCACTACAATGTAAAGGGGCAGAAAGAACTCCCAAACACCACTCAGATGACGGATGCTACCAACCGTTCAGAAAAAAAACCAAGATATCTTACTTCATCTCCGAACCGGCCACAACAGAAACCTGTACACCAAATTCAAGATAGGTACTACCAGTCTATGTTACTGCTGCCTGGGAAACATGACAGGAGCACATGTACTTCAGGAATGCTCCTATCAGACAGATCTGAGGAAAAGGATGTGATCCATGTCGACTTCCCTCGCAGAGAAACTGTATGGTGGTATTGAGACCCTGAAAAAGACAACAGAACTTGTTGAAGAATACGGAGTTTCCCGTCTAAATGAGCAATGGTCGCAGAAGAAGAAGAAGAGGAAGAAGAAGAAGTAGAAAAGGAAGAAGAAGAAGAAGAAGAAGAAGAAGAAGAAGAAGAAGAAGGGATTCGCTGTATTTATTAAGAAGAGATCAGTACCCCAGCACAGTGACTTTCTTTCCTTAATAATAAGTCAGATACCCATTGGAAGCTTGATCGACCGGAGCGAATCAATGACAGGGATCGAACCCGGTACCGTTTCGTGATATATGAGCGCTCTACCACTCAGACGCTCACACCAAGAATCCCAACAGCATATTCTACATTCAGTTGCCTCATACAGCAATGCTGGAGTACACAATAGCCATGGATTTAATAATATAGAGAACTACTATCTTCGTTGTACAAACACACATAGCATTAGGTCACTACTGTAGTTGGGCCTGCACATAACCCTGCGCCAAAGCTCTAATTGTGTGATTTTGAAGTGGTGGTTTCTATAACATGTCATATTGCACGATGAGGTTGCTAGCCATATGCACAACGCTCTGCTGGGATGCTTAGAATATTTCAGTGGGTCTATCCTTTGATCCTCTTTCCTCGGTTTTAAAAACTCTCTCTGCGGTATTTGTTACTATTGCTAAAAGCCACGAGGTAGATTTGTATGACTGGAGAATAAAGGTAGCTTGCTCATGCAGCAGCCCCACACTATCAATCAATCAATCAAAATCCTCACCGCGCAGCATAGATCGGTCCTCAACCAACAACTTCCAAGTCTGTTTGCCCCCTGCCCTCTTCATCAACATAGAAGACCTCTGTCCTTCTTGCCCAACGATAGACTCAATTTCTCTTCTCCAAATGTGTTTTGGTATGCCTCTACTCATTTTACGCTATGGGTTCTAGAATATTATCTGTCTTGCAATGTCACCTGACTCTGTTTTGTAAAGTACACTGTATCCATCTCCATCGTCTTCTATCTATGTCGCGTTCCACAGATGTAACAATATCTCTCCATGAGACCGTCATTAGAGGCCTTATCGTACCATTTCGAACCCTGTCTTCCTCGCAGACACCTGTTGATGAATGTTCGTACCGGCTTTGTGAACGACGTTGTTGTCCGCCAAACTTCAAAGCCATATAATCCTCAGGTGTCGGTAGACTCCGTGAAGGAGGGGGGGGGGTGTAATTTCATTTCGTGTGCCAGATGTACCACCGATAGGGTTGTTCCCCGTTTCTGAAGTATCTCACTTATACCGTCTATCCATCTTTATCTTGGAATCCGAGTTCCACTGCAGCCCTCTGTCTTGTGTTGTAGATCCGGGTAGTTGGTAACTTTGGTTGCATTCTTGCCAAGCGTCCGAACCATTTTATTCTCTACATTTCCATGAATTCCACACACGTTGTTGCGCTCACCTTCTGTCTGATTTCTTTGTTTCGTATTCTGTCCAGACTTGTGACCCCGACAGCTTTTCACAAACACCACATTACACATACCAGGATTTTTCTGTCCTGTGTTTAGGCGAGACTCTAAAACTGGTAGTAGAGAGTTGGTATAAAACTGTCCTGTTGTTAAATTTTTTAAATATCTTTTTCGTTGTATTTATTTCTCTAATCCCCAATGCGGTATGCGTCGCACTGTGATTTTTATTTTGCGCCTGTCGCCCCAGTGCATTCGACTTCAGCATGCATTTTATGTAAGGGTCTGCTTTCTCCTGCATTTTCTAAGAGTTTGCTTCTCCGGGGTAACTGCCGGTGCTGTGATGGGGATCGAACCCAGCACCTGCGGATTGTGAGCCGTGCCACTTAACCCCTAGCCGACGCCGTCCCCAAACTATGTATAAACTGCATCTTTCTCTCTACGTGGATTTGTGTGTGTCTTAATAGCGACGAGAGCTTATAGGAAACCGCATTTTCTTTCTATATTCTTGAATCCACCTCTCTGTCCTCTCTTTCATCTTGTGTGGACACGCAACCCAAGAATTCGAATTCTCTTACCTGTTTACGTTCTGTGCTATTCACCTGAATATTTAGTGTTTTCTCAATTCTGCTGACTGTCAATTCCTCTGTCTTTGCATTCGATTTGAAAATTGATATCTTCGTGTCGGAGTTAATTTCACCACGCACCATACAGACTAGGTTTTCATTTCCCTCCAACGCTCCTTAAAAACAACAACAACAAATTGTGAGCCTAATCAATATTCTAGATGCATCCTCTCGTGGTCAGGAAACCGAAATCCAGACTTTCATCCTTAAACAGAGCTAATCCTATCACGAGAATGTAATTCATGGACAATGAACAAAGAAAGAGCAAGATTACTCAAACGTAGACATTGTTGGACAGATGAATTGCACAAATCCAATGGGCAGCTAAAGAAGTCAATTAGGATACGCTGTGACGATCCCACACACAAATGAACCTTATTACATACATCAGAAAGCGTCAGTTATCATTATTGTATTAGTTTGAAGCGCATTATGAGCGTATTTCTTGTTGGCGGAGTTAGTCGGTTTGAGTTCTTCATTCTTGATGAATTATCTTTGATAACAGGCTACATTGGCTCTTCTTGAACTAATTCTTGACGAATTGTCTCTAATATCAGGGTATATGGCTCTTCGTGTACTCATTCTTGATGAATTGTCTCTAATATCAGGTTAATTGGCTCTTCGTGTACTCATTCTTGACGAATTGTCTCTAATATCAGGCTACATTGGCTCTTCGTGTACTCATTCTTGACGAATTGTCTCTAATATCAGGTTAATTGGCTCTTCGTGTACTCATTCTTGACGAATTGTCTCTAATATCAGGCTACATTGGCTCTTCGTGTACTCATTCTTGACGAATTGTCTCTAATATCAGGTTAAATTTACTCTTCTGGAGCCAACAGGTCACTCGTGAATACTCTTTGCTTCGACACATTTACTCTTGCAATGTAAAACTGTCACCAGAAAGTACTGGTATATCTAATACATTTAGGAATGCTTGAATTCTAGAAACTTGTGTAGATTAATATGATAATTGTTCAAACCAATATATCAGCTCTACAGAATAGTAAACAAATTTGCGAGCCGATGAATCAATTCTCCGGAGTTAATTAATTAATACCGGGACGCACTGAAAAGGAGGGATGGATTCGCAACGTTGTAGTACGATGCTCTGATTTTCTGCATGATAATCACTACGGAGATCACAGGGTCGGTCACCATTTTGTGAGCGAGGACACTTGTGTCCTCGTGGACGTGTGGTGAGAATTGTTGTCAGTTCATGCTCATCACGTGAGCGACTTAGCAGCCAATTTTATGAGAATAACAAGCAAGGCGGCTTGTGGGAGGGGGCGGGGGTGTGCTCAGTGGTCTCGAGGTAAGGTACCCGCCTAGGGTTCCGGGCGTAGCTGGTTCGAATCACGGTGGAGACCGGGATATTTTCACGTAGATCTTCTGGTAAAAATTCCTCCGATCTCTGGTTAGTGAGATCGAACTTCCGTGGTCAGTGCCGAGCACGCTAAAAATCTCTTGGCAGTTAGAAATCGAAGTTAAAAATCTACCAACATTATATATACCTTCTCCCAGGGCTAATAAGCCGCAGGAAGTTTCAAATACTTATTACTTATAGCCGAAGCCTTCGGCTACCTGGCAACATACATTTAACAAGCATGTTTGAATACCAGGATTCCAGGTATTCCAGGGAAACAAGCGCGGTGTACTTTGACTAAGCGTAACATTTATTTTAGAAGGACGGTACACGACAAACAAAGACAATACTGAATGGATTAACAAAGCAATAATACAATTTACTAGACCTTGTCTGCTAGAGGGAAAGGTCAGATCGCGGCCGATTGGATCGGTACATCTATGAGAACAGCGGCAGTATCTCAAGCAGAACAGAACTCAATACACGAATTACTCTTTACAGATGGCTTGGCTTGGTTTCGTTTGTTCTCAATCTCCCGCTACCAAACCTTGAAATAACTTAAGTATCAGAATGTAGTTCAGAGAACGGAATCCCTTGTGTCGTAGTTTACAGCTTGCATGCGATATTTGCACATTTCGGTCCAACACATCCGACTTCAGCAAGCATTTTATGAGTATCTGGTTACATTCCCTCTGCGATCCCTTCTCCTTAGCCAGTTTGCTCTGTTGCAGCCTGTTATCCAGAATCACCGCGTGGAGGTGTAAAAGGGTCTTGGCAGATCTGGTTCCTGGCCCTGACCATAACAGTCAGTTATGGGTCGCTGATCACTGCAGCTCAAACGCTGCTCAGCATCTTGATCCCATTTTTGCAGATGATCAGTGTTTGCTGTACGATTATGAAAATAAGCTGCAAAATTACGTGAAGGCGTTTACTGCTACTTGAGTTAATACCACCATGCGAATTAGGGAGAACAAAACAGAAACTACCATGATCAGTAGAACACCTGGGTCACTCAATATAATTGTAAATGATATTACTGTCTAACAGGCAAATGAGGTCAAGTATCCGGGCAGTATTTTTTCGGCAGGCGTCAGGATCGACAGGGAAATTTAGACTAGGTGTTAGAAAGTATCTGCGGTGACTTATCAGCTGTGACCATTGCTTAGACACCCGAGCATTAGTTTGGCAACACAGAAACAGCTGATAAACAGTATATTTATGCCGACTCTGTGGTACCAGTGCCAAACGTGATCTCTGTTCAGAGCACATGTGAGCAGAATTTTGATTTGTGAAATTAAGTCTTTGAGGAAAGTCATCGGTGTTACCAGGAGAGACAGAATGCGGAACGACGACATTCGAAGCATGGTCGGCACTACGTCTTGTGCCGAATATATTTCCAAGCAGAAAATAAGTTGGTTTGGTCATCTCATGAGAATGAACTTTCATCAACTTCCACGCTGGTAGATCTGGCTATGAGATAAGAGGGCTGCCGCGAGGTAGGTGGATAGATTGCATTAGAATGATTGTGCGACAACACAAGCACACATTGGCCGACGCAACGCACTTGGCGCCGGACATACGACTCAAGCTCCCAACGGCGTACACCGGCACAAGTGGAAAAAAAACTAACTACAGTATTAGAATAAGGATTTGAGACTGACTTCAGCTTTTTTTTCTTTGAGGTATTGATATATTTCTTATGGCCCTATGCCCAATCCTGTTTAGTCCCTTTCTTACGACATGGCTGGCATGTTACAGTGCTGCTATTCTGTGTTCCTCTTTCATAGCTCCGGTAATACTCAGTGGAAGATACAGTTAAGAAAATATTTTTACTGATTGATAATCTTAGATAATCTTAATTCTGTTGGCCAGAATAGCACAGACAATAGGGCCGATTGCACGGCTTAACAAAATCTGGCAAGATAAACGGTTAGTGCAATGGACGAAAATCAGATTAATGCGGACACTTGTCCTGTCAATATCCCTCTATGCATGTGAGACATGGACAGTTACAGATGACCTTCAGCGAAGAATACAGGCCTTAGAGATGAGATGTTTCCGAAAACTTTTAAATGTCACGTACAAGGATCGAGTTACAAATTAGGAAATACGAGATTTAATTACAACAGCAATATGGGATTTTGAAGACCTCTTGGCAACTGTCAAAAGAAGGAAACTCGCTTGGTACGGTCAAATATTGAGATCAAATTGTCTTGCAAATACGATACTCCACGAAAAGGTGCAAAGCAGACGACGAAGAGGCCGGCCCAAAAAGAGGTGGGAGGACAACATAAAAGAATAGACCAATCTCCGACCAGAAGAGGTACAGGCAGCGGCCACTCACAGAGAAGGGTGGCGTGGTGTTGTGAGGATATCTTCATGTGTGTCCCAACGACCTCGCCGGTTACGGGATGACCTGACCTAACCTGAATCTTAGTGACACGAAGCTGTGGGCTATCTTAATTGACAATTCCAGTCGATACGGCACTTGAGGAAAAACACATTCATAACATATTGTTTTGTTTTATGAGTAAACAATCTTTGTCTCGGTAGATTATACTTGCTTGGGATTATTATTATTATTCTTCAGCGTCAATCCTGAAAACGTTTGTGACGTTGCGTTTTAGTTTACAGCCCGGCTGCGATATCTGCTTCTTTCGGCCCCTCACATCCGATTTCAATGCCGCATTTTTGAAAACCGGATTGCTTTCCCTCTTCGATACCTAATCTCTTACACAGGATGCACGAGTGCAGTCTGTTACCAGGGACGACATTTGAGGGCGGAAACGTGTCTTGCGCAATTATCGATTACTGATCCTGATGCAAACAGCCAGTTACGAGTCTCTGGCTGATGTCAGCTCATTCATGCTGCATCTTCGCTTTGTGATTATAATACCTTTGAAATAATTGTGTTTATATAATCTGAAAACTATCAATATACTGACCAGGACCGCAATTTGTCTTCCATGTAGCATTTCGTGGAAATTGGCTGTTTTCAGCGTGATCCACACATTAGTGAGCGTTACGTAGATGGAGCCAAGCATAGCACAACCGCCTGAAGGACAGCAGTCCGCCATCATCAGCACGCTTGGGATGTAAGGAAAACTAATACAACCCGCCACTTAACACTTTTTAAGTGCGCACAGAACGGGAAACATACTTATTGTCAGCAATAAATAACAACAACCTTTTGACCTAACACATCCGATTTCAACAGGACATTCTTATGACCGAGCTTACCTTCCTTCTATGATCAATAATATCTTAACCAGGCTGCGTGGTTACAGACTGTTTCGAGGGTCCGCACGGAATATTATTTTTTTAATTTTTTTTTGCGTTCGACTTATTCCTCTAATCCCCAAGGCGGTGTGCGTTGCACTGTAGTTTTTATTTTGCGTCTGTCGGCCCTGTGCAGCCGACTTCAGCATGCATTTTATGTAAGGGTTTGCTTACTCCTGCATTTTCTAATGGTTTCCTTCTCCGGGGTACCGGTCGGTGTTGTGATGGGGATCGAACCCAGCACATTGGGGTTGTGAGCCGTGCCATTTAACCACTAGGCCATGCCATTCCCTGAATATGACCTTAGTCAGCTGTGGGTCACTGACTCTGATGCGAGTAGTCAGCTATGAGTCGCTGGCTGCTGTTAGTTCATTCACAGCTACATCTTCGACTCCTTGTCTTTATCTAATAAATACGTAATCTTCTTCTTCTTCTTCTTCTTCTTCGTTCGTTCTCAATCTCTCACTACCAAACCCTGAAAGGGTTTAAGTAGCAGAATGTAGTCCAGAGAACGGAATGCGTTGTGTCGTAGTTTACAACTTGGCTGCGATATTTGCACCTTTCTGTCCAACACATCCGACTTCAGCAAGCATTTTTGGAGTACCGGGTTAGCATTCCCTCTTCGATCCCTTCTCCTTAGCCAGTCTGCCTGCTGCAGCCTGTTATCCAGAATCACCACGTGGAGGTGTAGAAGGGTCTTGGCAGGTATGGTTCGCTGGCCCTGACGCTAGCAGTCGGCTATGGGTCGCCGACCACTGCAGCTCATGCGCTGCTCAGCATCTTGATCCCAAATATGTAATCAATCTGTGATGTTGCATCTGGATTATTTCACATGTACCATGTTTTGAAATCATGTTTTCTATGATGGAAAATGCTTGTTACTAAATCGTAACTTAACGTCTTTATACTGGTTTAGAAGACTCTACTCAGTCTTAATACACACAGTTGTTTGGAGGATAGCTTTTACCGATGTGCGAGTCTATTTTTAAAGACTCAAACAATTCATTTCTATCCTCACCATCAACATCCAAAACTAATTTCTACTCCACCCTCCACATCCAAGATTCATTTCTACTCCACCCTCCACATCGAAGATTCATTTCTACTCCATCATCCACATCCAAAATTCATTTCTACTCCATCATCCATTTTTATAGACTCAAACACTAGAGCTAAGTAGACCCGTAGTCAGTTAGGCGCCATCTATAGCGTTGGTAGTTGATCAAGAAACTATCTCATCAGCTGATCCGACCTGTTATTTTATATATTGTCTAATTCTATCCACATCCAAGTTTCCATTTAATTATACACACAATCAGGGTTATCCACTTTCCCAGCATCCACATCCTCTTTGCTCCTCTAGCCGTCCACATTAAAGGTTTCCTTCTCTCCGGCTACAACCAAGTCTTCTAGTCCACCCTCCACATCCAAGATTCATTTCAACTATCACCATCAACATCCAAGACTCATTTCTACTCCACCCTCCACATCAAAGATTCATTTCTACTCCCCCCTCCACATCGAAGATTCATTTCTACTCCATCATCCACATCCAAGATTCATTTCTACTCCATCATCCATTTTTATAGACTCAAACACTAGAGCTAAGTAGACCCGTAGTCAGTTAGGCGCCATCTATAGCTGCTCTTAACAAACCAAATGAGGAAGGGCGCAAATATCTTAGGTAGATTTTTAATTTCAATTTTGTCCGGGCAGCGGCCGTTAGGCCTACTCTTTTCGATTTCAAACTGCAAAGTAATTTTTAGCGTTCTCGACACTGAACACGGGAGTCCGATCTCACTACCCAGTAATCAGGGACATTTCTACCAGAAGATCCACGTGAAAAACATTCCGGTCTCCACCTCGATTCAATCACGCGATCTCCGGCACCTGTGGCGGACACCCTACCTCCAGACCACTGAGTCACTTGAGTTTACCTTTGTTATCTTTGTTTCTTCGTTTATGAATGCATTTCTGTCTTTTCTTTTCTTTATTATTTTCAACTATTTGCGTCCGTCTACATGATTGACTTAAGTCTGTTTCTGTCTCTAACAACGCCGAATGGGTCTCTGATATTGAGTGATAATGGGCCAGACGTTATCACGGGCCACAGACCAGACGCTAATATCGTATTAGTGTAACCTCATTAACATTTCTTCTTTGAATAATTTCATCACACGCGATGCGTGCTTTTTGAAGCCTTTTGTTTTCCTCCTGAAATGCTTTCATTCGTTAAACAAACATTACGAGTTCTTCTCTGTCTGACAGTCTTCCCCTTCTCTTGTCTTTCCCTTCATCTCTCTCTTGTATGGCTGGCTTGTGTCAGTATCCAATTTGTGTGCGTAATCTATGTTCTTTAGTCTCTGTCCACATCTGTCTACATCCGTCTACCTATATCTGCCTCTATCTGCCTCTGTCTACCTCTGCCCAACTGTCTAACTCTGTCTACCCCTACTACCTTTGTCTTAATATGTCTACCGCGGTCCGCCTGTGTCTAGTTCTGTCTACCTCTGCACAACTCTGTCTACCCCTGTCTACCTCTCTCCACCTGTCTACCTCTGTCTACCTCTGTCTACCTCTGTCCACCTCTGTCTACGTCTGCCTAGCTTTGTCCATCTCTGTCTACCTCTGCACAACTCTGTCTACCCCTGTCTACCTCTGTCCACCTCTGTCTACCTCTGTTTACCTCTGTCCACCTCTGTCTACCACTGCCTAGCTTTTTCCATCTCTGTCTACCTCTTTTCATCTCTGTCTACATCTGTTTACTTCTGCTTACCTCTGCCTACCTTTGTCTACCTCTGTTGCCTCTGTCCACCTATGTAGTCTTTGTCCACCTCATATGTCTACCTCTGTCCACCTCTGTCCACATCTGTCCATCTCTGTCTACCTATGTCTACCTCTGTCCACCTCTGTCCGCCTCTGTCCACCTCTGTCTACATTTGTCCACCTCTGTCTACCTCTGTCTACACGTGTTGGTAGTTGATCAAGAAACTATCTCATCAGTTGATCCGACCTGTTATTTTATATATAGTCTAATACTATCCACATCCAAGTTTCCATTTAATTATACACACAATCAGGGTTATTCACTCTCCCAGCATCCACATCCTCATTGCTCCTCTAGCCGTCCACATCAAATGTTTCCTTCTCGCCGGCTACAACCAAGTCTTCTAGTCCACCATCCACATCCAAGATTCATTTCTACCCTCACCATCAACATCCAAGACTCATTTCTACTCCACCCTCCACATCAAAGATTCATTTCTACTCCATCATCCACATCCAAGATTCATTTCTACTCCATCATCCACATCCAAGATTCGTTTCTACCACACCATCCACATCCAAGATTCATTTCTACCACACCATCCACATCAAAGATTCATTTCTACCTCACCATCCACATCCAAGATTAATTTCTACTCCACCATCTACATCCAAGATTCATTTCTACCCTCACCATCCACATCCAAGATTCATTTCTACTCCATCATCCACATCCAAGATTCATTTCTACCACACCATCCACATCCAAGATTAATTTCTACTCCACCATCCACATCCAATATTCATTTCTACCCTCACCATCCACATCCAAGATTCATTTCTATTCCAACACCCACATCCAAGATTCATTTCTACTCCCCTATCCACATCCAAGATTCACTTCTACCGTCCTATCCCCATCCAAGATTCACCTCTACAGCACCATCCACATCCAAGATTCACCTCTACCGCCTCATTCACATCCAAGATTCACTTCTACCCATACTTACCCACATCAAAGATTCACCTGTACCCTCACCACCCCCATCAAGGATTCACTTCTACCCCTACTAGCCACACCTGTACCCTCACCACCTACATCAAAGATTCACCTCTACCTCTACCCCTACCACCCACATCAAAGATTCACTTATACCCCTACCACCCTCATCAAAGATTCACTTATACCCCTACCACCCTCATCAAAGATTCACTTCTACCCCTACCACCCACATCAACGATTCACCTCTACCCCTACCACCCACATCAAAGATTCACCTGTACCCTCACCACCCCCATCAAAGATTCACTTCTACCCCTACCAGCTCCATCAAAGATTCCCTTCTACTCCTACCACCCACATCAACGATTCACCTCTACCCATACCACCCACATCAAAGATTCACATGTACCCTCACCACCCACATCAAAGATTCACTTATACCTCTACCACCCACATCAAAGATTCACTTCTACCAATACCACCTACATCAAAGATTCACCTCTACCCCTACCACCCACATCAAAGATTCACCTCTACCCCTGCCACCCACATCCAAGATTCACCACTATCCCCACCATCCACATCCAAGATTCACCTCTACCCTCACCACCCCCATCCAAGATTCACTTCTACCCCTACCACCCACATCCAAGATTCACCTCTATCCCCACCACCCACATCCAAGATTCACCTCTATCCCCACCATCCACATCCAAGATTCACCTCTACCCTCACCACCCACATCCAAGATTTACCTCTACCTCTACCATCCCCATCAAATATCCACCTCGCCTCCATCACCTACATCGAAGCTTCCTCTCTATATATCCAATCATCCACATCCAAATTTACTCCTTTCCCTTCTATTCACATTACTCCTTTCCACCATCCACTCCAAACTCATCCGATTATCCATCCACTTGTATACAAACAAGCTATCACCCAGAATTGTCGATCAATGGACAATCTACCACGAGTAAATTGATTCGTTAACTGACTCCATTCATCACTTTCAGAGCCTGCTATCTCCCTTCACCTTTCCTCGCTCCACATCTGTATCACATTATCTCTTTCATTCACTCGTGCTCTGTAAGTAACAGAATCAGACCCATTTGCTGCGTAGTGTCGTCTTTTTAAGGTCCTCGTTTCTTCTCCTTCCCTTAACCTATAACACCTCGGCCTCCAAACAGCTTTTCTCCAGAGCGATTACGTGTTCTTATATTTATTCTTCGTCTTCTTCTTCTCCGTCTTCTATTTGTTCCTTTTCTTCTTCTTCTTCATTTACATCATCTTCTCCTCCTATTTTGAAAAAAATCCTTCTTGCATTTCTTCATTTTCTTTTTCCACTTCTTCTACTAATTCTGCTTTTTTAATTTTTTTTTCCTTCTTCTTTTTTCTTCTTCTTCATCTTCATTTTCTTCTTCTACTATATCATCTTTTTCTTCTTCTACTGCTACTTCTTCTTCTACTTCTTTCTCTTTCTCTTTATTTCCTACTTCTGATTATTATTATTACTCCGCTCCGTCAACTCCTTCTTGTTGTTCCTCTCTTTTTTCTTCTTCATCTTTTTTCTTCTTCTTCTTCTTCTTCTTCTTTTTCTTCTTCTTCTTCTACTACTACTTTTCCTTGTGCTTCTTTCATTTCATTTTCTGCTTTTTCTTCTTCTGTTTCTTATTCTTCTCCTTTTTTTCTTTTTCTTTTTCTATTTACTCTTCTACTATTGACTCTTAATTTTCAAATCTTCTTCTTTTCTTTACTTCCTCTTTTTCTTCTTCTTCTACTGCTTCTATTTGTTCATATTTTTCTTCTTGTTCTTCTCCTTCTTCTTCTTCTTCTTCTTCTTCTTCTTCTTCTTCTTTTTCTTGTACTTCTTGTTGTTCTTCGTTTTCATGAAAAAAACATTTTGTTTCGTTGTGTCGTAGTTTAAGCTGTGATATCTGCGCCTTTCGATTCGACAGATTCGGTTTCCGCAAGATTTTTCTTCATTTCTTCTTCTTCTTCTTCTTTTTCTTCTTCTTCTTCTACTTCTTCGTATCTTACTTCTTTCTGTTTTCTTCTTCTTGTCCTTCTCTTTCTTCGCCTAATCCTTCTTAATGTCCTTGTCCTTCTTCGTTTCATTCCTCTTTTTCGTCCACATCTTCATTTTCTTCTTCTTGTTCTTTCTTTCTTTCTGTATGTATGTATGTATGAATGTAAGTATGTATGTATGTATGTATGAATATACGAGGCGTATTCAAATGAAACCGAACCAAAGTGCAACAAGTGAACAAACGTACGACGCGAAAAATACCGTCACTCCAGGTGTAACCAGTACATACCAACCGTCAAGTTTGCAAAATTGTATTATCCTCCGACTTATAGTTTCCTCAGCAGACCGTTGAAAACATGGCGGGTGTGATACGGAATCCGTCCACAGCTGATCAGCGAGCGGTGATTCGGTTTCTAGCAGCTGCAGGATATCGACCAGATTACATTCATCACAGAATGCAGGCAATGTATGGTGACAAAGGTTTGCAGAAGACAACAGTGAAGAATTGGACAATTTTGTTTAAAGAAGGACGTGAGTTAAAGAAAGATCTTTCGAGCCCAAGTCAGGTGTATATTGTTGCGTCAGAAGATGCCATCATCAAAATTGATGCAGCAATTCGGTTGGACCGTCGCCGGAGCTTACGTTCGCCACACTTTTGTCACCATACACTGTCTACATTCTACGATGAATGTCAACTGGTCGACGTCCTTCAGCTGTTAGACATTGAATCACCGCTCGCTGATCATCTCTGGACGAATTCTCTATCACACTCGTCATTTTTTCAATGGTTTGTTTATGAAACTGTTAGTCGGAGGATAATTAAATTTTGCAAACTTGACGGTTGGTATGTGCTGACGGCACCATGCGCATCGTACGTATGTTCACTTGTTGCAGTTTGGTCCGGTTTCATTTGAACACGTCTCGTATATATTACATTACATAGATACATTTCCAATTTCCAAGCACTAATAGCCACCACAGAAAAACAACTGCGGGATTATATGAACAATCTTAGTGACGTATGTACGTATTACAGGGTGACAATCAATAGATAGAAAACTGAAGTTATGATGGTTGTAGGACCAGAAATAGAAAGAAACATATTAATACCAACAAGTAAAACAGGTGTAGGATTTCATGAAACTAATCAGACGGGAAAGGTTACACCAAAATACAAAACATTTGTAATAAAGCAAGTAAAATCATTGGGCATATGTCTCCTATATTACAATGTAAGCATGTGACAATGGATACAAAAAGAACACTATACAACACGATATCCCTACCCACATTGTGCTATCAGTGCCATAATTAGACACTGACAAACAAACAAACAAAGAAACAGAGATTACATTACTGCGACGAATGCTTGAATTAGCAAGAATGGATAGAATTGGAAAAGAAGATATTTGGAGACAAGAAGGTACAACACCCGTTCTTGACCTCATCAAGAGACATCAAACCAAATGATTCGGCCACTTGACACGTCAAACACCAGATAGTAACCTTCAGATAGCAATGACATACATACAAGATCCAATAATGAATACAATTACAGGATGGGAGAGAACAATATTAGGACAATAACAAAAATGAAAGAGACCAAGGAGTTATAATAGATCATTCAGGTGGCAGTGAAAAAGGCTAATAGTCATGTTTGGCATGAAACAAATAAACATTTCACAAGAGCAAGGAAGTAATAGCCAAGTTATATAAATAATTAGTGAGACCTAAATTAGAGTACTGTGTTCAGGTGTGGAGTCCATATAATAAAATTGATATAAACATGCTGGAAAGGGTACAAAGAAGAGCTACACAAATGATCGTGAGGTTTCAGAATTATAGTTATGAGGAAAGACTAAAAAAAAACTGGTATTCAGTGTCTAGAACAAAAAAGAATTGGAGGTGACTTACTACAAGTGTATAAATTAATAAATGGAAAGGATAAATTAGACTATACCAAGTTTTTCAAAGTAGAACCGGCTACAAGAACAAGAGGGCACAGCTACAAATTGTTTAAAGACAGGTCTAGATTAGATATAAGAAACATTTTTTTTAGTCAGCGAGTGGTAAATTCTTGGAATGCATTGCCGCGAGATGTTGTGGAAGCAGAGTCAATTAATGCATTAAAAAATAGATTGAATGCTCACAGTATTTTCGCTATCCGAGGAGTGAAATAAACTGGTTGTATACAGACTCTGTAGTTTTCTAAACCAGTATTTTTTATGTTTTTTTTGCGTTCGCTTATTTATCTATTCTCCAAGGAGGTGTGCGCTGCACTGTGGTTTTTATTTTGCGCCTGTCGGCCCAGTGCATCCGATTTCAGCATGCATTTTATGTAAGGATCTGCTTTCTCCTGCATTTTCTAAGGGTTTGCTTCCCCGGGGTAACGGCCGGTGCTGTGAGGAGGATCGAACCCAGCACCTTCTAATTGTGAGCCGTGCTACTTAACCACTAGCCGAAGCCGTCACAAAAACCAGTATAAAAACGTTGAGTTAAGTTAAGTTATATACAATTGATACAAAGTCACGGCCGACCACGCGAAAGATGTATAGCAGAAATGATAGAAGCAGTAAGGTTCCCCGTGTACGAGGAGCAAACTAGGACCTTCTTCTTCTTCTGCGTGTGTTCTCAATCGGGATCCCGCTACCAAGCCTTGAACATGGCTTCACAAGTAGCAGGAAGTAGTCCGGAGAACAGAATGCGTTGTGTCGCTAGTTTACAGCTTGACTGCGATAATTGCACCTTTCGGTCCGACACATCCGTCTTCGGCGGGGCTAGGGCCCTGTCAAGACACCTCTTCATTTGCCTGACTCTGACAGGCCTAATCAGGACAAAAGAGTGGGAAACAAAAAAGAGAAAGATATTTATATACCTAACGTTTTGGTGTTTGTTTTGGGATTATTTTTGTGCATGATGTAATTGTAGCTGTCAGTTATTTTCGAAAGAACCAAATTAGGTGTGAATTTTAATCAACTCTGCTTGTGATGTTTTGCGAGTTTAATCAGACTGTAATATAATCTGGAGTTTTGAAACTGAGCATCGCTGCTCTATGTGTCTCATTACAGAGTGCTGGATGGGGTCCGTGAAGAGTACTGTGAGGGGGGTCCGTGAAGAGTACTGGATGGGGTCCGTGAAAGGTAATGTGAGGGGTCCGTGAGGAGTACTGTGAGGGGGGTCCGTGAAGAGTACTGTGAGGGGGGTCCGTGAAGAGTTCTGGATGGGGTCCGTGAAAGGTAATGTGAGGGGTCCGTGAGGAGTACTGTGAGGGGGGTCCGTGAAGAGTACTGTGAGGGGGGTCCGTGAAGAGTACTGTGAGGGGGATCCGTGATGAGTACTGGATGGGGTCCGTGAAAGGTAATGTGAGGGGTCCGTGAGGAGTACTGTGAGGGGGGTCCGTGAAGAGTACTGTGGGGGGTCCGTGAAGAGTACTGTTTGCGGTGCGTGAAGAGTACTGTTTGCGGTGCATGAAGAGTACTGTTTGCGGTGCGTGAAGAGTACTGTTTGCGGTGCGTGAAGAGTACTGTTTGCGGTGCGTGAAGAGTACTGTATGCGGTGCGTGAAGAGTACTGTATGCGGTGCGTGAAGAGTACTGTTTGCGGTGCTTTAAGAGTACTGTTTACGGTGTGTAAAGAGTACCGTTTTGGGGTACGTGAAGAGCACTGTTTGCGGTGCGAAAAGAGCACTGTTTGCGGTGCGAAAAGAGCACTGTTTGCGGTGCGTGAAGAGTACTGTGGGGGTCCGTGAAGAGTACTGTGGGGGTCCGTGAAGAGTACTGTTTGGGGTACGTGAAGAGTACTGCTGCGGGTCTGTGGAGAATCCTGCTGGGGTCCATGAAGAGCCCTACATGGGCTCAAGAAGTGTAGTGCACGGGTCCATTAAGAGTATTGTGAGGGGGTTCGTGAAGAATACTGTAGTGGTCCGTGAATAGTGCTGTTCGAGTCCATGAAGAGTCCTACGTGGGTTCAAGAAGTGTGATGTTAATGTCCGTGAAAGGTTCTATGGTGATTGTAGAAGTGTCGTGTAGGGGTCCGTGAAGGCTCCTATAAGGGCTGAAGAAGTGTCGTTTAGGGGTCCGTGAAGGGTTCTATAGTGATTGTAGAAGTGTCATGTTAATCTCCGTGAAGTGTCCTATAGTGATTGTAGAAGTGTCGTGTAGGGGTCCGTGAAGTGTCCTATAGTGATTGTAGAAGTGTCGTGTAGGGGTCCGTGAAGTGTCCTATAGTGATTGTAGGGGTCCGTGAAGTGTCCTATAGTGATTGTAGAAGTGTCGTGTAGGGGTCAGTGAAGGGTCCTATAAGGGCTGAAGAAGAGTCGTGTAGGGGTCCGTGAAGGGTCCTATTGTGATTGTAGAAGTATCGTGTGTGAGGGGGAGGGGGATTAAGGGAGAGTTCTATAGGAGTTCGTGAAGTGTGTGTGAGGAGGAGGGAGGGGGAGGGGGATTCAGTGGGAGTTCTTTAGGAGTTCATGAAGTGTGTGTGAGGAGGAGGGAGGGGGAGGGGGATTCAGTGGGAGTTCTATCGGAGTTCATGAAGTGTGTGTGAGGAGGAGGGAGGGGGAGGGGGATTCAGTGGGAGTTCTATAGGAGTTCATGAAGTGTGTGTGAGGGAGGGGAGAGTAGGAGGAGGTCTGCGATCCAAACCTACATTATATGTGTACACTTTTCGGACATGTTTTGTCTATTAGACCTCCCACCATTGGAGTGAGTTTGACCTAGAAGAAGCTGTATATACAGCGACGAATTTCATTGGCTAATGCGGGTCTGCGATTTTGAAAAATGTGAGAACCATTGCTCTAATCTAATATTGCTCTAATATACCGAAATTTAATTATGCAGTAATATCTATTCATCTAAACTAGATATATTTCACATCTAAATTATTCACTTATGCCACGTCGGCGCATGCATGACAATTGCATCCCACAGTCACATACATCGACACACTTCTTGCATGACTAATTGAAAATGTCCATCATACAAATCTTGACTACACCAATGACGTAAGTTTACTTAACGTTACAAATATTTTTATAATCTGTAAATCATAAAAAAGTTTTATAATTTTATAATTTATTTCAAAATGTCTTCCGCGTATTGGCATCTGATCACTGTGTAGTGCGGGGCATAGGACACGTAACTGAAGTAATACTATCTGTAGTTGAGAACGGACATTCGAAACTCAAGTAGATTTTGTTTAATATTCCTTCAATTGTGTGAAAAATGTCGGAAATATCATGATAGAGGCAAGGTGATGACGGTTTGAGAAGTTGAGGCAAATCTAAACATTTCATCAAGGGATATGGGCATTGTTGCCAAGGGGAACTAACGTTGCTATGGTTACTAAGCAGATTAGATGAGCTTAGAAATAGCGGGATGAATGTGAGCTGAATTTTTATGTGGCCCGAGGGAGATGAAAGGTCAAATGTCATTAGGCAGATTGGGAAATACCAAGCTGATATTATTGATATTGTTAGGACCAGACATACTACTAGGGTTATACAGACATTAACTTAATACAGACGTTAGACATTAGAAATTAAACATGAGACATTAGATTCTACATAGAATACATTTGATAGATAATTAGCATGAGACTTTAATGGATATACAGACATTATAGATTAAATAGATACAGATATGACACATTAAAGATTAAATAAATACATATATTAGACATTAGAGATTAAATATATACATATATGAGACATTAGAGATTACATAGATACGAATATGAGACATTAGAGATTAAATAGATACATATATGAGACCTTAGAGATTAAATAGATACATATATGAGACAGTAGAGATTAAATAGATACATATATGAATCATTAGAGATTAAATAGAAAAATATATGAGACATTAGAGATTAAATAGATACATATATGAGACATTAGAGATTAAATAGATACATATATGAGACATTAGAGATTAAATTTCTGCCGAAGACGGATGTGTCGGACCGAAAGGTGCAAATGTCGCAGTCAAGCTGTAAACTAGCAACATAACGCATTCCATTATCTGGACTACATCCTGCAATTTGCAAAGTCATGTTCATGGCTTGGTAGTGAGAGTTTGAGAATGAACGCAGAAGAAGAAGAAGAAGAGATTAAAGAGATACATATGAGACATTAGAGATTAGATAGATACATATATGAGACATTAGAGATTAAATAGATACACATTAGAGACATTAGATCGTTACAGACAAGAAAAATTACATAGAAATTGTAACATTAGAAATTAGAACGATACATACATGAGACATTAGATCGAAACAGACATTAGGTGTTAGGTCGATTCGGAAAATTTACATCAGATCTACACAGACATGAGACATTAGATCGAAACAGACATGAGACATTAGAAATGCACATACATAAGACATTAGAATAACACAGATATGAAACATTAGAACTACACAGACAGGAGACGTTATATCCATACAGACATGAGACATTAGATCTACACAGACATGGGACATTAGATCGATACAGACATGACATATTAGAGCTCCACAGACATGAGACATTAGATTTAAACAAACATGAGACATTAGATCTACACAGACTTGAGACATAAGATATGCACAGACAAGGGACATTAGATCCACTAATTCCTTTTTGAGCCGTCCTCTTAAGTTCAGATAAGAAGAGCGAAGCTAGCCGGCCTTGCCTTCCATCGTTCAAAGCCACATCTTCATTTCCCTCAACTTACCTTTTCTCCTCCAGGTTTTCATTCAGCGAAAGTCTGTTTAAATTGTACATAGTTTTGTTTTTCATATTTTGTGTGCCATCCATCTTTACTATTGCTCTCTCATCTATAGTATTCTTTGCTATATGACCTTCGTTTTTATTCCCATCTGTTATCTAACACGAAGTAGACGCAGGCGCGTCAGTTTTAATATAATATCCTTACTTACATTTCATGTTCCCAGTGCATATAGTTGGACAAAGTGTTGATGTAATATCCTTACTTATATTTCATGTTCCCAGTGCATATAGTTAGACCAGTTTTTATGTCATATCCTTACTTATATTTCATGTTCCCAGTGCATATAGTTGGACAAAGTTTTGATGTAATATCCTTACTTATATGTCATGTTTCCAATGCATATAGTTAGACTAGTTTTGTATTATGTTAAACAATAAAAAATCGTATTTTAACTTCAGAATGCTGGAAAAGTACCATAGCCTCATCATTAAATGTGTTTTAGTATTTCTGTGGAATTTGCCGCGAGGTAGCTGTATTGTCCGGATCGTTACACTTCCAAAGATGGCGTTTATAAACCAATCGTAGAAGGATTTGCAGCCGGAAGCTGATACTGATTGGATGGAGGCTAATAGCAGGTCTTACCAGGATGCCATTTGTGGGGCTTTCGTTGCTGCTCTGTGCTATGTGAAAGCTAGACATCGTCACCAGGAGCAGGAAAGCCCTCACGACCATCAACATGAATCATCCCTGGATACATCGTCATCGTTATCGTCTCCGTGCTGGTCTCCGTCATCATCTACATCATCATCTTCATCATCACCCAGCAGAAGTTCCAGTAAATCTCATAGGGCTGTCACGGCCAGTCTGCCACGAGCTTCGAGTGCCAAACCGAGACCTATTTTGGTGGCAGAACCGGTAAGATACATAGCTATATATCGCCCATAGCAATGCTGTTTCAGAAATGGTGTATTTAATAGAGAAGCTTTCAATATTTCTTCGGCCGACGATGAACTCTTATAGCGTCTATTACCAAAAATGGCACAAATACAAGTAAGTTTAAGGTATAGTTTTACACAATAGCAGTAAAGGACGTTGATATTTCGGACCAATTAAACCCTTTTTAAGAACTGATAAATGAAAACAATACAAACATAGCGAGGTACGTTAAATGAATGTCAGTACTAATTGATTGATTGATTGATTGTTTGATTTATTTCAATCCAGCATGTCATAAGAGGCGACTATCTGTGTAACATGGCACAACAGCGGCCTTGATTAGGTGGTTTGTTTAGAGCAGCATAGATGGCGCCTAACAGGCTGCGGGTCTACTTTTCTTTAGTGTTTGAGTTTATTAAGATGGACTCTCACATCGGTTAACCACCCTCCGTAAGCTCTTGTCCCAACGCAGCGGAGTATTAAGCTGCTCGAGCCTAACCCACTAAGCAGAAAATCCTTCTCCTGACTACACCCACCTCATACGAAAACTGGGATCCCCACAGGGGATCTACCCCTGTAACAGTGCACATCCACTAAGAACTAAGAACCTCAGTTCAAGCATAAGATACCAAATTAAGATCACTTCTGGTCAATTTTTCTAATTAAGAAGTATATTGCGCCATACAGGTAAACTGCGCCTTGCAGGTAAATTGCGCCATACAGGTAAACTGCGCCAAAGAACGTGTGTGCGCTCCTGCGATGGTTGTTTCTGTAGCGATTTTATTTGCATTATTTAGGTATAACCAAATGCACATTCCTCTTTAGTCGCCTTTGACACTTTAGTCGCCTTTGACAACATGCTTGCAGATGCAGTGGACCTGTTCTTTACTCCCTAGTAAACGTTCCTGACTGAAATTCAAACGGGAAATTGTATATTATTAACCTAATGTTACCTTGATATTTGTTACATTTCATTTGTTAGTTTTTTTTCTTTTGTTTTCTGTTCAATTATTTCCAGTCTCTGATAAAGGTTTTTTTTGTTTATTTCAGATCGATATATATCCTGTTTCCGCTTTTTGAATATTAATTTGCTGTATTTGTGTGTGCTTCCTAGGCCATTTCTCGAATAACCATAGAGAAGAACGCACGGAATGATTGCTGTCACGAATAATTAAACAAGAGAAGAAGAGAAGACAGGGGTCGGTTTTTTTGTAATAGAAGAGAATAGACAGGATCAGTGCAGGAAATAAAAGAAAAAAGACCTGGGATAAGTTTATGGAACACAAGAGAACAGACAGGGGTGTGATTTTTTTTTTAAAAAGGAAAGGGACTTGGATCAGTGTAGGCAATGAAAGGAAAGGGACTTGGATCAGTGTAGGCAATGAAAGGAAAGGGACATGGATCAGTGTAGGCAATGAAAGGAAAGGGACTTGGATCAGTGTAGGCAATGAAAGGAAAGGGACATGGATCAGTGTAGGCAATGAAAGGAAAGGGACTTGGATCAGTGTAGGCAATGAAAGGAAAGGGACATGGATCAGTGTAGGCAATGAAAGGAAAGGGACATGGATCAGTGTAGGCAATGAAAGGAAAGGGACATGGATCAGTGTAGGCAATGAAAGGAAAGGGACATGGATCAGTGTAGGCAATGAAAGGAAAGGGACATGGATCAGTGTAGGCAATGAAAGGAAAGGGACATGGATCAGTGTAGGCAATGAAAGGAAAGGGACTTGGATCAGTGTAAGGAAAATAAGAAGAAGAAGAAGAAGAAGGAGAAGATGAAGAGGATGAAGAGAAAAATGGGGGGAAAGAATAGGTGGAAGAGGAAGAAGAAGTACAGGAGAAAGGAAGAAGAAGAGAAGGGAGAGGTGGAAGAGGAAGAGGAAAAGCAAGATTTAGAAGAGGAAGAGGAGCAAGAAGAATAGTAGGAAGAAGAAGAAGAAGAAGAGGAGAAAGAAAAGAAAGAAGAAGAAGATGATGAAGATGAGATTAGACACAGAAGAAGAATACGAAGAAGAAGAAGAAGAGGAGGAGAAAGATGAAGGAAAATTAAGAAGAACAAGAGGAAGAAGAAGATGAACAAGAAGAAGAGAAGAAACAGAAAGAGGTAGAATAAGAAGAGAAGGAAGAGAAAGTAGAAGAAGAGGAAAAAGTGGAATAAGAAATTCCGTTTCTAGATCCATGAAGCACAATAAACTATAAATATAGCCCAACGGGTTGTTGTTGAAGCGCACACAACAATATTAGAAAACAGCCAAAAATAACGTTGGCATCGTCAGAAAAATAGGAATGCAGTGGTTTAGATATATAATAACTTGTAATGGTGTCTCCCATATCGAACACTGCCGTCGTGGATACTGGGTGTCACTGTGCTAGGTTTCCAGTTCTTGTAAGGGAGCAATCCTATCCTCGGTACCTTACTTTCCGTGCCTGTAAGTCTACAGATCTGCGAGGCGTGTTTAAATGAAACCGGACCTAACATCAACACGTGAATTTACGCACGATACGCATGATGACGTCACTTCTGGTATAAACAGCACATACCAACCGTCAAGTTTGCAAAATTATCATTATCCTCCGACTCATAGTCTCCTCAGCCGACCGTTGAAAACTTGGCGGGTGTGATACGGAATCAGCCCAGAGTTGATCAGCGAGCGATGATTCTGTTTCTAACAGCTGAAGTATGTCGACCAGTTGACATTCATCGCAGTATGCAGACAGTGTATGCAGACCCGAATCGCTGCATCAATTTTGGCAATGGCATCTTCTGACGCAACGAAGATGGTCTCCTGACCTGGTCTATGAAGATCTTTCGTTAACTCGCGTCCTTCTTTAAACATCGTTGTCCAGTTCTTCAATGTTGTCGACGACACACTTTTGTCACCATAGACTGTCTGCTTTCTGCGATGAATGTCAACTGCCTGACATCCTTCAGCTGTTAGACATTGAATCACCACTCGCTGATCAACTCTGGACGGATTCCGTATCACATCCGCCATGTTTTCAACGGTCTGCTAAAGAAACTATGAGTAGATGATAATGACATTTTGCCAAATTGATGGTTGGTATGTTCTATTTATACCAGAATTGATGTCATCATGTGTACGTATCGTACATCGTACGTATGTTGACTTGGTGCAGTTAGGTCCGGTTTCATTTGACACGCCTCGTAGATCTAGGTTCTTGTTGTACTTGGGTTAGGTACTCTTGACGATTTTATTTGGTGGTAGGTTACAGTGACTTTCTTCCTTTCCAGGGGCGTGGTTGAGGTTGAAAGGGGTCCAGGGTCATCATGGCGTTAGTGGAATGCGAGGGCAAGACCTCGCTCAGCTCACTTTTATGGGGATCACAGTGATGATCCCCACTTCATCAGTCAGACTGCCGGGACACAATCTGTTTCCACTAAGAACTGCATGTAAGTGAGGTAGGGTCTTCATCGATGTGTTTTACCTGAAAAAATAAGATGGCCGCACCTACCTGGATGCGCTCTCGACTCGATCAGGAGTTTGTGTCATTTTATGCAGTTTGGTAGTTCTGGTTCGGATTATAATTCATGACTCCTTCACCAGGTGGTATCAATGACTTTATTCTGTGAAATTCATTTTCTTTCGTTAGGTTATCCTGTTGTTATGCTGAATCTTGCTGCGGCTGATCCTGGGTTTAACCGTGAGAAAACAATCTAGGATGGCGTTGAACGTTCTGTTTGACTGCAGCACAGAATTCAGCCCAGGATTTTCACTAATCAAAGATCTTCCTGCTTGGACTTCCTCGTGTCCCCCTCCACCGGAGGTTACACCATACAATTCGCAACCTCGTATATTCAGCACAGCAAGAGTCACGCTGACCTGGAGGTGGACACAATTCAGAGGCCACGGGGACGGAACACGATGAAACAGGGAGTCAGCTGAGACAGAATAGGAATGCTTTACAAACGTTGGTTCAACACACACTCGTCGCGGCCCTCATCCCGGGGCTGCGAAGTGCTGGGCTCCACCTGGGAATTATGTAGGGATTTCGGTCGACAAACTACCTACGAACATTCTTGAGTAGTTGGGCTTGGTAGTGGTCGATTTTCGTAACGGGCCTTTGACGCCTAAATGAACAATATTATTTTTACCTTATCAGTATGTTTCACTTGATTCTAACATAATCTGATCAGTATGTTTTACCTCACCCTGACTAACATAATCTGATCAGTATGTTTCACTTGATTCTAACATAATCTGATCAGTATGTTTTACGTCCCCTTGACTAACATAATCTGATTGGTATGTTTCACTTGATTCTCACATAATCTGATCAGTATGTTTCACTTGATTCTAACATAATCTGATCAGTATGTTTTACCTCCCCCTGACTAACATAATCTGATCAGTATGGTTCACTTGACCTGACTAACATAGTCTGATCAGTTTGTTTCACCTGACCTGACTAACATAGTCTGATCAGTATGTTTTACCTCACCCTGACTAACATAATCTGATCGGTATGTTTCACATGACCTGACTAACATAGTCTGATCAGTATGTTTTAACTCACCCTGACTAACATAATCTTATCGGTATGTTTCACATGACCTGACTAACATAGTCTCATCAGTATGTTTTACCTCACCCTGACTAACATAATCTGATCGGTATGTTTCACATGACCTGACTAACATAGTCTGATCAGTATGTTTTACCTCACCCTGACTAACATAATCTGATCGATGTGTTTCACGTGACCTGACTAACATAGTCTGATCAGTATGTTTCACCTAATCGGACTAACATAGTCTGATCAATATGTTTCCCCTGAACTAACATAGTCTGATCAGTATGTTTGACCTGACCTGACTAATATTGTCTGATCAGTATGTTTCACCTGACCTGACTAACATCGACTGACCAATATGTTTCTCCTGACCTGACTAACATCGTCTGATCAGTATGTTTCTCCTGACCTGGCTAACATAGTCTGGTCATTATGTTTCACCTGACCCCACGCTAGTCTCTTCTCCCTAATACAGCTAGGCAGAATTACGCCTACTGAGATCGTAAATTAAACCAGGGCCCTTTGGAGAGAGAGAGAGAGAGAGAGAGAGAGAGAGAGAGAGAGAAAGAGACCAAAACTCACTGTTAACGTAAAATTCTAAAGAAAGGCCAGACAAAATAATATGCAATTATGGACATGGCCAAAAATTAAATAAAATTTCTCCAGACTGCTACCTCGGCAGATCTTAACAGAAACGCACATTTTCGTTAGGATATTGTCCAGGTACAGCCTCGCTCACCAGACGGGTGCCCGTTTATGGTGATATGATGGTTTTCCTAGTGTGAATTAAACAAGAAACACTAGAAGACAAGAAGTGCAACAATCCGTCCCATTTTGGAAAAAAAAAGGCAGAAAAAAGATTGTATAACATATAGAGGAATATCATTACTTAGCCATACTGAAAAGATATTCTGTAAAAATACTATGGAAAAAAGACTACGCCCAATCATAGAACCGCAGCTTAACGAAGCACAGATGGGATTTAGGAAAAACAGGAGCTGCACTGATGAAATCTTCGAATTCAGACAACTAGGGGAGAAAACAATCGCGTACAATCAGTCACTTCACGTTGCTTTCCTAGACCAAGAGTAGGCACTCGAGTGATTGCGTACAACCTGTGGGCAACATTAGAAGGTTTAGGAGTAAATCAACATGTGATTAATGTATGTTAAAGTATTTATATCAAAAGCCAATGTACAGTAAGAACAAACGAAGGATATTCAGAAAAATGACGCGTTAGATAAGGTGTAGAGCATGGTTGTGTACTATCCTCTTTACTGTTTATCACATTTTCATCATCATCATGAAGCATGTCCTTTATAAAACGTCGCTTCTATCACAGTCTGTCTTAAAGAAACTCGTTCTCTTGCCAAAACTCCAGCTTCCGCCACAATCATACCAAGGCATTCCTGGATATCTTGATGCCATCGTCTTCTTGGTCTACCCCTTCCTCTTTTACCTGGCACCATACCTTCATCACTGTTCTCTCGGGACCGTTGTGTCTCTTGATGTGACCAAAGTATTTTCATTTTCTAGCCAAAATGGAATTGATAAACCAGTTTTCCTTTATGCTCAACTCTTGCCGAATGTCTACATTTGTCTTTTTCTCTGTCCAGGGAATTCTGAGGATCTTTCTATAACATGCAGAAGTCGATAATTCTACATTATCACATATGTAGACCCAAAATGTAAAAACGTCAACATTATTGAGGTAAACAACCTCAGTGATCACTTAAATGAACTTGTCTTTGCAGATGACCAAGCAATGATACCATCCTCAGAAAAACAACTGCAGAAACATACGAATTGAATGAATTATAATATGTTTGCGTTCGGCTCTTTTCTCTATTCCCCAAAGCGGTGTGCGTTGCACTGTTTTTATATTTCGCCTGTAGGACCGGTGCTTCCGACTTCGGCATGGATTTTATGTAAGGGTCTGCTTCATCCTGCCCTTTCTTACAGTTTGCTTCCCCCAGGTAACGCCTCTGGCTGTAAATGGGAAGCGAACCCAGCACCTTCGGGTTGTGAGATGTGCCACTTAACCATTAGCCCACGTCGTACACGATGAAAATCAACATTAAGAAATCCGAATTTATGACGATTGCAAGACAAGAACTAGGAACAATAATATTCATACAAAACCAATAAGTAAAACAGATGTAAGATAGATTTCATGTACTTGGGTAACATAATCTCAGCAGAGGAAAAAGGCGACACAGAAACCCAAAACAAATGTAATAAAGCAAGTCAAATCATTGAACAAATATCCCTGACGTTACTATAAAAGCACGTGACAATGGATACAAAAATAACGCTATACAACACGATATACCTACCCACATCGTGTCATCAGTACCACAATTGAACATTAAGAGAAAGATTAAAGAAACGTCGTAATAACAGAGATGAAAAATTCATGCGCAGAATGCTTGGAGTAACAAGAATAGATAGAATCAGCAACGAAGATATTAAGAGACAAGTAGGTACAACACCAGTGCTAGACCTCATCAAGAGACAGCAGACCAAATGATTCGGCCACTTTACACGTCAAACACCACCTAGTAACCCTCAGAAAACAATACTATACAGATACAATGGATACAAAGTTAAGTGCCAACCACGAAAAAGATGGATAGCAGAAATAACAGAAGCAGTATAGGTCCCCGTGCATGAAGCTCCAACCAGGGCACAATCAAGAAACCTCTTCACAACCTGAAGCTGATAGGCTCAAACAGCACAAAAAGCGAGAAGAAGATAATTCTCAGTTTAGATTGAGATGCAGACAAGACATGTCGATCAGTGTTAACTTCATCCAGACACGTTGTCTTCTTGTACCCCCGCTGTTGTTCGTCCTCAATTTTTCTTAGTATTACCTTCTTCGTGTTCTTCTTCTTCTCAGATTTCTATCTTCTCCTTTTTCTTGTCCTGTCTATTCTTATTCTGTTTCTTCTCCTTTTTCTTGTCCTTTCTGTTCAACTTCTGTTTCTTCTCCTTTTTCTTGTCCTTTCTGTTCAACTTCTGTTTCTTCTCCTTTTTCTTGTCCTTTCTGTTCAACTTCTGTTTCTTCTCCTTTTTCTTGTCCTTTCTGTTCAACTTCTGTTTCTTCTCCTTTTTCTTGTCCTTTCTGTTCAACTTCTGTTTCTTCTCCTTTTTCTTGTCCTTTCTGTTCAACTTCTGTTTCTTCTCCTTTTTCTTGTCCTTTCTGTTCAACTTCTGTTTCTTCTCCTTTTTCTTGTACTTTCTATTCGACTTCTTTTGTTTCTTCTCCTTTTTCTTGTACTTTCTATTCGACTTCTTCTGTTTCTGCTTCTTTTTCTTGTACTTTCTATTCGACTTCTTCTGTTTCTGCTTCTTTTTCTTGTACTTTCTATTCGACTTCTTCTGTTTCTGCTTCTTTTTCTTGTACTTTCTGTTCGACTTCTTCTGTTTCTTCTCCTTTTTCTTCCCCTAACTTTATCCTTTGTCTTCTTGCTCTTCTCCTTCTACTATATTTCTTTCTCGTGATCCTTCTGCTTCTTCTTCGTCATCTTCTTCTTGTTCCTCGCCTTCTTCTTTTCATTGTCTCCTTCACCTTCTTCTATTTCCTCATCTCTCTCTTCATCTGCTGCGTCTTTGTTATTTTTACTTTCTTTTTTTTCTAATTTATTCTTCTTCTTCTTTTTCTCCCCTTCTTCATCCTCTCATCTACCTCTTCGTCTTCTCTTCTTTTCTTCCTCGTGTTTTTGCTTTCAACCTTTTTCTTCCAGTTCTTGTTCCTCTTACTTCCTCTTCTACTTCTACACCTTCATGTGTCTCCCCCCCCCCTCCCCATATTCTGCCTTTTCTTCTTTATTTTCTACTTCATCTACTTCATCCTCCTATTTTCGTCTTTCGACTTCTACTCAATCCATTTATTGTATCTCTCCTTTTCGCTATTCTTATTTGATGTTTCTCTCCACATATTTCTCATCTCTTCTTCCGTATCTTCTTTTTCTTCGTCTTCTCATTTGTCTTATACCTTTGCCTCCCCTTAATCTTTTTTCTTTCTCTTTCTTTTTTATTATTCGTCCTTTTATATATCTTTTTATTCTTTCCATTTTACATATACTTCTTCCTGCTTCGCCTTTCTCTCTCTCTCTCTCTCTCTCTCTCTCTCTTTCTCTCTCTTTCACTTCTTGATCCTCGAATTTTTTCTGTTCTCTATCTACTCGTTCTTCTTCCTCGTCGTCTACTATCTCTTCATATCTTCATCTACACCCGTTCTTAATTTTCTTCATTGTGTACTTCTCTTTCCCTTTCCCATTTACTCCACCTGGTAATAATCTTTATTATTATTAATAGTAGTAGTAGTAGTAGTAGTAGTAATCGTCTCCTGTTATCTCTTTTTAGCCCTCAGCACCGTCTCCTGGTCAATCATTTTAATTTCATCCTGCTTTCTTCGCCTCCTAGCACTTTGTATCTTTCCATAAGAAACTCCTTACAAGGAACATGTTCCAACGCACGTCACGTGATTTCCTGGAATATTTGAATGATTAGTTTTCCAGGAAAAAGACCTGACAACGAAACAATATTTGTAATTTAAATATATTGACATTTCTTCTTTTCGCCGTCATCAGGAATTTAAGTAATGCATTTCGATATCCGTGTTTCAGGTGTGGGATTTTGTTTCTGGAGTTTTCTTTCAAATTCAGAAAGTTTATTACACACACAGCAGACTTTTAGTGTGAATGTCGGAATGTCCAGAGAATTATGTTGTAGACTCTACTACTCTGGATGTGTACCACCACAATGTTCATTGTTTCAGGCTCTTTGTGTTCTCTTGCACACTTGCTCGTTAATATTATTTGCGAAATTATCAACAGTCGGAGGGGAACTGAGATGCTAGTCTGATCAGGCACAATATACTGAGCAGGATGTCTCGTCAGGGTAAGGCCCAATATACTGACCAGGATGTCTCGTCACGGTCAGGTACAATATACTGACCAGGATGTCGCGTCAGGGTCATGCACAATATACTGACCAGGATGTCGCGTAAGGGTCAGGCACAATATACTGACCAGGATGTCGCGTCAGCGTCAGGCACAATATACTGACCAGGATATCACGTAAGGGTCAGGCACAATATACTGACCAAGATGTCGCGTCAGGGTCGGACACAATATGCTGACCAAGACCACTATTTCTCTTTATTTTCTATGTAAGAAGGCAGCCTGGCGAGATGTGGATCGACGTGATCCATGTAGAAGTCCTCTTCTTCTTCTGCTTCGTTTGTTCTCAATCTACCGCTACAAACCCCTGAATAGGGCTTTGCATGTAGCAGGATGTAGTCCGGAGAACGAAATGCGTTGTGTCGCTAGTTTACAGCTTGACTTCAATAGTTGCACCTTTCGGTCTGACACCTCCGTCTTCGGCAGGTCCCATAGAAGTGAGGGGCACGCTGATGACGTAAAGCATAACACAACCGCCTAGAGAACCACCGACCACCTTGTTCAGCACGCTGGCGATGTGAGAAAAGCTACTGCAACCCGCAAGACGTACACATACTCATTGTGGGAATTAATTAACAGTAACAACAAAATGGACAGTTGACCGTACGATTAGCCTGATGGTAGAGCACTCGCTTTTCACGGTAAAGGTACGGGGTACGAATCCTGCTATCGGCACGCTCCAGCCAACCCAGCTGTAATTGAATATATGGCATGCGACTACGGAAGTAAAAAGCAGCGAGGACAGAAGCTGGCCACCTTACCTCATACAAGCTGTAACACTGTCAGTGGCAACTGGAAAATTCTCCGGCAATTTCAGAGCTAAGGAAGAGGCATTGAACGCTGCAGTAGAAGCAATGCTGACAGGCGAAAGCAATGAAATCCAGATAGTCATGTTTACAGTTGTCCTGTCCGTGGTTACAGCACTAAAAAGCCAAAAAATTCGGAACTTAATGACATAAGAGCAGTACTCTGTCAACTATGCCAGCAGTCCCCCACCAAAAGAGTAGTGGTGCAGTGGGTCCCATCCCACTGTAACATCCAAGGCAACGAGGAGGCAGACAGACTGGCAAAAGAAGGTGGAAGGTTACCACAACCAGATTCTAGTGTCACCTACGCAGAGTCCAAAAGGTTAATTAGGGCCAGGTACATGGCCAACTGGGAAACAGAACATACTGGCTACACAAAAAAGTATGCCTATTACCAGTTGAACAGAAGAGAGCAGGTCGTGGTCTTCAGAGTCCGCACAGGCCACAACAGACTGAGGTACCATTTATTCAATAAACTGAAGATAGGTGCTACTGACGAATGCACCTGTGGTACAGGGAAAATGACCGCTGAAAGTCTGCTGCAAAATTGCCCGACATACGAGGACCAGAGAAAGTACATGTGGCCATCACCAGTGCCAACACTAGACAAGCTCTATGGCAGTGTCCTCAGCCTCAGTTCTAATATATATCTTCGAACAAATTCAAGTTGACGTCTGACAGTATATGAAGAAGAAGAAGAAGAAGAAGAAGAAGAAGAAGATGCAAGCTGTGGCTTAGTTTACTGAAGACTTTTCAGCTTCGATCACTGATAGTTTTGTAGCTGTGCACAACGGAAAAAGAAAAGTACCAGTTTTTGAATAGGTTTTTATGTTTGAAAGTTGTAATGTAATTTCATACCGATTCATTCTTGGCCGTTACTAGATGGCATAATATTGTCTTAGTACAGTCTGAATGTGAAGTGACCTTTCACTGACCTTCAAAATCTGATTTCATAAAATTATCGACTATTCGGACAGTTTCTCACAATTTCCCTGCCGATCATAAAATTGACCTGAGAAGTGTTCACTGGCGATCTGCGATTATTTAGCCATTCTTTTGATTCAGAAGAAAAATACTGGAAGGATGCACACTCGGCGCTAAATGGAAGGTTGACAGCTGTTGGCAGGAGGAATGTCTGTGTCGGTAACAGCAAAACAATTTAATGTGTCAAGACAAACTGTTAGGCTTCAGTTATATCGCTGCCAGACGACTGTGACCGTTTCTGAGCTGTCCAGCAGGGGACGTCCTCGATTAACGACCAGACGGCAGGATCGTTACATCACTCACGCACATCTACGAAACAGATTTCAGTCAGCAACTGGCACTGCTAGCACCATGCACGGACTGAGAAGAATAAGTTCAGGAACCGTGTGTGGGAGCTAGACCTACGTGGAAGACGCCCTGATATTCATTCAAATCTGCAGCCACGGCATCATGCCACGAGACTAGCTCTGTCCAGACAACACCTGCGATATGGGACAACTCTGTGGGGCAATGTACTGTTTACTGACGACTGCAGGATCAACCTTTCAAAAGCCGATCGTCGTCAGAGAGCGTATCGCCGGCATGGAGAACGCTGCGCCAACAACTGCATTCAAGAGCGCGTCCGTTGTGCAGGCGGATTATCATCTAGTGAGGCATCTGCTCCAATCATCGGACAGACTTTGTTATCTTAGACGGTGCTGTTACCGGCTTGCGATACCGTGAAGAGATCGTGAGGAACTAGATCGTCTTTTGGGCTGAACCATGCACCAGGCAGTGTGCGTCAGTAGGACAATGCCCGTCCTGAACCATGCACCAGGCAGTGTGCGTCAGTAGGACAATGCCCGCCCTGAACCCTGCACCAGGCAGTGTGCGTCAGTAGGACAATGCCCGTCCTGAACCATGCACCAGGCAGTGTGCGTCAGTAGGACAATGCCCGTCCTGAACCATGCACCAGGCAATGTGCTTCAGTAGGACAATGACTGTCCTGAACCATGCACCAAGCAGTGTGCTTCAGTAGGACAATGCCCGTCCTGAACCATGCACCAGGCAGTGTGCGTCAGTAGGACAATGCCCGTCCTGAACCATGCACCAGGCAGTGTGCGTCAGTAGGACAATGCCCGTCCTGAACCATGCACCAGGCAGTGTGCGTCAGTAGGACAATGCCCGTCCTGAACCATGCACCAGGCAGTGTGCTTCAGTAGGACAATGCCCGTCCTGAACAATGCACCAGGCAGTGTGCGTCAGTAGGACAATGCCCGTCCTCGTGATGGCAGAGACGTACATGATGAGCTCCAAGTCAGAAAAATTGAAATCCTGCCCTGTTCTGCCATTTTCCCTGACCTGTCACACCAACTGAGCATTTCTGAGACAAGCTGAAACGTCGACTTCAGTAACAACAACATTCACCGAAGACCGTTCGGTAACTTCCTCAAGACGTCGTATAGGGGTGGCAGAACATTCCACAGGATTTACTCAGATGTTGCATTTGATCCATGAGGCGCAGATGTCAGACCGTGATCAACACACGTGGTGGACACACGCGGTATTCAGCGTTGCCATTTTAAAAAAGACTGACGTTTTTCGTTGAGTATGCTATGGGAGTAACCTTTACTCTACTTTTACTATTGCAACCTCACAACTGCACTGCTGGCCTTCTTGTCGCTAACGGCAAATCTATCTTATTTATTATAGGCCATTATCCGAAAAATAACGACGGATATTTTTAGATGTCAATCATAATCAAATTAGAAATTCTTTAAAATTATGATTCAACTTAGTTTTGCATTTACATTATTATTTTGATACTTTATAACAAAAAGTGTAATTTTTATCTTGAAGAAACAACCAGAAGCTTACATTTTGAGTTTACTAGAACGTTATACGTGAGGATTTTTAATGACTCCACGTCGGTGCTGGAGGCTCTGAAGCGCACTCTTTACAACTAAATGATATTTTTAATGGGGAGTGGGATCAACATTATAATCAGACCTTGCTGGATACGTCAAATTGCAGTCAATCCCTGGACATAGTATCTGGAGATGTCTTTCAGACTGCCTAAAGAAGGAGACTCCAAGCAAGAAAAATGAAGACCTTCCAGTAGCTACACAGTTAAATGATTCAGTATGAATAATACCAGGGAAATGTAGTTGAATAGATGGGCGACGGGAACATCAGGTCACAGTGTATTTAACGAAATGAAATAGTCAAACGATAATAAAATCATAGACTATACAAAATAGAACAATGTCTTATCTTTCAGATCTGAACAGGATACACCAGAGTCAATAGCCACTTACACCGCATCAGCACCTGCCCTTGTGCCGACTTTGCCCTGACCTTGATAGAACAGCAAGACACCTTCGCATTCAGTGCAAAGCGCTTGCAGTCATTAAAAAATTATTTGTACCGTAAAAAATCGGCAATACGCCGTTAACACAGATTTTTTTTTTTTTGCTTAGATGTTTGCCTCACTAGTTTCTACTGGCGGAGGCGCGCCATTTTCCACCCCAGACCGTAGTCAATTGGGCGATATCAGGACGCATAAACCAGTGCTTGGATGCATGTGTGCATCTGTATGTAGCTAAAGAAGCCATGTACATCTTTTAGCATCTTTTAGTTCGTTGTGTAGACATCTTATCATTTTGATCATCTATAATAATCGGTGTTATTTTGTTTTCAAGAATCAATCAATTCTTACATTGCAAGGTTCAAAGAACGCTGTCCTTTCTAATTGATATCGTCTGACAGTGTAACGAAAGCAGCTCAGTGCATGTCAATACATGCACCAGAAAACACTGGCTTATAATGGGAACTAACAATTAAATATTTAACTCTGCTTGGGCTGCATATGTTATTTCCCTTGTGTAACATATTTGGCACTTAATCTAAAATTTAGCTTGTTTTGGTTTTTTTCACTGAAATCATATTTCAGTTGTTTTAGTAAGACGGGCCTATCGTTTCTATTTTGGCAATCGATAGTCAAATTATGTGTGTTGGTTAATTATTAATTTCGGATTACACCCCATACTGTTGTCATGCAAACTACTGTATGGTTCTTGTTTTCCTTTTCCTAGCTGAGCACAGATTGGACCCAACTGGAAGTTATTGATCTAATAAATGACGGAACTGGCTTAGGGTTCGGAATTATTGGAGGCCGCAGCACTGGTGTAGTGATCAAGACAGTTCTGCCAGGAGGCATCGCTGACCAGGTACGTTTAGAATTGTGTCCCTTTGCCTTATATTTCTCAGACATTATTGTCTTCGTCCTTCTCTTAGTTTTCTTTTTATTCTTCTCTTGTATGTTTTATTCTTCCTCTCCTTGTTCTTATTCTCCTTACTATTCTTTCTTCTTTTTCGTTATTCTTCCTTCTTCATTTTCTTCCTCTTCTGCTTCTTCATCTCTTTCTGTTTTTGTTTTTTTCTTATTCAACTTGTTTTCTCTGCGTTCGTTCTCAATCTCCAACTACCAAGCCCTGAACAGGACTTTGCAAGTAGCAGGATATAGGCCGTACAGCGGAATGCGTTGTGCCACTAGTTTACAGCTTGACTCCGATATGTGCACCTTTTTGTCTTGTACATCCACTTTTGACCTCCTTTCTATGAGTGCTAACTTGATGTCACCACATGTAGGCCCCAATACTTAGTTGGGGGGAAAAGAATAGGTCCACTACACTTTGTGGGAATCAACTAATATATGTCTATCTATTTCGATCTGTCTGTTTCCATCAGCAAATGCGTTTATGTGACGTTAACACTATCATATAAAACAAACTTCTACAGAAATGACAACTGCCAGAGTCAATAATATTCTGCTGTGCATTCTTCTGTTATTATTAGCTACCAACAATGGTTGTTCTACGCTTTATATGGAGGGATAGACAGGAGAATTATCTCAGTGCCTACCTCCGATATTTACTGTTGTAATTCTTGATTCCAATAGCTGTTGTTGGTTTGCAAACAAAGGTGTTTAATTGTATTTTAAGTGTATGTTCACTGTTTGTTAAGTGTATGTTTAGTATACGTTTATTTTTGTTTACTGTATGTTTGGTGTATGTTTGTTGTACGTTTGGTGTATGTTTGGTGTATGTTTGGTGTATGTTTGGTGTATGTTTAGTAGAGGTTAGTGTATTATGTTTAATGTATTTTTAGTGTATGTTTAGTGGATGTTTAGTGGATGTTTAGTGGATGTTTAGTAGTTGTTAGTGTATGTCTAATGTATTTTTAGTGTATGTTTAGCGGATGTTTCGTATATATCTAATGTATGTTTAGTGGATGTTTCGTGTATGTTTAGTAGATGTTTAGTGAATATTTCGTTGTGTTTGTTGTTTATTTGTCCGGAAAGAGATAGGTTGTTGTCCCATTAAGAGCCCTCGGCTTGTACATATGTTGTTGTGGGTCAGTATTGGCTTACCTTGAGTTTTTAATGCCGAGGTAGATAAAGTTATCAACTGCTTGTAGATGGTCGCCTTGTACACTGGTGTTTGGTTCATGATAATGTTTCTTGGGAGCAGGTAAACAAAATTACTTCATGAGAGGACACATCAATTGGGACTGAGAATACACAAAGGAAGAAACTTAAAGATTAAAGTAAAACAATGCAACTGTTGTGAGACACACTCATGCAAAATGGCATCATTTATTTGCTATCGCTTCTCTCTCTCTCTCGTCTCGAGCCGCCCGACCTCAGTGGCAAGTCAAGGACAAGATGACTAGGGGGCAACTACTTGATGCAGGGGAGTCCGCATCAAGCACCATTGAAAAAAATGGCCTAGTCCCGAGTCGAACCCACACCACCAGATCACTAGGCCGACGACTTAAACACTTCTCTACGGAATCCCCTATATATATATATATATATATTGATTTTTTTTATGAATACTAGCATGTGTATGTTCTATGCAATGGTAATGCAGAAGTTACACAACATCAGGAAATTTTGACAAAATACCAGAAAACCAACAAAAAGTTACAATTTTGAGAACCTGTGTTTTTCCCCGTGACAGAAAACGGCCGCACAACATGGACAGTTATTCAAACCTCAAGGACGATAATGTTTTAGAAATGTCATCAAAATACCACGGACCGAGAAAACGAAGAATGCAGACATTCGACAAGATTTGGGAATAGAGGAGAACTCGTTCATAAATTCCATCATGATCATACAACTGAAATACTTTGACATCAAAAGAGAGCAGTCTTGAAGGGAACTGTAATGTAAGGTATGGTACCGGTCAAGAGTGAAAGAGGCAGACCAAGAAAGCGATGGAACCAAGATGTCAATGAATGCTTGAGCACGACTCTGGTGCGGGTCGAAGACTTGACATGACATCGAGTATCTTTCAGACGGACTGTAATGGGATCGATATTCTGTGAATGACATGCTGCATGATGATGATCTTAGTTCTTAGATCGACCCGTTCTTCGTAAAAGGGTGCTCACCCTTGAGCGGGTCCCAACTCAGGATCCAGTCGAGTCTGTCGCGAATGCGTGTCGTCCAGGGTGATAGTAGTCTGTCTGTTGTGGGGTCGTGAATGTTGTATTTTTCTAGTGAATCTCGCCAGCGAGTTGGGGGCAGTCCCCGAGGTCTCTTTTTGTCGCGTGGGTACCACATCGTAGTTATGGTACTCCATCTTTCATCTTGTCTTCTGGATGTATGACCAACCCAGCGGTGTTTCGAATGGTTGACGTACTGTTGGACATGCTTGACGTGTGACAATCTCCGTATATCGCTGTTGTGTAGTTCGCTCTGCCGTTGTTGTCTGAGATTTATGCTCACGGGGCGTTTTTCAAGAGATGCGTGTGCTGTTCTCTGCTGCCTTGGTTAGAGACACGGTTTCGCTACCATAGCGCTGGCAGGACTACCGAGTCGAAGATGCCCGCACGTAGTCTGGTGTCCTTTGTGGACCATGAAGGAGTTGAAGGCTGCCCAGCCCGCCCGTTTCTGGCGATCTCAGGTTTTATGCTGTTCTCCATGTTGAGGAGCCTTCCCAGATAGACATATTTGTCGGCGTCCTCTTTGGGCGTTCCAATCAAAAGTATTGGGTTGGGCTCTGCGAAACGGTTGCGCACAGCTTTGGTTTTCCTTAGGTTCATAGCTAGACTTGCTTTCCTGCCTTCCGTGTCTAGTGACCGCAGCATTTCTGTCGCTTTCAGGAGAGTCTCTGTGATCATAGAGATGATGATGATATGATCACTTAATATGGAACTGTTGGATAGAACCAGACATACATCAGTGGAATAGAGACACATCATCCACAGTTCCTTCTAAGTTATCTATCTATCTAGGATCTTCACCCCCAACTCCAGCCAAAGCCCTTATCCACCACAACCTGCCATCTACATTATTACCCAGATTTACAACTTCAAACTATGTAAAAAAAATTTCATAAAACTTCCATCTTTCCTCAGGATGGACATCTTAGGACTGGAGACCACATTCTGCAGATCGGAGATATCAATGTCAGGGGCATGAGCTCGGAGCAAGTGGCACTAGTTCTGCGACAGTCTGGCCCTCATGTCCGACTGGTGGTCGCACGGTCTGTCCTTGAGCCGCCACAATTCCAGGTATGAGGTTCTAGTTCTTCTTCTTCTTCTTTATCATCTTTTTTCGTTTTATTCTTTCTTCTTCTTCTTCTTCTTGATTATCTTCTTTTTTCGTTTTCTTCTTCTTTCTTCTTTTTCTTCTGCTTTATCTTCTTTTTTCGTTTTCTTCTTCTTTCTTCTTCTTCTTCTTGTTTGTCTTCTTTTTTTCGTTTTATTCTTTTTTCTTCTTTTTTTTCTTCTTCCTTCTTCTTCTTCTTCATCTTTTTCTTCTTGTTGTTCTTTCGTATCGTATTCTTTTTTCGTTTTCTCCTTTTTTTCGTCTTTCTTTCTCTTCTTCTTCTTCTTCTTTTTCTTCTTTGTATCTTTTTCCGTTTTATTCTTGTTCTTCTCTTTCTTTTTTTCTTCTTCTTTCTTCCTTTTCTTCTTCTTCTTTCTTTTTCTTCTCCTTCTTCTTTGGTTTTATTTTTTTGTTAGTGTATTCTTTTGCATGCGCTTCTTGTTCATCTTTGCTTCTTTCCTTTTCTTTCTTGAATTCCTCTTTTTCTTCTCGTTTTATTCTTCTTTTCATTTTCATCTTTTATCTTGACATCTTCTGCAACTTATTTCTTTTTAATTACTCTTCTTTTTTATTATTGTTTTTCGTCTTTTTCATCTTTTTTTCATCCATCTGCACCACCTTTTCTTTTTTTTACTTCGGGTTCCTTTTGTTCGTTTCCTTGTCTCTATTCTTCTTTCTTGGGTTCTTTATTTCGTCAAATTCATCTTCTCTACTTCTTTTTCTTTTTCTTCTTCTTCTTCTTCTTGCTCTTCTTCTTCTTCTTCTACTTCTACTTCTTATTTATTTTTCAGTTACTTTTTCGTTTTCTTTGTCTTCTATTTCTTATTAACTTTCTTCTTCTTTATTTTTCTATGTCATTTTTCATCCTTTTTTTTTCTTTCATCTTCTTCTACCTTTACTTCTTGTTTTTTTTTTTGCTTCTTTTTGTTGCATTCTTTTTTTTTTTTTGCTCTTCTTTTTCTTTTTTTACTTCTTCTCCTTTTCTTAACAGTTAGTATTATTATTATTTCTATTAGTATGTATTTTTATTTTCCATCTTCTATTTCTTTTTATTTTTATTTTTTTTCTTCATTTTCGTCCACTTTTTCTGTTGGATCCTATTCTTCCGTTTTCTCTTTCTTTTTAATGGAGTTTTTCATCTGCACTTTCCTCATTTTTGCTACCTCAATCTTCTTCTTCATATAATTTTTCATTTTCTCTCTATCTTGTTACTGTTTCGATCCTTACAAAGTACAGTGCCACCACTACAAATAACAAGATAATAATGTGTACTAATACATAAGGACATAAGAGCATAAATAACCATTATGTCGTTTAAAAAGTTAATGGCGACATCGTCAGACCGTTTTGTCTCGATGATGTAACTTGTACTTGGATTATAGTGAGGAAGAAACTGCGCTGGTCATCAACCTCACTCTGGTCTAGAGCTACCTTGAACCAGTGGCAAGACGATGTCGAGACGACTGGAAGTATCTCAGGATACATGCATGTTCATTGTGGTAGACTTTTTTTTCTACTCCAAGCTAAACGTATGGCGACTACTGTAGATGGTCTTTTACTTTGAGCATTGATCCAGCAATTTGTTTTACATTATGATGTTGTTACCGCCATGACCTCTTTAGTTGACTTCTAAGACTTACCTAGGCAGTAATTTTCACTTCACTCTACGAACATTCCTCACAGGTAAAGGGAAGTAAGATATTTAATAAATAAGCTGTGATTAAAGATTGAGATAGTGTCCCTTTAATAGTAAATTGTGACTTTTCGAACAAATTTGACAGTTTTCAGAATAGTTTTATACGTGCAAACGTCAAACTGGTTGAGTGTTAGAGCGTGTGGCTCTAACGACAGCGGTTTCTGGCTCGATCGCTGATATTGGTATTGACTAACATCAGTGTCAGGTGAAACATAAAGACTACATCTTACTTCAGCGACAGGCTTTCTGGAAGCGGTCTGACCAATGAGGTTGGGGTCGGCACTGTAATCTTGAAAGGTGAACTAACTGAGGAGCATCGTATTATACTACAGCCAGGTTTGCCCTGGTTCAGATCCGTCTTCATGAGTACCCTTCGTGATGTAAGGAGAGCCACTGTAACCTGCTACCAAAGAAACGTTGTCAAAAGTTCAATTACTTCATTATCAGTGACTTCCGTAACAAACAACAGCTCCAGTCAACCAAGTTGTAAATGAGTTCTTGATTTGCTGGAGGGAAGGAAAGTCAGCAAGGAAGAGACCTTGGCACGTCACCAAATTAGAAAGGTGATATACAGTGCAATAAAATCTCTAACACTTCATCCTCGACAGCAGTGTCTGATATGGGAAGGCTTTCACATTACTTTCTAGCACTCGTGGACCCTTGCATCTTAATACGTTTGCTGATGATGATGATGATGGTGGTAATGATGATGGTGGTGGTGATGTTGGTGATGTTGGTGATGGTGGTAATGGTTGGGATGATGATGATGATGATGATGTTCATGACCATATAGTCCCTTTAGCTGTTAGCTGGTGGCTCTTGACAGTCCGATGACTCCCGGACAATAGCGCACGTCTTTCTCAGTTCGTGTTCGTAAAAAGTATTTTGTCTTGGAGACATCATGATATCGAAATATCTCTAGGGATTCCAAGAAAGATATCTAAAGATCCCACGAAGAAATCTTGGGATTCCAAGAAAGTTTATGGATTCCACGAAAGATCTGCAGGGATTTCACGAATCCTAAAAATAACTCAAATGGTTCTGTTTTACTTGAAATAACCTGAAACAGCTTGAATATTCCACCAGAAAGCATATAGTGCATTGGTCTCATTCATTGCTGTACGACAGACTAATAGTGGAGAAATGTCATTTAGCCACCAGGGACTTGAAAACTACACAAAATATATGTTTATAATTTGCAATTACCAAATTCGTTAAGCAAAATGACCTTTACAAAACCCATGTACTGAAAGAAATGAAGAAACGAAATCAGTCAAGACCATTGGTAATCAGTTGATGTTGACATGTATACTGTGGAGACAGAACTAACAACCAGACAATTGCCTCATGATATTAGATAAACCTGTTTATTCGTGTCCCCATTGAATGGTTTATAAATACGGAATAATTTCGCTGAAGCAGTTTATTATGTATTCTGCCATTTTTATTTGTGAACAAAATTAATGTTCGTCTACGAAAAATTTATATTCGTAATCATAGTTTCCATATATTGTTGTATGGAACACGAATTTCTTTCATAAAAATAGAAATATTACTTTATGTTTGTATTTTTGTGAAAAACATCAATTTTCCTTGCATGAATTAGTTCTATTTTCCTTGCGTGAATTAGTTATATTTTCCTTGCATGAATTAATTATTATTTCCTTGCGTGAGTTAGTTCTATTTTCCATGCGTGAATTAGTTCTATTTTTCTTCCACTTCTGAGTGGATTTTTTGGCGAAGATTTCCTTATTCGAGAGAATCAAATGGTCTCACTGTACAGTACTATTCTGTGATCTACCTTCCGTTCAATGTGAAGCATACGAACATCGCTACTGGTAGCCTCTTTGCAGGGGCGTTTCAATAGCAATTTTTGTGCACGATGAGGTGCTATATCCATGCACAACTACTATCGAAGCGTGATGATAATTTTAGGGTAACATGAGTCATAATTTTTGGTTTAGCTGAGTCACAATTTTAGGGTAAGCTGAGTCATGAACATAACGGGGCACACTTAACAATGTGGAAACAAATGTTTAAAAATACTTCGAGTTTGTGCTGAATGCAGTAGTTAAAACCCATACCGTCGACTTACTTCTGCACGGTTGTCTACGTTTTCTTGTAAATCCGTTCTAAGCGTCTTTGTTTCGTTTCTGGGAAAAATATCTATCACCCTCTCCTTGGTCAAATCGCAATCACAAAACTAAACAGAGCTGCACTGAAATAACATTTGAAACACACCTTGAGAGCTTGGAATGTAACACTTTCAGTCAGGGAAGGCCGGCCTAATTTATGACTAGTTGACCGTGAGAAAAAATAGCGACATAATGACCGTCCCCTAGCGACCTGATTTCTACGATGTGTTAGGCTGCACGCCATCAGCTTACCTTTCCAATAGTAACTGATAAATTCACTTTGCCTCTTTGCGCGTTTGCTAAAATGTCACTACGCATACACAAAAATAAGCATTACAATTTCAATTTCTGTTTTTTACACATCTGTTTTATGCAAAATGAGGTCTTGTCTAATTCTTTAAAACTGTTTCGGATAGCTCATCCCATTTTTTCTATTTAAACACTTCGCTACTGAGCACAATCATCTCCAGTCGCTGTTTACTACATGCTTGGAAGGTGACAGTGGTTATATTCTTGGACCTGGACCCACTAGCCTGATCAGCATATTGTTAGAGCACTCGTTTTTTCACGGCGAATGTAACGGCTCAATTCCTATTACCGGCAGGTTGCAGCAGAGACAGGTGTAAATGAATCCCTGTGTTGTTATAAGGGAGGAAAAGCAGAATAATTGACCATCCGATAAACAAGCTAAGTTAAAGTCTCTACAACTTCATCCTTTACCTCATTTTCTGTTATGAGAATACCTTTAGCAGCTCGCGTGACACTCTTCTGTGAATGCTGTAAAAGTCAACTAAACAGGATTATGCATGGGACTGGTAATGCCATCGTATTAACACAATTCCCTAGAAACCGTATCTACCAGATCATATAAATTATTGCAAACAGCCTTCCCGTAAAAAGAACAGCTGTAGCGTGCCCACGTGCTGTTACTGGACTGAACAGCGTCATCTGTCTATCTTCCTTTACATTTACTTTGCTTGTTGTTTGTTTTTGAAGAAAAAAAATAGATTTCCCATTAAGAAAATAGTTATGTTTCTCCGTATGTCATTGTGTCCCACTCGAAAACAGGCTGTACTTGCTTTCCTCCGACTCCACATTTGTTTTTGGGAACCACTTAGGAATTTCTTTTTATGGCGAATTCTACATTTTCCATGTTATAACATTTTCGACAGACTCTCAACATGTGTTGTCGGAGCTCGAAACAGACACAAGGAATAGTAATTCTGTAACCTGCCAGGCATGTTCTTAGAGATGGCTAATGAGAATTGGGCATGGGGCTGGCTACTCCATCCTGTAGACACTTTAAGCCACAAAAACTTCAATAGATATGGACAGGTCAACGTTTGATGACTTGGCATGTATTTGTTAAAGGCATATGATCCACGGAGAGCTGAAAAGTTGTTGATTGAATGATTGATTGAATTTGTATTTGTGAAGGTTGTCCAGTTTTTCCAATTAGATTCTGTCTGTTTGTTATCTTAGAATGTGTTGTCATTATTTTTCACAAATAACTCTTGTACACTTTTGTGTCTGTTTTTGTTTCTTCTTGGAATTTGTTTTACTTTTCTTCCCATAGATTTTCTCTGTATGTTTCTTTCTTCTTGGAATTTGTTTTACTTGATTTTTGTTTTCCTCTAGATTTTTTGTGTGTTTCTGTTTCTTCCCCTAGATTTTCTCTTGATGTGTCTCTTCTTCTTGTAATTTGTTTTACTTTTCTTCCCCTAGATCTTTTGTGTCTGTTTCTCTTCTTCTTGAAATTAGTTTTACTTGATTTGCGCCTTCCCCTTGATTTTCTCTGTCTGTTTCTGTTTCTTCTTGGAATTGTTTTTACTTGACTTCCGTCTTCCTCTAGATTTTCTGTTTTTATTTCTTCTTGGAATTGATTTTACTTGACTTGCGTCTTCCCTTAGATTTTCCTGTCTATTTCTATTTCTTCTAGGAATTGGTTTTACTTGACTTGCGTCTTCCTCTAGATTTTCTTTGTCTGTTTCTGTTTCTTCTAGGAATTGGTTTTACTTGACTTGTGTCTTCCTCTAGATTTTCTCTGTCTGTTTCTGTTTCTTCGTGAATTTATTTTATGTTTCTTTACTCAAATTTAATGTTTGTGCTTCTGCTTCTTTTTTGGAATTTCTTTTACTTTTCTTCCGATATACTTTTTCTGTCTGTTTCTCTTTCTTCTTGGATTTTGTATTACTTGACTTGCGTTTCCCCTAAACTTTCTGTCTATTTCTGTTTCTTCCTAGATTTTAAAAAAAATTTCATCCATTACATTAAATGTTTATGTCTCTGTTTCTTCATGTAATTTTTTTACTTTTCTTCCCCTAGATTGTCTGTGTGTATTTAGTCTTCTTTTCTAAGTTTGTTTTATATGATGCCTCGTCCTCTTGATTATCTTTATGGTTTTATGTTTCTTCTCGGAATGTCTGTTAATTGAATTGCTTCCCTTAGACTATGTTTATGACAATGCCTCTTGGAATTTGACTTGCCTTCGCCTAAATCATCTACGAACGTGGATATTAATCTTGGAGTATATTTTACTTGTCTTGTCGTCCCCTAGTTATTATGTGTGTATGTTTGTGTCTCCTGTTGGATTCTGCTCCGTCTACCTCTAATTCCCTTGGTATTATTATATTTCCACAGGGAGTGTGCATTTTTCTTGTTCCCTGATTACCTCTATTCGTGTCCAACCAGGCCATTTGCTCAATTTTTATATTACCCACATTATTTATACATCTCACCAGATTGCGCAACGCATGTTTTTCTTAAGTCCCTATATTTCTGTCCCATCTGTCTGTTTTTCCTAGATTCCTGTATATGTACATTGCTATGTAATCTCTTCTGCTTGTTTTCCGAGACCCCATGTGTATTATGTTCCACGGGAATACATTCTGTTTATTTTCCTTAGACTCCCCGTACGTTATTATTTCCCACTAGGGAAAACATTATGTTTGTTTTACCAAAATTTCCCACATGTCACTGTGCACCAATAGGTAATACATTATGTTTATTTTTCTTAAACTCCCTATATGTCATTATGTTCCACTGGGGAATACATTCTGTATGTTTTCTTCAGACTCACTCTAGGTTATTGTGTCCCATTAGGGAACATATTATACATTCTGTTAGTTTTCCTCAGACTCTCCGTATGCTGTCATGTACATATAAGAAATTCGCTCAGCATCTATGTACCAGACTCCTAATCTTTTATCTCATAAGAGAACATGTCCCAATTGTCTTCCCAAAACTCCTCATGTCCCATTGTGTCCTACTAAGAAATGTCTTACTAAGAAGTGTCCTACTAAGATATGTTCTACTAAGAAGTGTCCTACTAAGAAATGTCCTACTAAGAAGTGTCCTACTAAGAAGTGTCCTACTAAGAAGTGTCCTACTAAGAAGTGTCCTACTAAGAAACACTTCCACTTGTATTCCCCAGACTCCCCATGCTCCGATCATTCCTACCCATCAACTTGAGCAGCACATGGAACATTTTAACGCTGTCATGGCTATGGAAGCAGGGGAGCACGAACTGCACCTCCACAACCTCTATCTTCAGCACCAGCTTCAACAGTACCAACTACAACAGCAACAACATCAACCATTGCTAGGCTCTGTGCAAGTACATCCTGTGAGTTGACGGACGCTGCATAATTTTGTTGCATAATTTAATATCGAAATTATCAATTGAGTTTAGAAATACAGAAGACACAGTTATCTTCTCAGAGAAACCGATTTAACGCTTACGTGGCATATTGGGTTAATGGTGTTGGGCCTATATTTTTCTTGATTATCAGCACACTAAGGGTGATGTGGTCAACATCACGCCAGCTGCTTTTAATGTTCCAGAGTATTCTGGTACCCAATGTTTGAGGTTTGAGGGACCCGGGAAAAGTTTTGCGATCGTAAAAAATCTCGCACCAAACCCCGATCACTCAGTTGGCAGGCCAGTGCACTAACCATTACGCTACCTCGGCTCCTGCTTTACAACATAACTAAGAACACAATTTCCGCCAAAGCACCAGCAAAATCAAGCTAATGTCCAATGGCAAAACAAAAGCAGACAAAGTAACTCTTGAAAATGAAGAAACCGAAAAGGACTAACTTACTGTCTCATGGACTGCCTTAGGGATTACCTTAGGGACTGCCTTATAGACTACCTTAGGAGCTATCTTATATACTGTCTCATGGACTACCTTGGGGGCTATCCTACAGACTGTCTCATGGACTACCTTAGGGGCTATTTTACATACTGTCTCATGGACTACCTTAAGGCCTGTCTTACAGACTGTCTCATGGACTACCTTAGGGGCTATCTTACAGACTGTCTCATGGACTACCTTAGGGGCTATCTTACAGACTGTCCCGTGGACTACCTTAGGGGCTATCTTACATACTGTCTCATGGACTACCTTAGATGATATCTAACGGACTATCTTATAGACTTTAGCCACTGCCTTAGTGACTACGTTACGGACTGCCTAATGGACTATCTAATAAACTACCTTAGGGACAACCTTATGGACTTCCGTAGGGACTAACTTAAAGACTACCTCAGGGACTGCCTTAGGAACTACCTTAGAGACTACCTTATGGACTGCCGTAGGGACTAAGGGACTACCTCAGGGAATGCCTTAGGGACTACCTGTGAGACTGTCTATGGATTACCTCACGAACTACATTAGGGCCTGCTTTACTGACTACTTTAGGGACTTCCTTACGACCATCTTACTTACTACCTCAGGGACTACCTTGCTGACTGCCTATAAACACACTTCACATACTTCATTACTGTCATTTCAGCAACCTCTGGAAGCCATGCAGGAGATGGCCAGTGTTGATGTCTTTGAGGTGAACCTCATGAAGGATTCAACAGGTCTGGGGATTACCATCGCTGGCTATGTTGGAGGAGAGAGCACACCTGGTCAGTCCGGCTTATTGCGTGCGCGTGTGTGTGGGGGAGTGTGTACGTGACAGTGAGTGTGCGTGTGTGTTCTGTTCTAGGAGTCGACTTCACTGCACTCCGGGCATACCCATAGGTGCTTAGTCTCTCTCAGCAGATGGCGTAAAGTGTGAATGCTAATGGTCCCAGTAGCCTGTTGGTTGTACACGTTCCTGTTCCGTCCTCTCAGGTTCCCTGATCTACTGGATCCTAATTTGATTCCAAAGTGCCGCAGCCTGTGCCTTGCAGACTCATCCAAAGCAGTGTCGTTTTCCTGCATGTGGTCCTTGATAACCTTCACTATGTCACCTCTATCCATGTCCTCTGTGCCTGTTATGGATGGGTGTGAAGCATAAAAATCAGCTCGCTCGTTGCCCGGAACCCCCGCATGACCAGGACAGTAGATCCACACCAGCCCCTGTGTGTATCTGTGTCTGTGTGTGTGCCTGTGTCTGTGTGTGTGTGTGTCTGTGTGTGTGTCTGTCTGTCTGTCTCTCCACCAATCAGTTGATCATATTCAATACCTGTTTCCTCGTCTTTATTATTATTATTTAATATTATCATTAACATTTCATATTATTGTTGTGACAACTTAGGATGATCTCATCTTTAAATCAAAGTCACGTGGACCATTAACTCTACCTGTGACAGCGCAAAACAGCTTCTGCTTTGGGGGATCTGTCGCTGCTGCACATGCATTTTGAGTAGTCCGTAACTGTTATCAGTCTAGATGTAGACATATAGACCTATTCTATCTAAATTCTTGGAGATGGGTCGTATAATGTAATGGTTACAACAAATACACTACAGAGATTAAACACGAGCTCTTCATTATAATTAAAGAGCGAACATTAACTCATTTTTTTTTGCTTTTATCTTCAAACGAAACGTAGGGGATCAAGATGCTGAGCAGCGCATGAGCTGCAGTGGTCAGCGACACAAAACTGACTGCTAGCGTCAGGGCCAGCGAACCAGAGCTGCCAAGACCCTTCTACACCTCCACGCGGTGATCCTGAATAACAGACTGCAGCAGGGCAGACTGGCTAAGAAGAAGGGATCGAATTGGGAATGCTAACCCGGTACTCAGAAAATGACTGCTGAAGTCGGATATGTTGGACCAAAAGGTGCAAATATCGCAGTCAAGCTGTAAACTACGACACAACGCATTCCGTTCTCTGGACTACATTCTGCTACTTAAGCACTTTCAGGGTTTGGTAGCGGGAGATTGAGAACGAACGAAGAAGAAGAAGAAGAAGAAGAAGAAGAAGAAGAAACTCTGAATACCACTTAACAATATATTTCTCACCCTCACTGGATGAACGTAGGCTGGATTTCTTTTCCTTACTAATTTTTTTCTCTAAACTAACTTCTATTGACTACTGATTAAACTACTGCTTTCATCACTGACTATACTGCTAAACTATGTCAATATCTTTGTGTATTTACACAGCTAATGTAGTCGACTACTAATATTTTCAACCAGTGGCTCTGTCCTTGGCAGGACGTTTCATCTCACCAAATCTAGGTTAATCTGCTAACAACTATTTTATATAGGCGTAAGAAGCTTGAGAGTAGAAATTTTCGAGATGATTTCGTACTCTATATTCGTTGGTGCTCTCTCGCTCTTTTTCTTTTCTCTCTTTCTTTCTTGCTGAATGCAACGATCTTGATGGAAATTATCTGCTGTACTTTTGATCCCAATGATGTAGTGAGGAGGGGGAATGTTATCTTCAAGGAATATCTCCGATGATGCTTTCTTACGCTGCTTTAAAATAGTATTTCTTCTTGAACTGCTGGATTTGATGAATGGCACCCAACGGCAAATTATTTCTGCTGATCGGTCTGTTTTCCACATAAACTATTCCTTTTCCTGGACAACTGAAATTTTACTGGTAACTTCTATCTTATGTTCAATTGATCTCGTGTTCTCTGAAATTGGAGTGTATGCCGGTTAACGTGGGAATCGGTTTTTGGATCGTCTTTTGGCCAGTTTACAAAAGGTAACACCATCTCTTGCTGTGGCTGTTTGCTTCTAAGTCATTAAACCTGTTTTTTAATTATTTATTTTTTGTATTTTACGTGTTTGTCTCACTAGTTTCTACTGGCGGAGACGTGCCTATTCCACCCTAGACCGTAGTCGATTGGGCGATACTAAGACGCATAAACCAGTGCTTGGATGCATGTGTGCGTCTGTATGTACCTATGCTAGGTTTGTGCGCTTTCAGAAGCCAGCCCAACCAAAGTGCAATGGAAGGGCCTCACCCTGAGGGCACGTGTGAAAGTTGTGCAAGAGTGTGATTGTTGGATAGAGTAAATTGAAACAGAGTGAGGTTAGAAGAGAGAGAGAGCCCAGAGTTACCATTAAACATTCCCTCACTGATGTTTTTTAGCGACCGAAGCTTCCAGGTCACGTAACGACTCCACGCGTCGTGACGTCAAGCTTATTTGTTAAAATGTGCGCATTCGTTATTCCAGAACTTTCTATGACTCATTTCGTGTTCAAATCTGCTTGATTTTGGTAACGCCGCCAGGGTCTCGTGGCGAAATATGAGAAGATGACACAGAATAAGGACAGATAAAGAGCATATGTTGCGGTCCTATGTTTCAAGGGGAAACAAACGAATAAATTGATGGAGATGATACTAGAGATGATGATGATGATGAGGTTGATGATGAGGATGATGATGATGATGAGGAGGAGGATGATGATGAAGTTGATGATGATGAGGATGAGGATGATGATAAGGTTGTTGAGGATGATGATGAGGTTGTTGAGGATGATGATAAGGTTGTTGAGGATGATGATGAGGATGATGATAAGGTTGTTGAGGATGATGATACGGTTGTTGAGGATGATGATAAGGTTGTTGAGGATGATGATACGGTTGTTGAGGATGATGATAAGGTTGTTGAGGATGATGATAAGGTTGTTGAGGATGAGGATAAGGTTGTTGAGGATGATGATAAGGTTGTTGAGGATGATGATAAGGTTGTTGAGGATGATGATAAAGTTGTTGAGGATGATGATAAGGTTGTTGAGGATGATGATAAGGTTGTTGAGGATGATGATAAAGTTGTTGAGGATGATGATAAGGTTGTTGAGGATGATGATAAGGTTGTTGAGGATAAGGTTGTTGAGGATGATGATAAGGTTGTTGAGGATGATGATAAGGTTGTTGAGGATGATGATAAGGTTGTTGAGGATGATGATGAGGATGAGATAAGGTTGTTGAGGATAATGATGGTGATGAGAATGGTGAGGATGATGATGATGATGATAATGATGAGGTTGATTATGAGGTTGATGATGAGGTTGATGATGATGATGGTGATGATCTGGATGAGGATGAGAGCTATGAGGCTTGAAAAATGAGTGGACATCCAGGCCGAAACTTTTGTGATCTCTTCAAAACCGATCTTATCATCTTCCCAACATTGGCATTGTTGTCTACAATCAACATGGTAACGTTCATCTTTTTTCCATCCATGATATTATGAAGTCTGGTCTCAAATTCGTCTTTCACCGAGTCCTCTCTCTCTCTCTCTCTCTCTCCCCCCTCTCTCTCTCTCTCTCTGTCTCTCTCTCTCTCTCTCATTGATTTGGGAATAATAATAATTACATTGCGTTGATCGGCCGCATCTGTGCCCCCCGCCCCCCCCCCTGCTACGGGCGTGGATCCAGGCTTCGTCCAGAGTGGAGGGGGAGGCTGCTATCTGTTGGAGCCATACTGTGCGGGGACTGCCCCTTCTTCACTTTCAGCCGGTAAGGAGAAGTCAAGACACTAAGGAAAGATTTGGAAAGTATTTTGTTGGCTGGGGTTTTACTGGTCTAGCCGTATGACAGTTAGTTAGTTAGTTTTCTTTCCACTTGTGCCGTTTAGCGGCGCGGGTAGCTTGAGTTGTCTATCCTGCGCCAAGTGCGTTGCGTCGGTCAATGTGAGCCCTTGTCGTTGCACAATCACTCTAATATCATCTATTCACCTACCTCGCGGTCGCCCCCTTGGCCTGTAGCCAGATCTACCAGCATTGTAAGCCATCAGTGGAAGATGATGAGGGTTCATTCTCATGAGATGACCAAACCAACTTATTTTCTGCCTCGAAATGTATTCGACACAAGACGTAGTGCCGACCATACTTCGAATGTCGTCATTCCGCATTCTGTCTCTTCTGGTAACACCGATGACTTTCCTCAAACACTTCATTTCACAAGTCGAAATTCTGCTCTCGCACGCTCTTGACAGGGGCCATGTTTGGCACTGGTAGCACAAAATCGGCATAAATATACTGTTTATCAGCTGTTGCTTTGTTGCCAAAATAATGCTCGGGTGTCTAAGCAATGAGGACAGCTGATAAGTCACCGCAAATGCTTTCTGGCACCTTGTCTCGATTTCCCTGTAGATCGAAAAAATACTGCCCAAATACTTGAACTCATGGACCTGTTGAAGAGCAATATCATTTAGACTTATCTTGAGTGGCCCAGGAGTTCTATTGATCTTTATAGTTTCTGTTTGGTTCTCGCTAATTCGCATTGTGTATGATATGATTAAAAACAAAGAAACTCAGCGGTGGTCACATGTTTCTTAGATTGTGTGGAAGCCAGTTTTAGTAGAGACCTCCACGTTGCCGATGTAGTCATGCCATCGGATGCCCAGGATGCGTATTTTGTTGCATACGTGGAAGGACTTTAGTCTTGATATGTACTATTTGAGTAATGTCCATGTTTTGGAACCTTAAGGCAGGATTGAGACCACGCAAGACTGGTAGATGCAGATTTGTGTTTTGCGTGAAATCTTGTTGTTACTCAATACACGTTGAAGGTCCGTGCATTGCAGATGCAGCTATTCAGAACTGCCTTAACATATCAGGACCGCAGCGCCCATCGCTTTTGGGAATAACACTTGATAATGTTTATCTTTGTTTCTATCTGGCTGTTTTGAAATTAACTCATTCTATACCTTACTGTCTCTCTATAAGTGCCTTTTGTGTCTCTTTTGATATCATTAGAACCAAACGTTCCTAATGTTGAACATCTTCTTCAGCGTGCTCGGAGGACAACAGCATTTCCCCTGAGCATTGTTTCATCGTGTCAATTCCTTTCGCCCTTGCTTCTACTAATCCTAAACTACTAATTCTCTATTTCGTGATTTCCGCTGACACTTGTGCTCATAATTTGTAACAAACCTGGATTCTTTCCTAGAGGAATGCAGGCAAGTGTGTGCCCAATTTGACGGAACTGATCATGTCGGGGAATTCTCTCGGTGTGACCCCTTCTCCATGTACACAAAAGTGGATTGACAAGAACTATTGTACTGAAAACTGCGATAGGGGAACACGCTACAAATGGATACAAACTCGCATTTATTATATGCCCAATGCATTCACATTTCACGCAGACAAACACACGCATCCATACACTGGCAAACACGCCCACATTACACGCAGACAAACAAACACACGCATCCATACACTGGCAAACACGCCAACATTACACGCAGACAAACAAACACACGCATCCATACACTGGCAAACACGCCCACATTACACGCAGACAAACAAACACACGCATCCATACACTGACCAGAACGTCATGACATCTTCAAGAAAGGACTACGACTATGTGGTAGGACGATGCCGTCAAACCACGTGCATTGCAGGTTTACAGTGTTACCATTGTATGCTGCCCTTAACGGTCCCGGTAACACGTTTATACACCGCTAGCAAGTTCTTAGTATTGGAAAGGGCTGATGTTGGAGCCAATCACTAGCCGGGAAGCCATAATATAATTGACTGACCTTAAAAAGACTGCTCTTGGCATTTGATTGGAGCAATATTATGTTCTAGTCCTGACATTTGATTGTAACAACATTATGTTCTAGTCCTGACATTTGATTGGAGCAACATTATGTTCTAGTCCTGACATTTGATTGTAACAACATTATATTCCAGATCAACGACAAAGAGCTGATGTACCCGTAGTGAGCTCTCCATTGCTGATAATGTTTCCTTATTAGCAGGTTACAGTGGCTCTTCTAATATCCCAATGCGTACTTGATAAATTGGACTTCGGTCTTCCTGGCTGTAGTGCAATGCAGTAAGCTGACGAGGCAGTGGCAATCCCCACTTAGTTACACTGCTTTGATCCATCACATTTCCAGGAGCGCGAAGAGGTCAAGTCGTGGTCAGTGATGTTTCACCTGACCCTGGCTCATTCCTCAACGATAAAGAGCAAGCGAGAAAATAAATGCTATAACATAACATAATTCTCGTCGTCTGCGTTGTACATTGGTCACAGTACAACGTGATCCTCGGCATCAACTCATATTAATACTCAAATTCTCACGATGGAAGCAGCTGGTAAGAACCCGGGTATTCTTTTTTTAATCGTATGTTTAAAAATGTCATGATAAAATATATATAAATTTTACACCATTATTGAAGACTTAAAATTGATTTCTCAATTTCAGAATTGCGTTTTTACCACCTGAATATGTTAAGCAGCAATATTTGTTCCTTTATTTAGTCGGTGAATTGTGCAACACAAAGTGAGAGATAGTGTTTTGTGAATGTAGTAATTGAGTGCTTATATTATACATTTGAGAAAGATCAAGTATTCTTACTTATTTTGTACTGTTGCTGTACATAGCCAACTCTGTGTGGCCTTTATCTGGGAAACAGGAATACTTGAAAGTGCTTGTTAAAAACACTTTTTATCATGGAACATTCTTTGAAAGAAAGAATCCTGATACCTTCATTTAAAATCTTGTCATCAGATAACTTAAATTCACTTTTATAATATTTTCTAAATATCTAAGTTTTTTTTTTAAATTTGTTTCTGTCATTCGTGGCGGGTTATTTCCAGTCTTTAATAATGTCTTTCCTATTCATCTCTACAGATGACATTTCTGGAATATTTGTGAAAAGTGTGACGGATGAGGGACCAGCAGATGTAGATGCAAGGATTCATGTCAATGATCAGATTATCGAAGTAAGATTCTACTTCTGAGACGATCTTTAATATCTCAATGTAGAACTAATAGATAGAACTAATAGATAGAACTAATAGATAGAACTAACAGATAGAACTAATAGATAGAACTAATAGATAGAACTAATAGATAGAACTAATAGATAGAACTAATAGATAGAACTAATAGATAGAACTAATAGATAGAACTAATAGATAGAACTAATAAATAGAACTAATAGATAGAACTAATAGATAGAACTAATAGATAGAACTAATAGATAGAACTAATAGATAGAACTAATAGATAGAACTAATAGATAGAACTAATAGATAGAACTAATAGATAGAACTAATAGATAGAACTAATAGATAGAACTAATAGATAGAACTAATAGATAGAACTAATAGATAGAACTAATAGATAGAACTAATAGATAGAACTAATAGATAGAACTAATAGAGTTAATGTTCTTGTTCTTATACTTCTTTGTAGTTCGTACTACAAAGAATGTTTTTAGACGTGTGGTAGTTTATGGAACGACTACGATATCTGCGGCTTTCGGCCCGAAACATAACATTTGAGAACACAATTTTGGTAACTCGTTTTCCTTCATAAACACCAGCAAGAATAGGACAATGAGCACTAATAAGGCGAAAACCAGACCTACAGTTATTATAGAGAAGCATTACGTTTAGGACGTCAAGAGATTTGAATATCTCTGCTCGACTTTCGGCAGCAACAACAGAGATTGCCTAAAAGGAGCCAGGAGAAGGGTGGCCATATCACTACAGAGGTTAATTTTTTTTAATGAAAAGCGTATGGCAGAACATCAACAGAATGATACAAATAAATATTATGAGGACTTGCATGTTTCCGGTGACAACTCACGGATGCGAGACATGGTCAACCATCTGTTGTTTGTCCATCGTTTCCCAAGAGGACCACATTGTCATCTGTCAATCATAGAGTAGGTTCGTAGGTGTGATCAAGCCAATCCTGGCGTGGGTTCGTAGGTGTGATCAAGCCAATCCTGGAGAGGGTTCGTATGTCTGATCAAGCCAATCCTGGAGAGGGTTCGTAGGTGTGATCAAGCCAATCCTGGCGTGGGTTCGTAGGTGGGATCAAGCCAATCCTGGCGTGGGTTCGTAGGTGTGATCAAGCCAATCCTGGCGTGGGTTCGTCGATGTGATCAAGCCAATCCTGGCGTCGGTTTATAGGTGTGATCAAGCCAATCCTGGCGTGGGCTCATATGTGTGATCAAGACAATCCTGGCGTGGGCTCGTAGTTGGCTAATCAAACTAAACCGAGCCCGAGCGTCTGTCACACTCAGGGCAAAGAGGACTGTCTGACCGTCAGACAGTGGCAACTCTTCTCTTGCCTTTCGTGTCGCTCGTTTCCGTGCAGCTTACTTGGTTCTTGTCTGCTGCATGTGTGCCGTGCAGCTTACTTGGTTCTTGTCTGCTCCATGTGTGCCATGCAGCTTACTTGGTTCTTGTCTGCTCCATATGTGCCGTGCAGCTTACTTGGTTCTTGTCTGCTCCATGTGTGCCGTGCAGCTTACTTGGTTCTTGTCTGCTCCATGTGTGCCGTGCCAGAGGACATTTTTACTACGCCAGCCAGAGCGATCAGCAGCAATGTTCTCTCCCAATTAGCAGTGTTAATGTATACAAATATGGTCAACCATAAAAACCCAATGGAAAAAGATTGAATTCTTCTAGCTAAAATAATGTAGCAGATTGCTCAAAATATTATGGATAGCGAAAAAGAAAAGCAGAGGAACTCTTTATGTTGGATGGTTACGTTGAATTTGTCTTTTTAGTTTACTTGTCCGCTGGCAGCTGTCATCTCCTTCACTGTGTCGATGACCGCACTAACACATGTCACCCCAGCGATATGGCTGAAGACATATCCTATTGCAGTATCTACTGGGATGATCTGTCTTTCCATTGAAAATGAAGCTCAAGGTCACTGCTACAGCTGGCTTCTTTCATGAAGTCTGCTTCCGAATATTTTCAGTAACGGTTTTTAAAAAAAAGGGTTTACACGATTAGGTTGCTAGCCCCATAAACCGACTTCTTCAGGCGGTTTTTTAAACATACTTTGAATGTTGCAAGAGTCCATTCAATATATCACTGGTACAGATCGAGTGAGTACCTACGATGCTATGAAATGAGTATATCTTCAATCTGCATGCATCTTTGCTGTTATGATTTCTTAATTGTTCTTTGTGTTCTACTTGTCCCCAACGAAGATAGATTAGTCGTAACACATATTTCATGTGCCCCTCTTCTGGTCCTCTAAGTTAAACTTGTCATAATGGTAATGATATTTGATTTGTATCTTTAATACAACGACTTTTCTACATATTTTTATTCTGCAGGTTGATGGCATGTCCCTTCAAGGATTCTCAAACCAACAAGCTGTAGAAGTCCTCAGAAACACAGGCCAGATGGTTAGGTTAAAGCTGGTTCGGTTCCGACACGGGCCCAAGTTTGAGAAGTTGCAGGAATATTTAGGTATGTACTTAAGTTTGAGTTGAGCATAGAGGAGAACTGGTTTATCAATTCCATTTTGGCTAGAAAATGTAAATACTTTGGTCACATCAAGAGACACAACGGTCTTGAGAGAACGGTGATGGAAGGTATGGTGCCAGGAAAAAGAGAAAGGGGTAGACCAAGAAGATGATGGCACCAAGATATCCAGGAATGCCTGTGTATGGCTGTGACAGAGGCTAGAGTTTTGGCAAGAGAACGAGTTTCTTTCAGACAGACTGTGATGGGAGCGACGTTCTACAAAGGACATGCTACATGATGATGACTTAAGTTTGGCCGTGCCGATGAAGAAGCTAAACAACGTGCACTATTTATGGCATAATACAAACAAGCAACTAAAACTGAAGATCCTGAGAACATGCCTTTTACCTGTGGCAATGTAGAGTGTGAGACATGGACTATGACACAAGTAGCAAGGAAGAAAATTGGAGTGTTCGAAACAAGATGTTACAGAAGAATCCTGAAAATTCCTTGGATAAAGAAAGTGACAAATAAAACCATCCTAGAAGACCTGAATGTTGAAGAAAACTGGCTCATAAACAAAGTTATGTTTCGGAAATTGCATTTTTTTCGGCCACGTCAAACGTCATAACGGACTGGGGAAAAAACTGTCATGGAGGGCATGGTACCTGGAAGGCGACGCATGGGTCAACCAAGGCGAAGGTGGATACTAAATATCAAGGATACTCTAAACATGAACATGGAGCAGGCGGGAAAATTGACTGCAGACGGAGATTCACATCGGCTGGCTGTGATGAGAGCGACGTTCTACAAAGGACATGCTACATGATGATGAAGAGTTAGTGATAATGGTTTTGATCACGATAACTTGATTTGAGGAACGACTTAGAAAAACCTGTCTAGAAAAAAGAAGAATTCCAGATGATTTAATACAGCTTTATAAGATAATGAACAGAAATGATAAATTAGACTGTAAGAAATTGTTCAGAGTTCAGCCGACTACGCGGAACAACAGAGCACCTCTACTTCTTTCTTAAAGCTTATCCTGTTATGCATTTCAGCGACAGGTTATGAAAAGGTCTCTAGAACGAGCCCGTCTGTGTGCTTAATGCACAGTAGCATTTACTGTCTCAGATAGCTGGCATTGTTAAGTCTACGTGTCGTTCTCAAGAACTGGTCTGTATTCTATGAACGTTGTAGAAAAATAAATACAATCCACTATCGACTCGCAAGCCATTCAGAGTTTCATCATGGCCCTTTTAACGGTACCGGGTGCACTAGACTATAGATTCCGTTCAGAAAACACATATTCCGATAAATTGGTGCCTGAAAATGGCCGTTAAAGAGGCTTGGTGAAAACCCTATTCTGGACGTTCCGCCGTCTTGGTTTAATTGGTTTAATTAATTAAAGAAAGGTCCACATTAGATATTAGGAAATATTTTTTTAGTCAGAGAGTGAGGAATGCTTGGAATGCATTGCCACAGGAAATAGCGGGGCAGGGTCAGATAATATATTAAAGAATAGATTGGATGTACAGTTATTATTAGATCAAGTGAAACAGAAGAAACTGTACGTAAATAGACTCTGCATGTCTTCAAAACCAGTATAAAGAACTTAGTAAAGTTAAGTGAAGAACTAGGATCAGGCGCCGTTAAAGGCATTCTTCTGTCGATTCAGCGATAACTTGGCATCTGGTTTACTGTTAGGCAAGGACCAACAACGAGGAAGGGGGCTGTCCACCCCCACCTCTTAAGAAAGTGAGACCTGGTACAATGAAGTATTTGCACAAAGTAAATGAGTCATCTCGGGGCAAGACCTCGGCCTCGGGTAATGGAGGTCCCAGGTTCAAATGACGGTGGGGACCGAGATTCTTTCATGTCGGCTTTCTGGTATTTCCCCGATCTTTTGGGTAGTAGAGATCGGACTCCCGTATGCAATGTCACGCCCGTTAAAAATCCCTCGGCAGTTAGAAATCCTAAAAAGGAGACTTAACGGCCGCTTTCCAGGCTAGATTCAATATTATTTTACAAATCTACCCAATCTATTACGGCATCCCCACCGATGCTAAAGAGTATATGCATTGTGCAGAGATTCTCGAAAAATACGGAGAAGAATAGAGCATGTATGATTAAACCGTGTGCAATGACGTTGATTCCTCGACTAAACTAAACTAACTAAACTAAACTATTTGCACTTCATCCCTGACAGCAGTGTTTGCAAGGTAAAAATCTTTAAATGTACCATAATTACTATTTTGTCGTCTATTTGTTGAAGTCGTATGCTCAATATGGTTCTGACAAAGTTTTGATTGGCTGGTTGATTGATACATAATTTGGATATTTTCTTAAAACTGTCCTTTCTTTTTTTCTGTAAACTCAAGCCAACCAGTACGTCATGGCTCAGTCAGGTCAGGCCAAGGAGATAACAACTTTCCCCTACATCTCGTTTGACCCGCAGGAAAACCAGCCTGTCAAGGATGACTATTGTAAGTGTATTTTATCTCCACTCTCTCTCTCTCTCTCTCTCTCTCTCTCTCTGCCTATCTATCTATTTATCGATCTTGATATCTATCTATCTATTTATCTGTCGATCTATATATCTATCTGTCTGTCTATCTATCTATCTATCTATCTATCTATCTATCTATCTATCTATCTATCTATCTATCTATCTATCTATCTATCTATCTATCTATCTATCTATCTATCTATCTATCTATCTATCTATCTATCTATATGTCTATCTATCTAATCTATCTATCTATCTATATATCTATCTATATATCTATCTATCTATCTATCCCTCTATATATCGTATATTAGCCAACGTCTTTATACTGGCTTAGAAGACTCTACAGTCTGTATACAACAAGTTTATTTTATATTTCCATGCTCTGAAAACTATGCGCTTCCAATATATTCTTGAATGCATTAATTAATGCATACACCGACGGTCTTGCAACAAACACAACACAGAATGGAGGGGGAGGGGTATTCCTGAGCCTAACAAACGGTAGAAAAATTACACTGTAGTGGTAACTGGAAAATTCTCAAGCAATTTCAGAGCGGAGGAAGAGGCATTGAATGCTACAATAGAAGCAATGCTGACAGGCGAAAGCAATGAAAGCCAGATAGTCCTGTTTATAGATGCCCTGTCCGTGGTCACAGCAATAAAAAGCCAGAAAAATACAGAACTTAAAGATTTAAGAGCAGTACTCTGTCTACTATGCCAGCAGCCCGCACCAAAAAGAGTAGTGGTACAGTGGGTTCCATCCCACTGTAACATCCAAGGCAACGAGGAGGCAGACAGACTGGCAAAAGAAGGGGCAAGACTACCACAACCAGATTCTAATGTGACCTACGAAAACTTCAAAAGGTTTATTAGGGCCAGATACATGGCCAAATGGGAAACAGAACATACTGGCTACACAGAAAATGATGCCCATTACCAGTTGAACAGAAGAGAGCAGGTCGTGGTCTTCAGACTCCGCACAGGCCACAACAGACTTAGGTAACATATATTCAATAAACTGACGATAGAAAGCACATGTGGCCATCACCAGTGGCAACACTAGACAAGCTCTATGGCAGTGTCGACAGCCTCGTGATGACTACTGCTTTCTTCGAACAAATTCAAGTTGACGTCTTACAGCGTACGAAGAAGAGGAAGAAGAAGAAGAAGAAGAATGCATTAATTGTCCCTGTCTTCACTACCTCCTGTAGCAACGCATTTCAAGCATGCACCACACTCTGCTTAAAAAAATATGTCTTAATATTTAATCTGGATATTTCTTTAGTTAACTTGTAGCTGTGCCCTCTTGTTTTTGTAGGTGGTTGTATTTTGAACAAACTTGTTATAGTCTAATTTATACTACGGTGTGTCATAGTTCCCAGCGAAGCTAAGTTGAATGCGCCTTTCAAAGCAACACAATTGCACATTTTTTAACCCAGGTTTGCCTTGTCTCTTTGATTAATATTCTCAATGTCAGGCTGTACGGATGCAGAATGTCTCCAGGGTCGTGACTGGGAATCAAAATTTTATCTTGGACATCTCTCGGTTACTGGCCCTGACGCAAGCAGTCAGCTATGATTCGCTGGCTTTGTCATCTCGTCCACCACATCTTCGCTTCATCCCCCTACCTCCCTACATCACATCCCTGTCCCTCTCTCTACTCTCTATCTGAGGAGTGAAGTAAAACAAACTGACCAAGACTCCCCCTCCCCCTCCCCCCCCCCCCACCTCACTTTTCCGCAGTGCTCTGGATACTATGGTACAACTATCTGGTCGACGGGGTAGGGATCGACCATGTGAGTCTACTTAGAAGACTTGCATTGCACTACAGCCAGGAATACCCAATTCTTATCTTCTTATTGTACGTCATGGGATGCAAGATGAACAATAGTAACCCGCTAACCAAATATCAGTCAGGAGAGAATAATTCACTCTCTGTCTATTCCTCATTTCCTCTCTCTCCCTCTTTCTGTCTCTCATTCTCCCTCTTTCTCTCTCTCTCTCTCTCTCTCTCTCTCTCTCTCTCTCTCACTCTTATTCTGCTTGCCTATTTCTGTATATCCTGTTCTTATAAACTTAAGGGCCATCTTTTCAACATAATGAAGTTTGGAACAGATGAGAGGTGTCCGTGTGGGGAACATACCATGACAATGGAACACATCCTCCCGGGACAGATACGAGACAAAATCTGGACGGAGATAAAACAGCCTTACAAACAATGGTGTCCTTTGTAAGAGAAACCGGGATCTGTACTTGAGGGTGGACGACGAGAAAGAAGAAGATATTTCTTGTTCGCTCTTTCTCTCTCACTGCTTCTTCTGCGTTCGTTCTCAATCTCCCGCTACCAAGCCCTGAACAGGGTTTTACAAGTAGCAGGGTGTAGTCCAGAGAATGAAATGCGTTATGTCGCTAGTTTACAGCTTGACTGCGATATTTGCACCTTTCGGTCCGACACATCCGTCTTCGGCGGGACTCTCTCACTGTCTCTCTCTCTTTCACTCTCACTCTCTCTCACCCCATTTCACACTCCCTCATACTCTCTCTTAACTCTCTCTCTCCCTTTTTCTCTCACTTCATATCTCTCATTCTCTCTTCCTCTCACTCACTCTCTCTCATTCTCTTTCACACTCCTTCATACTCTCTTTTACTTCAACTCTTACTCCCTTCTCTCTCACTTCATGTCTCTTATTCTCTCTTACTCTCACTCACTCCCTCTCACTCCCATTCTCCCGTACTTTCTCTTATTCTCTCACTCTCTTTCACTCTTTCTAACACTCGCTTACTTAAACTCTCTCTCTCCGGTTCTCACTTCATCTCTCTATCTCTTCCTCTCAATTCTTCTGTATCAATCCCTCTCTATCTTACTTTCTCCCATTCTCTCAATATCCCTCTCTCTCTCTCTCTCTCTCTCTCTATCTATCTATCTATCTATCTATCTATCTATCTATATATCTATATATCTCTCGATTATTCGCTGGCTCTTTTATTCTGTTCATTCTCTTTTTCTTTTTCTAATAAGGGTAAGTCAGTAAGTCGGTCACAGCAGATGTTGGAAAGCTTGAAAATATCATTGGTGTCATTGATGATTCTTTTATCTAGCAAACGCTAGATGTCACATGCACTTGCACAGTACATCTACAAAATGTCGTCGTGGGCTTAAAGAACTTTCTGCAAAGGAAATTCATACGACAATGCTTCTTACTTACATTGAGAAGTGTTTGTCTCAAATGGCGGTGCATAATTTGGCAAAATAATAATAATAATAATAATAATAATAATAATAATGCTCTCACTTCTCCTGCATCGTCCCCAATCTCCTGTACGGCTCCGAGTCCTGGACACTACGATAGCGGGACCGGCAGCATCTTCGGGTACTCCACTTTCGCAACCAGAGGCGCATCCTCGGAATCGTCTGGCATGACATGATTTCCAACAGTGAAGTAGTTCGACGTACTCAACCTGCAGGCATTGTCTCAACGACTGATCGGCGACGGGAACTGGTCACCTAATCGTACTATTTTTATTTATAATTTGGAATGGACGCTCAAACATTGCTGATGAAGCCGCAACCGGTCGTCCTGCTCATATTACAAGAGAAGCATATGTGCAGCCAGGGGGGGGGGGGGGGAGTTGTTCGAGAAGATGATAGTTCTTAGTTCTTAGTCGACCTGTACTTCTTCAGGGGCAGATGTCCCTATGCAGGTCCAAGCTCTGGTAGGAGCTGGATGTAGTCGACAGAAGGGTTTAAAGCTTAGTGGGCTAGGCTCGAGCAGCTTAATACTCCGTTGCGTTGAGACAAGTGCTTACAGAGGGTGGGTAACCAATGTGCGAGTCCATCTTAACAGACTCAAACACTAGAGCAAAGTAGACCCGCAGCCTGTTAGCTAACATCTATGCTGCTCTAAACAAACCACCTAACTATGGCAAGTGTTATGTCATGCCATACAGTTAGTTGCCTCTTACGACATGCTCTATGTGAAGCAGTGGTGCTATTCTTGCCCTTGTCATACACAAAGACCCCGGCAGACCACTCGGGCTAATAGACGAGAAACATTAGATAATGTATCAACATTTGGTGTTCACATGGTTTAGCCTACAACATAGTGCATGATCTCACATTGACGGGAGAGTACACTTTAATGACAAATAACATAAGCGAAAACTGCAAATATGACTTGGCTTGGCTTCGTTCGTTCTCAGTCTCCCGCTACCAAACCCTGATGGGCTTAAAGTAGCAGAGTGTAGTCCAGAGAACGGAATGCGTTGTTTTGTAGTTTACAGCTTGACTTCGATATTTGCACCTTTCGGTCCAACACATCCGACTTCAGCAAGCATTTTTAAGTACCGGGTTAGCATTCCCTCTTCGATCCCATTTTCTTAGCCAGTCTGCCCTGCTGCAGCCTGTTATCCATAATCACCGCGTGGAGGTGTAGAAGGGTCTTGGCAGCGCTGGTTCGCTGGCCCTGACGCTAGCAGTCAGCTATGGGTCGCTGACCACTGCAGCTCATGCGCTGCTCAGCATCTAGATCCCTTAAATATGACTGATACAGCAGACCAAACAGTTCTACGCTGCACGTTTTGGTGCACTGATAAATCAATGGTATAAGTTTATCAACTTTGGGGTAAATTATATTAAGAAATCAGGGACATTATTAGTGCAATAATAAATTATTTTCAATTATGTATCTCATTTAGTTGGGTTTTTTTTTTCAAATAGCCTATTGTGACCTATTTACGTACTTGATTTCGTACTTTCTCTTCCACACTTGATTTTGCTGTTTCCTTTTGTCACTCACTTATTCTCGCTTTCTTTCTCAATTACACCCTCATACGTTTGCCCGAATTATCTCATCCTGGATGGTACTTATTCAGTCCTTTTCCACGCCTGCAACTCTGTCAGCCACGAACAGTCTATCGTCCCCCCCCCCCCCCGCCCCCAATCGTTGTTTCTCAGACATATCGTATGAAATAAATTAAAGAAACAACAAAACAAACAAAGGAAACAGAAAAAAAGAAACACAAAATCTAAGAAAAAGACAAGGAAAGAAAACTTAAACAAACAGTGAAGAGAGACAAAAAAGAAAAAGGAAGACACAAGAAAAAAAACAAATAAAAGAAAGAAGAAAGACGTAAAAGAAACAGAAAAACATAAAGAAAGAAACAGGAAGAAAGAAGTAAAAAAACAGTAAAACAAGAAAACAAAGAGAAGGAATAAAGAAGCAGTATTACAAAAAAGAGAGGTAAACGTAGAAAGATGTATTAAAAAAACAATCAAACAAGAAAGAAGAAAACAGGTAAAAATAAGGAAACAACAGTAAAACAAGGAATAATGAAGCAGGTTAAAAAAGTGTTTTTTTAAACCAGTAAAACAAGACAAAATTAAGCAGTTAGAAAGAAGTAAAATAAAAACTGTAAAACAAAAAATTATGGATCGGGTAGAAGGGAGTTTTAAAAAACTGTAGCACAAGAAAGAAGGAAAGAGAGAATGAAGAAAAAAGTAAAAAAAAAAAATAAAACAAAAAGGAAGGAAAAAGTCAGATAGAAGTAAAAGTAACAATTTTAAAAAATGGTTTCATTGTTAAAAACACAGGAAAACAAGAAGCAAGGAAATAGTAAGAAAGAAGGAAATAAAACAGGAAAAAAAAAAAAAAAAAAAACCACACATCACGAAAGAAGTACAAGATGCAGTAAAATGAAAAAAGAAGGCACATTTTAGAATGAATTTTTTTTTTAAACAGTAACACAAGAAAAACGGAAGAAGAAAGAACAAAACGTGACAGAAACTATAACATAAGAATGAAGGAAAAAGTCAGGATGACGTAGAGAAGCAGTAAAAGAAGAAAGAGAGAGATCGTTCTTGCTACCTAACAGAGCCATGGCTATTGATATAATGATTGGAACTAATCGAAAAAAAACCAATTGATGTCAATGATCACCAAATTGGAGTCCTTCACATTCTCTCAAAAGGGCTTCTCTTGAATGCCAACAGCCTGGCTATCATAATTAACTTGTTAAGTGGGACATCCGCATCAGGATCGAATCACGAAATCGTAACACACAAAAAAAACTGCTAGGATCTCATTACAAGCGGTTGAAAGCGTCTTGTTTTGGAGAAATGTTCTGATCCGGTTGGAAACGATTTATCCGCTCCTGAATTCCTGTACCAAGTGTATGATATTGTCTCTTGAGCTTTATTGGAAATAACGAAAAGGAATTTCGCACTTGATTAGGATGGGGGAGGGGGGGGGGGGGGTGTGTTAGATCCGGAGATGGGTAAGACTGGACGGCTAGTCGTATTTTACGACATTATATCAGCGTGGCTGTGGTTCTTTTCTGGTCTCTGTCTCCAAACGGAAATCACAATTGCATTCCAGGATATAGAATCCTACTTTCTGGAGCAGAAAAAAAGCCATTACGATGTCCTTGTAGATTTCTGTAGTTGTATTGTCAAGTATAATTTGTAGGACCCTGAACATTCAGAATGTGTAACATACATTGGGGGATAAGCCTATCTATCTATTTATCTATCTATTTATCTATCTATCTATCTATTTATATATCTGTCTAACTATCTATATATATATATATATCCAGCCATCCATCCATTTATCTATCTATATATTTATCTATCTATATATATGTCTATATATCTACCTATCTATCTATCTATCTATCTATCTGTCTAACTATATATGTATCTATCTATCTGTCTAACTAGCTATCTACCTATCTATCTATCTGTCTATCTATCTATCTATCTATACATCTATCTATCTGTCTAACTATCTATCTATCTATATATCAATCTATGTGTCTATCTACCTGCCTGCCTGCCTACCTACCTGTCTATATGTCTGTCTATATATATATATATATATATATATATATATATATATATGTATATATATATATATATATATATATATATATATATATATACCTATCTATCTGTCTAACTATCTATCTATCTATCTCTATCCAGCCATCCATCCATCTATATATCTATATATCTATATATCTATCTATCTAGATATATATCTATCTGTCTAACTATCTATCTATCTATCTATATATATATCTATATATCTATCAATCTATGTATCTATCTATCTACCTGCCTGCCGGACTGCCTGCCTACCTGTCTGTCTGTCTATATAGATATATATATATATATATATATATATATATATATATATATATATATACCTATACCTATCTATATATTTATCTGTTTATCTCTATTTATCTTTTATATGCCCATAGATCTACATGTTTATCTATCTATCTATCTATTTTTGTGGGACAGACGTTCCCCACTGTTTGTTTGACCGCTGACGTATGTCGCTATCGTGACGACCTACCGACTAAACATTCCCCGGATAAAGATAGTGACAAATAAAACTATCATAGAAGACCTGAATGTTGAAGAAAACTCATAAACAATATTATGTTTCGGAAATTGAATTGTTTTCGTCCACGTCAGACGTCATGATGGACTGGAAAGAAGCGTCATTGAGAGCATGGTACCTGGAAGGAGACGCAGGGGTCGACCAAGGTAAAGGTGGGTACAAGATAACAAGGATACTCTAAACATGAACATGGAGCAGGCGGGAAGATTGACTACAGACTGAGATTCATATCGGATGGCTGTGATGAGAGCGACGTTCTACAAAGGACATGCTACATGATGATACTTACTTAGTCGCTTCTCTTCTACCGTGAGATGTAGAGGTGCTACATGATAATGATGACTCAAAGTAAGTTCAGAGTCACTTACAAGTTCTCACCGTAAAAGAATTCAAGAAGAGGTCAATTATATTTAATCAAATTGATGTTCTGTCGTTTGGACATCAGAGTTTGACAGTTGTATGGAGAAGAATGAACGGGCATGGTAATAGTTGCTGTTTAATTGTACCCACCCTTCTTTCAGAAATTCTGCTCACTTTGTTCTTCAGTAATTTGCAAATCAGAGTTTGACAGTTTCATGAGAAATCGTTAGTTGATGGTCAGTAACGTGTGTGGCCTCCACGAGCAATGACATAAGCTAGGCACCGATGCCTAGTGGGTAAAACCAACCTAATCTGGTGTGCTGGGAGATAGCCTGCAACTCCTGAACAGTGTGTTAATGCAGTTGGCTCAGACCACCACCTGTTAACTCGTTCCAAAACGTCCCAGAGATGTTCAATGGGGGTGAGAACAAGAGGTGAGTAAGGTGGCCGGTTCATCCTGGTGACATGTTGCTCCTGTAGGGAGCCATTAACCCATCGAGTTTCTCATGGGCGTCTTGTGACGAATTATATTTATATAATTGAAAACCTTACCATTACATCCTGTCTTTATGTAACGACATACATTAAATACCCAGGTGGAGAGATACCGTCAGAAATAGAAGCAGCAATAAAGGCAGCATGGGAACCGATTGTAGGCAACGATTTTCTGGTTGTGGTAAGTTGACAATTGTTAACTTTTTTTTAAAACAAAATGTCTTGATGAATTGTATGAGTACCACAAGGATGGATAGAATAGGGGTGACTGTCCAAGAGTGGAAATACCTAGGGAGTCTAGCGGGCATATTGTTATACTTGTAGATGTGGCTAAACCTCTAGATACAACTTTAAACATTCAAGCGTCCAGGAACTACAGATAGCAGCCGTTATCTACGAGTAGCAGTGAGAACTTGCTGGCTAAACTACGCTGTGATCCCTTGTAAGGAGCCTTTCTCGGGTAGCTAAGGTTCGATAATCCAGTACAGCAAGTAGCTTTCCTATGAAAGACAACTCTGACAACAAACAACTCCTACCTTACTGTTGGACTGAGGAAACGCAAAGGTTTAGTTAGCAAAGCCAAACAAATACAAGCTGAAGATGGATGTACTGAGCCCCCGATAGTAGAGCACATGCACCATACCTCGCCCCAATAACAGTGGCTAAGCCGTTTGCTTCGTGTTCAGACGGTCAGGTTCGAATTCGAGCTGCGACGATCGGTCCATGATGTCAATTTTTTTTCCGGAGATCCCTGCATTCTTCGCTGGAGCTACGGAGTTCGTGCTTTGTGCGATACTGAGAGAGACCGAGCTAAATGGGGAAAAACTGAGGCGATGAAGTCGAGCCCTCACTTAAAGTTTTTTTTTTTTTTAATTTTTATTTTAACAGTATCGAGAGTAGAGAGGGTGGTTAACATCGTTCTCCTCAGATCGGTGTTGGGGAGAAAGGGGGAGGAGGATTAGGGGTGTGACACCGTCTTTGAGTGCATGTGCTGCTGTCATCTCAGCTAGGCTTTTGCGTCATAGACTAGAGGTACCTATCTTGAAGTTGGTGTACATGTGTCATTCTGTTGTGGCCAGTTCGGAGACTAAGTAGAATAATGTGATATTTTCTTGTTCATTTCCATCATGTGTGTGATGTTTGGGGTATTCCTTCTGTCAAATTACACTGTATTACCCAATTAATATGACTTTTACTTCTTCGTAGTTGAGACTTCTCCTTGTTGAAGACCATACTAGATGATAGTAAAGAAGGCAGTCGTTCAAAATAAAAACATCGTTTTACGTGGGTGGATAACATCAGGAGATGGACTGTAAAAAGCCTATCAGATTGCACCATTACGGAAAGAGGCAGAGTACGCTGGAGATCCATTGCAGTCGACCTTCGATGCGGAGATGGCACCTGAACTGAGTGGACCTGAATTAGTTTCGCTCCTTCTTTGACTAGACTGTCAACCCATGACCTTCTATTAACGTTGACCAATGTTAACCTCTACGTTTAATTCCCTCAATATATTCACGTCCGTGTTCTTGTGGGATGTGTATGCTGTTATGACTCTGTGTGTTTTAGTTAGTTTCACGACTTCCCCATGCAAATGGTTTTATGGTGTAGCTGTGTACTCCGCAGCCTTGGGATGAGTGCCGTAAGGAGTATGTTAGACCAATGTTTGTGTCAAGCTTTCCGTGTCTGTCCGTGTCAAACTCCCTGTTTTTACGTGTCCCGCCACCGATGCTTCTGACTGTGTCCACCATTTGGTCAGCGTGACCCTTGCTGTGCTGAGAATACGACTTTGGGAGAGGTATCGTGTAACCTCCGGTGGAGTAAGGGGCGGGCAGGAAGAAGTTTGCTTCAGTCTGAGCATAAATGCCATTGACAAGCGATGATCTGGACTGAATTATGGTGTGCATTTAAGCGGAAACCTCTACACCTCGCAGTAGAAGAGAAGCGACTAAGAAAGTAAGTATTTCAGCGGAACGTTGAACTCCGTCATGGACTGGTTCCCCACTGCTTGAGCCAGCCATGAACTCCAACGAAATGCAGCATAACAAACCGGATAATTGATCTAAAGCACATCAATTCCACAGAATAAAGTCCCTGATACCACCTAGGGAAGGAGTTGTGAAATATAATCCGAACAGTAACCACCAAACACTGGAATACTCGACACAAACACCGAAGAGAGTCGAAAATGCAGCCACTAAGGCGCGGCCATCTTAACTTAACTTAACTTAACGTCTTTATACTGGTTTAGAAGACCCTGCAGAGTCTGTATACAACCAGTTACATTTACATCACCTTGCTCTAAAAGCTATGCGCATCCAGTTTATTCTTAAATGCATTAACTGTCCCTGCCTCCACTACCTCCCCTGGCAATGCATTCCAAGCAGACACCACTCTCTGACTAAAAAAATATTTCCTAATATCTAGCCTGGACCTCTCTTTAGTCAGCTTGTAGCTATGCCCTCGTGTTATTGTAGGTGGCTGTATTTTAAAAAACTTGTTATAGTCTAATTTATCGATTCCTCTGATCATCTTATAAACCTGTATTAAGTCACCACGAATTCTTCTCTCTTCGAGACACTGTAGGCCGGTTTTTCTGAGTCGTTCCTCATAACTGTAATTCTGGAATCCCACTATCATCTTTGTCGCTCTTTTTTGTATTCTTTCTAGCATGTTTATGTCCCCTCTATGATAAGGACTCCACACCTGTACACAATACTCCAATCTAGGTCTAACTAAAGCTTTATACAGTTTGACGATCACTTCCTTGCTCCTATGTTTAATATCTCTTTTTATCATACCTAACATTGCATTTGCCTTTTTCACTGCTACCTTAACTTGTTCACTCACGTTTCCTGTATGATCTATTATAACCCCTAGGTCCCTTTCCTTATCTATCTTTCTAATATTGTTTTCTCCCATTCTGTAATTATGTTCCATATTGGATCTACCCATGTGGATGACTGTACATTTATCTACATTAAACTCCATTTGCCAGCTTACAGACCATTCTCGAATTTTATTTAAATCCGACATCAATATATCCACTTCCGCTTTAGATGAGACACTACTGCATAGTTTTGTGTCATCAGCAAATTTTGCAATCATGGATCTCATATCAATGTCCAAATCATTTATATATATCAAGAACAAAATTGGTCCCAAAACCGAGCCCTGTGGCACACCACTTTTCACTTCACTCCACTCAGAGTACTCCTTATTTATGCCCACCCTCTGCCTTCTTCCCGTTAACCAATTTTCAATCCATTTGGCAACTTCCCCACCTATTCCATGTGATTTTAACTTTCGAAATAATCTTTGATGAGGTACTCTATCAAAGGCCTTTGCAAAGTCTAGATAAATAACATCCACTGGCTCCCCTTTATCTATGATTTTAGTAACCTCCTCCATGAATTCTAATAGATTTGTTAAGCATGATCTCCCTCTAGTAAACCCATGCTGACTATTTCTAATTAGATTAAATTTTTCTAAATGCATTACAATGTTTTCTTTGATTATTGACTCTAACAATTTACAGACTATGCTCGTTAAACTCACCGGTCTATAATTTTCCGGATCTGATTTTTTGCCTTTTTTGAATAAGGGGATCACTCCTGCATCTTTCCAATCCCGTGGAACAATCCCTGTTGTAAGTGATTGAGAACATAATATAGCCAATGGTTTTGCTAGTTGGTCTCTAATTTCATACAGCAATTTTGGGTGAATACCATCTTGACCTGGACATTTATTCACCTTTAACCCCTCCAATTTTTTTAAAACCATTTCCTCTGTAATACAGATTGATCTTAATCCCGCTGTATCCATGTCTCTTTGAAAAATATCTATAGGCTCTGGGATCTCGGAGCAGTCCTCCTTTGTGAAGACTGTGCCAAAGTACTGATTGAGCAGATTAGCAGCCTTCCTATTCTCACTTATTATTTTCCCTGTACTGTCTATGAGAGGGCCTACTTTGTCTTTCGTTCTTTGTTTATTTCTAACATAAGAAAAGAAGCTTTTACTGTCAGTCTTGATCCTCTGAGCAAGTTTTTTTTCAAAGTCTATTTTTGCTGTTTTATTCGCTTTCTGAGATATGTTCTGCTTGTCCAAATATTTTACATATGTTTCTTTTGATTTACCTGCCTCTATATATTTTTTCCATGCTTTATTTTTTGCTCTTCTACATTTCACTACAAATCTAGTTATCCACTTTTTACGCTTGGGGTTTACCTCCCTACATGGAACACATTCCTCTTTTAGCGTTTCTAGAACTGTTTTAAAACTTTCCCACTCCTGTTCAACATCTGTTCCTACAATAATATCTTTCCAGATTATGTGGTTCGCTGCCTCTTTCATCCTCTTAACATCTGCCTTATAATAGTCGTATGTTCACGTGTTTATGTTTACTTCTTTCCCTGCAATAAGATCCCAGCGGATGATTTGATGGTCACTTGAGCCGAACAGTCAAACTTTTCAGTCAGTTACTTATGCATTAATATTACCAAGAGAAATATAGTCGCACAATAATCATATATAATCATACATCAAATATTCTTAATGATACCACAATCAATCAACACCTAGCGCCCAACAAATAATCATTATCACAAATAAACTCCAAGTACTGGTAAAAAGTCATCAATATAACATGTGCCACACGCTAGGTGGCGCAGCTGTCCAAGTTCAAAGAGGCTGGCGGTCTGGGTATTAGCCTTGAAGGTACAGTTGACGTAGAGGATGGTGTGGAGGTCCGCCCTCACCATTACATCCGGTCGATACTTCCAGACGGACCGGTTGGCTTAAACAGACGGCTCAAGAGCAATGATGAGCTTCTTGAGGTCAGTGTGTTATTTTATTGGTTTGTGTATGTGAAATGTGGTTTTTGTATTGGTTTGGGTATGTGAAATGTGGTTTTTGTATTGGTTTGTGTATGTAAAATGTGGTTTTTGTATTGGTTTGGGTATGTGAAATGTGGTTTTTGTATTGGTTTGGGTATGTGAAATGTGGTTTTTGTATTGGCTTAGGTATGTTAATGTGGTTTCTGTATTGGTTTGTGTATGTGAAATGTGGTTTTTGTATTGGTGTGTGTATGTGAAATGTGGTTTCTGTATTGGTTTGGATATGTGAAATGTGGTTTTTGTATTGGTTTGGGTATGTGAAATGTGGTTTTTGTATTGGCTTGGGTATGTGAAATGTAGTTTTTGTATTGGTTTCCGTATGTGAAATGTGGTGTTTGTACTGGTTTGGGTATGTGTATTGTGGTTTTTGTATTCGTTTGTGTATGTGAAATGTGATTTTTGTATTGATTTGGGTATGTGAAATGTGGTTTTTGTATTGGCTTAGGTATGTTAATGTGGTTTTTGTATTAGTTTGGGTATGTGAAATGTGGTTTTATGCATTTGTTTGATTGAATGAAATGTGTGCTATTTTTTGTATTTAGCTGGGCATGTGAAATGGGGTTCTGTGATTGCTTTGGAAGGTGAAATGTGATTTTGTATTTTGATCAATCAATGAAATATGGTTTTGTATTTGATTTCGGTTAGTGAAATGTGGTTTGGAATTTGGTTGGATCAACGAAATGATTCTGTGTAGTTGGTTGGATCAATGAAATGTGATTTGTATTTAATTGGGTATGTGAAATGTTGATTTGTATTTGGTTTGGTGGGTGAAATCTGGTTTTGTATTTGGTTTGGTTGGTGAAATGTGGTTTTGTAGTTTGTTGGATTAATGAAATGTGGTTTTGTAGTTTGTTTTGGTCGGTGAAATGTAGTTTTGTATTTCGTTGGATATTTTGGTGTAATGTGATATATGTTTGCTTGGAAGAAATTGAATTTTATATTTGTTTTGGTTAAACGTTATTTTGCATTTGTTTGAACAAAATTAGGTTTTGTATTTGCTTAAATTAAATTTGGTTTTGTATTTGTTTGGGTAAAACTAGATTTTTTATTTATTTGGATAAAATTAGATTTTGAATTTGTTGTGATAAAATTAAATTGTGTATTTGTTTGGATAAAATTAAATTTGTGAATTTGTCTAAGTGAAATGTAACTGGCGCCGTACAATAGGAATGTCGTAAAATGCTATTAATGTATCTACCTAACTAACTTGTAATTTAAAATTAATTGCTGCAGTAATTTTCTCCTAAGAGTAACGTAACTGCCTCGTCACAGACTTCCTGCACATTAGTCAGCTGCCAACACTGTCCTATGCTTTAAATGTAGCTAGTACATGACAAGAGGAAGAAGGCCAGACACTTGTGTGGAATATAATATTTGTATTTGTTTGCATAACGTTTGGATCAGGATCCGGTCAAATATACAAGGCGTGTTCAAATGAAACAGAACCAAACTGTAACAAGTAATCATGCATACGTTGCGCATGATGACGTTACTACTGGTGTAAACAGCACATACCAACCGTCAAGTTTGCAAAATGTCATTATCCTCGGACTCATAGTTTTCTCAGCAGACCGTTGAAAACTTGGCGGGTGTGATACGGGTTCAGTCCATAGTTGATCAGAGAGCTGTGAGGAAGTGAGTTAACGCAACAATATGCGCCTGATCTGGTCTCCAAAGATCTTTCGTTAACTCACGTCCTTCTTTAAACATCGTTGTCCAGTTCTTCACTGTTGTCTTCGACACACTTTTGTCACCACACACTGCCTGCATTCTGCGATGGATGTCAATGGTCGACATCCTTTCGCTGTTAGAAACCGAATCACCACTCGTTGACCAACTCTGGACGGATTCCGTATCACACCCGCCATGTTTTCAACGGTCTGCTGAGGAAACTATAAGTCGGAGGATAATGCAATTTTGCAAAGTTGACGGTTGATATGTGCTGTTTACACCAAAAATGAAGTCATCGTGCTCATCGTACGTATGTTCACTTGTTACAGTTTGGTCCGGTTTCATTTGAACACGCCACGTACTAAGATATACCTCAACTATACCTACCTCTTGTCTGGTGACGTTCTTAGAAACAGCACGTGCAAGTACAGGCAGACCAACAAGCTTAGTGTCAGCACTGTGACCTCAATATTGGTGAGCCTACTGAGAACATCGCATTGCATTTCAGCCAGGAGGACACGTGTTCACCTTCGTCAATTACGTCTTGTGATATAATAAGAGCCGCTGTAACCTGCTGCCAAAACGGAATTATCAAGATTCAAATCTCAGCAAGGATAACTTTGAGCTGCAATACAACAACAACTACATTTATTTGTTAATCATTTGTCTTTTTAGGATCAAGACGCTGAGCAGCGCATAAACTGCAGCGGCCAGCGACCCATAGCTGACTGCTAGCGTCAGGGCCAGCGAACCAGAGCTGCCAAGACCCTTCTACACCTCCACGCGGTAATCCTGGATAACAGGATGCAGCAGGGCAGACTGGCCAAGTAGGAGGGATCGAAGAGTGAGGGCAACCCAGGTTCTCAAAAATTCTTGCTGAAGTCGTATGTGTAAGACCGAAAGTTGCAAATATCGCAGTCAATCTGTAAACCACGACACAGCGCATTCCGTTCTCTGGACTACATTCCGCTACTTGCAAAGCATTTTTCATGGCTTGGTAGCAGGAGATTGAGAGCGAACGAAGAAGAAGTAGCCGAAGAAAAAATTTGATTTTTCTTATTTTTCGTACGATCTCACCAAGCCTTGAAAAAGGCTTTGCACGTAGCTGGATGTAGTCCAGAGAAGAAAATGCGTTGTATCATGGTTTACACATTGACTGCGATATTTGCACCTTCTGGCCCGACACATCCTACTTCAGCATGACATTTGTTTTCTTACCGGGCTAGCCTTCACTCTTCGATCCCTCCTTCTTAGCCATTCTGCCTTGTTGCAGCCTGTTATCCAGCATCACCACGTGGTGGAGGTGGAGAAGGGTCTTGACAGCTCTGGGTCGCTGGCCCTGATGTAACCAGTCAGCTCTGGGTCGCTGGCCCTGATGCTAGCAGACAGCTTTGGGTCGCTGGCCCTGATGTAACCAGTCAGCTCTGGGTCGCTGGCCCTGATGCTAGCAGACAGCTTTGGGTCGCTGGCCCTGATGTAACCAGTCAGCTCTGGGTCGCTGGCCCTGATGCTAGCAGACAGCTTTGGGTCGCTGGCCCTGATGTAACCAGTCAGCTCTGGGTCGCTGGCCCTGATGCTAGCAGACAGCTTTGGGTCGCTGGCCCTGATGCTAGCAGTCAGCTTTGGGTCGCTAGAACTGATGATAGCAGTTAGCTCTGGGTCGCTGGCCCTTATGCTAGCAGTCAGCTTTGGGTCGCTGGCCCTGATGCTAGCAGTCAGCTTTGGGTCGCTAGAACTGATGATAGCAGTTAGCTCTGGGTCGCTGGCCCTTATGCTAGCAGTCAGCTTTGGGTCGCTGGCCCTGATGCTAGCAGTCAGCTTTGGGTCGCTGGCCCTGATGCTAGCCGACAGCTTTGGGTCGCTGGCTCTGATGCTAGCAGGCAGCTTTGGGTCGCTGGCCCTGATGTTAGCGGTCAGCTCTGGGTCGCTGGCCCTGATGCTAACAGTCAGCTGTGGGTCGCTGGCCCTGATGCTAGCAGACAGCTTTGGGTCGCTGGCCCTGGTGCTAGCAGTCAGCTTTTTGTCGCTGGCCCTGATGCTAGCAGACAGCTTTGGGTCGCTGGCCCTGATGCTAGCAGACAGCTTTGGGTCGCTGGCCCTGATGCTAGCAGGCAGCTTTGGATCAAATCATGTTCTCATTTGTAAATATTTCATAACATTTATTCTTCTGCTGACAGGTCAATGGGAAACGACTCCTGGGTCTCAACCATGTCAGCGTAGTGGATGTACTGAAAGACCTTCCTCAGCACGTTCGCCTGGTGTGTGCACGCAGGAAATGTCCGTTACCAGATTCCTTCCTACAACCCGATATGCACATTCATAAGACCACGGATTGCGCGTGAGTTCTCTTACACAAAATATACTCTTAATAAGAGGTCAGATAAAGGTTATATCCTGATATAACAAAACGACAATGTTTGTACCATTGTAGTGAACCGTCAAAATAAAGGTCTCGGAAAATAGGACTGAAAAAACACTGAGAAAAAATGAATAATATGTGATTAACCAGCTAACAACAATGAGATGTTTGCTAGTAATATAACTTGTTAGCAATATAGATTATGCTTGTATTTATATGTATGTATATAGCAATATGTATTTACATGTATGTATATATAAATGTGTATGTACAATATATACATTTATATAAAGTTTAATATATAGTTTAGCAGAAAAGATGGCGCCGTAACCGGCCGCTGGTCTACACTGCTCTGCTGTTTTAGTTCATTCTGGATGCGGCTAGAACACGGATTTTCCTGGAATTCACGCTAATCGACGACTTACACATGTGTTCACGAAAACGTGTTGTTGTTTTCCAGTTGGACTGGTTAATTCGTTCATTTTTTGTATTTCTTCCGTCCGATTATTCTGGAAATGACATCGGCTATATGAATAGCACTATTCTTAAACCTGTGTCGTATTTCACGGTCTAGTTCACGCGGCAAAACATCACGAAATTGGCGCCCTTCGCCTTAGCTGCAAACAGTGTCCGTTTTGGTGTGAATGTGAAATTTAGACACGACTATAAGGAACTAAACACAGCCGGGGAGAGATGCTCAACTCACTCACACGCTGAGTGATGTCCCTACGACCTCTTGCGGTTATGGAAAAGGCACGACATACAGCGTTAGATATCACCCCCCCCCCCCTCTCCGTTGCCGTGCGGGATACCTGTTTACGGGAAAGTCTTCGGGAGTAAAAATTTGCATCCTGTGCTATCTCCAGTCGTCTCGATAAAATCTTGCCACTGGCCAATGGTAGCGCATAACCAGAGAGTGAGGTTGACAAAATGCAGTTTCTTTTTCGTTGAAATCCAAATGACCGCGAAAGTCACCCATTTCAGCAGACTCAGCAAGAGACAAGATTGTCCACACGGCTGAACCTAGAGAGCGATCTTCATCACAGCGATGGACGAACATCATGGATACAGCAAGAGACAAGATTGTCCACACGGCCGAACAAAGAAAGTGGTCTTCATCACTTGTGATGGACGAACATGACATATAGTAATATGTATTTATATGTATGTATATACCAATGTGCATTTCAGTCAATGGTAATAAAGACAATGTAAGAAAATAGATAAAGGTATCAAAATTCGAATACAGACAAAAAAACAGAAGAGCTTTAATCGCATTGGAAAACAAGGACAAGGTGCCAGAAAACATCTGCGGTGACTTATCAGCTGTCCCAATTACTTAGACACCCGAGAATTAGTTTGGCAACACAGCAACAGCTGATAAATAGTTTACTTATGCCGATTTTGTGCTGCCAGTGCCAAACATGGCCTCTGTCAAGGGCGTGCGAGAGCAGAATTTCGACTTGTGAAATGAAGTGTTTGAGAAAAGTCATCGGTGTTACCAGAAAAAAAAACAGAATGCGGAGTGACGACATTCGAAGTATGGTCGGCACTACGTCTTGTGCCGAATACATTTCGAGGCAGAAAATAAGTTGGTTTGGTCATCTCATGAGAATGCACCCTCATCATCTTCCACTGATGGCTTACAATGCTGGTAGATCTGGCTACAGGGCCAGAGGGCGGCCGCGAGGTAGGTGGATAGATGACATTAGAGTGATTGTGCAACGACAAGGGCTCACATTGACCGACGCAACGCATTTGGCTCAGGATAGAAGACTCAAGCTCCCCACGACGCTAAACGGCACAAGTGGAGAAAAAACTAACTAAACATGGAAATCACAAGAAATTAAGACCAATTAAAAAATATAAACCTTCACCTCAAATGTAATCCCAGTTATATTGTATAGTTCTGGGACATGGACAGTAATCAATGGAAACAGCAAACGGCAAACAAGTACTATGACAAATGAGTGATAGAAGGACGCACGTGGTACGATGATATCACTAATGTGGATTTGATGGATAGAATCAGATAACAAGTCGAACACGCCGCAGTGGCGTGACGTAAGTCGACAACGCTCGGGGCAAGACAAGTAGTTGGTCCCCTAATCCGTGGACCGTTGGGTACTCCCCGAACCCATCCCGGAGTTCAGTATTTAAGCCTTTATTGCCCCTCCCAACCCACCGCGCCCCCCCCCCCCTCTTTTTACTCGTGAAAAATGGTAAAATGGCTCATGAAACCGACTTCATTGCACCTGGACACCCCCCATATTTGTTCATTTCTTTACATTACGGAAAGTGCTGACGACTGAGCAGGAACTCCGTAGAGCTGTTCCGATATTATCCCTTGGCTTTGTGAGAACCCATTTACAACTGGGTTGACTTTCAGAAACGGTCGTACCATGAAAAAACTTCTCCGCCAGACCTGGTATGTCAAACTGAGCACGGGACCAAGATGTTGAGCAGTGTACGAGCTGCAGCGGTCAACGACCCATAGCTGGCAGCTAGCGTCAGGGCCAGCAACCTAGAGCTGTCAACTAGCGTCAGGGCCAGCGACCCATAGCTGACTGCTAGCGTCAGGGCCAGAGACCCAGAGCTGCCAAGACCCTTCTCTGTCACCAAGTGGTGATCCTGGATAGCAGACTGCAGCAAGGCAGACGGGCTAAGGATTGGGATAAAAGAGAGAAGGCTAACGCGGTATCCAAAAATGCCTGCTGAAATCGGATGTGTCGGACCAAAAGGGGCAAATATCGCAGTGAAGGACTACAGGGTCTATCTACATGCACCAGGAGAGGCGGCTAAACAGCTATTACGTGTTGTGACAAGATCACCAAGGCAGAGGTGTTGAGAGAATAGGCACTGTCATAATCTTTTCCATGCTTAGTCTTCGAAGCCTCCGATGGCTGCGACACACTCGGAGGATGGCAGAATAGCAAAATATCTTCTCTTTTGGGGAATTACAGTTGGGGAAAAGGTCTCGGGGCCGGCCATTACTTTGGTACAAGGATGTATGCAAGCGGGATATGAATTATGCGGGCATCCATTTGGAATCATGGGGACAGGACGTCATGGACTGTGTAATATGCAGGGGCAGGATTAAGCATGGAATACAAAGGAGATACTGATTGTGGATAGGCTAAGGACTCAACGTTTGAGAAGACACACCATGATATATCGCAAACGGTCCTAACTTTCTTTGCACACGCTGTGGAAGACGCTTCTCTGCTCGGATTGGTCTTACGAGTCACATTCATTATCGTCATGGACTGTAGTTACATCCCTTTGTTTTCAAAGTACAACTAACTATCGTCTGATAGGACGGAAAGAGCCAATGATGTAAACTACGACACAACGTAGCATGAGTTGGAGAACGGTCAGGGCCTGGCAGTGAGAGTTGGAGAACGCTCAGGACCTGGTAGCGGGAGTTGGAGAACGTCCAGGGTCTTGTAGCTGGAGTTGGGGAGAGCGGCCAGGGCGTGGTAGCAGGAGTTGGAGAGCGGTCAGGACGTGGTAGCGGGAGTTGGAGAGCGGTCAGGACGTGGTAGCGGGAGTTGGAGAACGAACAACGAAGAAGAAGTAGAAACTGAGTACGACGGGATTTGAACCTGGTATATTGATATCGTAAACCAAGTCCACAACCTTTAGGCCACAAGTTCCCCGACTCCCCTGGAGCCCCAAAAATCTTCTTATTGGTAATCTTTCCCTTCCACGAGATGTACCTTATTCCTCTGTACATCCACATCGTAAATGCCTAAATTGTCTTCCTTAAATGGAGACCATTTTCCCATAATTCTGCACCATAAAGTAATGACGTTCTTTCATCGTTTGCTTCGCTCAAATGTTGAGCCTAGATTCTCCCTACTGCAGCTGACCCGTTTTGATCGAAACCTCTTTTCGAGCATTAACAATCATTCACCCTTTCGGGCCGTGGAAAACACGGGTTACTCCACCCCCTTTTTAACGAAAACTTGTTTCAAGCATTAACAACCATTCACAGTTTCACCTCCCTGTGAAACATAGAATACTTCACCCCCATATTAAAGAAAACATCTTTCAAGCATTGACAATCATTCACAGGTTCACCTCCCTGTGAAACATAGAATACTTCACCCCCATATTAAAGAAAATATCATTCAAGCATTAACAATCATTCACCTACGTGTGATTCATATGATACGTCATCTTCTTTTTTTTTTTTTTAAACTGTTTCAAGCATTCAATGTTTCGGCCCCACATGAAGTATGGATCACCCCGCTCTCATTCGAAATAAAACCGTTTCCAAGCATTAACAATATTATTCATCTTTGTCGTACTCATGTGAAGCTGAAAATCAAAGCCTGCAAGATCGACTTTGCTTGAGCTATTCTGCATTTTATTTCATAATTGCGTCATCCGTCTGCTGTTTTGTATGTGCCCAGGTATTTAAATGTGTTAACTTGTCTCAATTCGATCCCCTTACCTTACGTCTGCTGTTTTGTATGTGCCCATGTATTTAAATGTGTTAACTTGTCTCAATTCGATCCCCTTATCTTTGACGCAGCAATTTGGAGCGACAGGTTTTTTAGTCACAACCATCGCTTCTGATTTCTTTACATTCTATACTATAATATTCCAAGGGATTCCGTGGCGAAGTGGTTAAGCCGTCGGCCTCGTGATCAGGTGGTGTGCGTTCGACTCCGGACTCCGCCGTCTTTTTCACGGGTGCTTGATGCGGAGTCCCATGCAGTCTCCCCCCTAGTCGTCTTGTTCTTGACTTGCCACTGGGGTCGGGCAGCACGAGACGAGAGAGTGAGGATAAAAAGTAGCGCAGTTAATCCTTACTAGAAATACCGCTAGAAAAATTAAATATACCATCATCGTCTACGATGGACGGCGGCCTTTACCTTTGCTTTGCCTAAACTATAATATACGATACGATATTACTCAGCGATCGGACAGCCATGGCCATGTTTGATTTTCCTGACGTTGACTGTTTTATGTCGTCCACAAACAGCCCTGGCGCTGAGCCTATGCAACTCTGGACAGAAAGACTGGTCAAGGCAAAGTCTGAAGTAGCCTTGTCAACATCTGAGTCTACAGCTCCAGGGTCTCTTAACAAGCCCAGGTCACGATCGCTGGAACCAATGACAGGGATGGCTCTGTGGAGCTCCCAGTATGTGGTGATAGAGCTGCACAAAGAAGAACGAGGATTAGGCTTCAGCGTCCTTGACTACCAGGTCAGTGGGCTGAGAGATTGTTCGTTTTAGTTCGGCATTTGGATAGAGGGGTTCAATTATAATACAAAGGGCGAAATTGTTTTTGTTTTTTAATTTTCAGGTTTTGTGAAATGGAAAGAAATTAAATCCGTCACATAAATACAGATCTTCAATACAAAATACAGATGCCAATGCCAAGTCCGTTCTATTGTATGGTTCTGTGACGTGAGGAATAACCCCAGTGTCAAGGCCGTCCTATTGTATGGTTCTGTGACATGAGGGAACAACCAAAGTGTCAAGGCCGTCCTATTGTATGGTTCTGTGACGTGAGGGAACAACCACAGTGTCAAGGCCGTCCATTTGTATGGTTCTGTGACGTGAGGGAACAACCCAAGTGTCAAGGCCGTCCTATTGTATGGTTCTGTGACGTGACGTGGGGAACAACTCCCAATGTCAAGTTCGTCCTATTGTATGGTTCTGTGACTTGAGGGAACAACCCCCAATGTCAAGTTCCTCCTATTGTATGGTTCTGTGATGTGAGGGAGCAACCCCAAATGTCAAGTTCGTCCTATTGTATGGTTCTGTGACGTGGGGAAACAACCCCAATGTCAAGTTCGTCCTATTGTATGGTTCTGTGACGTGGCGGAACAACGCCAATGTCAAGTTCGTCCTATTGTATGGTTCTGTGACGTGGGAAACAAATAAAATTACAAAAGGTCCAAGCTTTTTATCAATGGATGCTTGCGCCGAAATGAGGGAATAAAATTGTATGATAAAGTCACTAATATAGAACTGTGCGAAAGAATCGGATAGATGCTAATGGAACTAAACATAAGGAAAATAAGTTGCCGATGGATAGAATACACATTACGGAATTACAAGGCAGTCACTGTTCTGGAATCCTCATAACAAGAGAAGTAGGGGCAAATATAAACATTCACAAAGAAGGGAGCTCGTGGCAAACCTAGATACCGCAGAAAACAACGGGATAGTCGTTTTGGACTGGAAATTATGGTCCATAAGAGGAAGACGGCGAGTATTTGCTGAGAACCTATGCTCCACAGGAAGTAGAAGAGTTTTGATCTGATTGATTAATACAACTATATAAATCAAGTCATTTTTGTGATATCAGGGCACGCTCATCATCAGTATGGTAGAGAAGAAGGTCTGGGATTCTCAAGATGTTTTTTTTTGTTTTATTTTTTTATTTATTGGGTTTTTTTTTTGCGTTCAGCTTATTTCTTTATTCCCCAAGGTGGTGTGCGTTGCATTGTGACTTTTATTTTGTTCCTGTCGGCCCAGTGCATCCGACTTTAACATGCATGTTATGTAAGGGTCTGGTTCCTCCTGCATTTTCTAAGGGTTTGTTACCCCGGGGTAACGGCCAGGGCTGTGATGGGGATCGAACCCAGCAACTTCGGATTGTGAGCCGTGTCATTTAAAATATGTGAATTATTTTGATTCTACAAAAATCAGAACCTCTCAGTTCCCTGCGGAGCACAGCTCTTCCATAAATACACACACAGTCTTCTTGGTCTGGCATCCGTTCCGCGTCTGTGCACATATTCCCTGTGTCGGCTATGTTTGCCCTGAACTCACATTTCTATGTGCGTTTTCGTCTGCGTCTTCTTCTTTTGCGATAGGGATTCTAGACCAGAGACCGCCTTATAAAGCTACCAACTGGTTTCGTAGAAAGCCATAGAAAATCAGTTGTGTAGTTTCTCATCGTGGGTGCCACTTGTACAGCCTTTCTCTGTTTGTACACTGTACATTGTACGAACATTCCAGCTACAAAATCTTTTAATTTTTGGTACGTTAGCGATGTAGATTACTTGCTATTTTCTTTGCATAGTGTCAGCGTGGCCTAGAGATGAAACGTCATTTTCACAATACCAACGCACCGCGTTCGAATCACGCCGTGCCCAGTTTGGCAGACATGGTTTGTTATTTTTCTCGGTGCTGTCGCGGGAGTGCCTGCATCCTGAGTTACCTTCAGTCGACGCGACTGATTGTCTTGCCACTACTCCAATGCAGCTCGACACGAGGGAGTGAAGTTGATTGACAGCGCATTTTCTTCCTCATTATAATCCAAATACAGCACAAGTTACATTATCAAGCCATCGCTTGGGATGGACAACTAACTTGAATGGTTGAGTTATATTCTTCTTCTTCGTTCATTCTCAATTTCTCCCTACCAAGCCCTGAAAAGGGCTTTGCAAGTAGCAGGATATAGTACGGAGAACGGAATGTATTGTGTCATAGTTCACAGATTGACTGCGATATTTCCACCTTTCGGTCCGACACATCCGACTTCAGCTTGGTTGAGTTTCATAATTCTTCTTAGTTCACTTTGCTATATTTGTTGAAGTTTTCTAGATTTAAATTTCTACAGGATAAGACATCCGGTCCAATGCATATACTAACTGTAGTACCCGACTTCGTCTGCTCAAAAACATATTTACAGGCAATTTCATTGTGAAAACAAATGAAAAAAAATATTGCCATGTGGAACGGAGTGAAAAATTGTGGTTGTCATAATCGGTTATTGTGCCAGTTCATGGTGCTAGTTCATGGTCTCAGTTCCTGGTGTCAGTTCATGGTTTTAGTTCATGGTGTCAGTTCATGGTGTCGATTCAATGCATGGTGTAAGTTCCTGGTGTCAGTTCATGGTGTCAGTTCATGGTGCCAGTTCATGGTGCCAGTTCATGGTCTCAGTTCCTGGTGTCAGTTCATGGTGTCAGTTCATGGTGCCAGTTCATGGTGTCAGTTCAGGGTGTCAGTTCATGGTGTCAATTCATGGTGTCGATTCAATTCATGGTGTAAGTTCCTGGTGTCAGTTCATGGTGCCAGTTTATGGTCTCAGTTCCTGGTGTCAGTTCATGGTATCAGTTCATGGTGCTAGTTCATGGTGTCAGTTCATGGTTTTAGTTCATGGTCTCAGTTCATGGTGTCAGTTCATGGTTTTAGTTCATGATGTCAGTTCATGGTGTCAGTTCATGGTGTCAATTCATAGTGTCGATTCAATTCATGGTGTAAGTTCCTGGTGTCAGTTCATGGTGCCAGTTCATGGTGCCAGTTCATGGTCTCAGTTCCTGGTGTCAGTTCATGGTGTCAGTTCATGGTATCAGTTCATGGTGTCAGTTCATGGTGTCAATTCATGATGTCGATTCAATTCATGGTGTAAGTTCCTGGTGGCAGTTCATGGTGCCAGTTCATGGTGTCAGTTCAAGGTGTCAGTTCAAGGTGTCAGTTCATGGTGTCGGTTCAAAGTGCCAGTTCATGGTCTCAGTTCCTGGTGTCAGTTCGTGGTTTTAGTTCATGATGTCAGTTCATGGTGTCAGTTCATGGTGTCAGTTCAAGGTGTCAGTTCAAGGTGTCAGTTCATGGTGTCGGTTCCTGGTGTCAGTTCGTGGTTTTAGTTCATGATGTCAGTTAATGGTGTCAGTTCATGATGTCAGTTCATGGTGTCAGTTCATGGTGTCAGTTCAAGGTGTCAATTCATGGTGTCGATTCATGGTGTCGATTCAATTCATGGTGCCAGTTCATGGTGTCAGTTCAAGATGTCAGTTCATGGTGTCGGTTCATGGTATCAGTTCAAGGAGTTCATGGTGTCAGTTATTGTTGCCAGTTCACGGTGTTAGTTCATGGTGTCAGTTCATGGTGCCAGTTTATGATGTCTTTTCAGACGTGTATTTATCCCTTTCAAATGCCAGTTCATGAATTAAAACAAGAGGCGGTTAGGCGGTTACCAACACCAAAAAAAAATTAAAAAGCAAGGGTAGTCCAATGCCTTATTTGTTTATTAAATAAAACCAATCTGCATATAAAAGTCGAGGTGCATTTATATGCTAATGTAATGCTTCTATTTATGATAGGATTTGCAGGTTATGGGGCAGCGACAAGAACAACGCTCCGTTCTGTTTTGTATGTTTACTGTCTGGAGGTGATGATAGTTTGACAAAGAAAGTGGTATGTGACCTGAAATATCTTCAAGAAAACATAAAAAGGCATGAAAAATCTGCAAAACATAAACACAATGTCGTATATTGTAAACTTTTCGGAATATATAACATCGACGAAAGTTTGAGTCGTGTTTACAAAGAAGGCAAGGAACATACTTAGCTATATAAACATTTCTAAGTGATGTTAAGTTTTGTTTTAATTTCTATGGTTGAGCCACTCCAGAATAAAAAATCTACAAGTCGCCATTTCTTACTCTTTATTGTTTTTATCACACAAAAGGACCCAGTTAACCCGGATGAAACAGTCATAGTCATTGGTAGCCTGGTTCCAGGAGGCGTGGCTCAGATTGATGGACATCTGGTCCCAGGAGATCGCCTTATCTTCGTTAATAACGTCAACTTGGAACAGGCCAATCAGGTCGAGGCTGTCCAAGCCTTAAAGGGGGCGCCACGGGGCATTGTGAAAATAGGCGTGGCTAAACCGTTACCCCTGACGGAAGTGTTAAAGATGAACTCTAAGGTAAGAGCATGTATGTATCAATTTATACATCCAATATCATATAAAGAATGCATCAGGCATCAAGCAGTATAAATTTCATTGCACGAGGTCCAACTTTTTTGTGCAATGTCCCTTTGTCTTCTGATTATTTGTTGTGGCTGTAGTTGTTATTGGTATTTGCTGTTGTTGTTATTGGTATTTGTTGTTGTTGTTATTGGTATTTGTTGTTGTTGTTGTTGTTATTGGTATTTGTTGTTGTTGTTATTGGTATTTGCTGTTGTTGTTATTGGTATTTGCTGTTTTTGTTATTGGTATTTGCTGTTGTTGTTATTGTTGGGTTTTGGGAGTTCGCTTGACGCAAGTCGTGCTGAGTTGAGTTTACTCTTGGTCGGAAATTTTGGAGAGTATTTGTTGAATGAGTTATCTGATTTGGGGGTTACAGGGTTATTCATTAATTTATTGATTGATTGAACGATTGAATTTTATCCCACATGTATCTATCATTTTCAGATATCTTCCGTTGTTGACGCCACCTTGCCGCCTTTCTCCAAATATTTTACTGGGACCAAAGTCCTGCTTCCGCCTCATGACCCGGCAATGAGGCGTAGTTTCGAAAATAACTCCGCCTTCAAACTACATTCAAAGACAGAGCTTCCTCTTTCGGCAAGTAGGACAGGGAATATCCAATCAGAACAGCAACTAACAGACAAATGCGCTTCTGTCTTTACAGATGATCACAAGAAGGCTATGCTTTCTTTAGAAGAATTTGGTGACTCAGTAGATGACGTGTGTTTAAATCCACGCCAGTCAGCTAGTTCAGTGAGACATTTTGTTGCCTTTCGAGATTCTTCAAGCGGCGTTGGTGGTATCAAATATAACACCGAAGTGATGAATGGTTTCTCTAAAAACAACGAAGAAATAAAAACCTGTAGCAGAGAATCATCTGCAGGTAATGTAAAGGGCGAGCCTATCAATCGAACTATGATTCCTTATCGATCTACTGCTGGGCCAATTTTTGATGATGTTTTCGACCATGCCAAAGGTTTGGGTGCGGTAGCAGAGGTCAAGAATTTTCATGCTGGAGAGATTAAAGACTACGACCCATGTCAGATCTTGTGGCACGACTCTGTTAATTATGGAATCCTGTCAAACGCATCTGCAGCTCTTGATAAACACCAAAATAAAGTGTTAACTGGCAAGAATGTGACATACTTACCAACAATTGTCAAATCTGATGATGAAACTAACGGAAATGTTGTGCTTCCTCGTGGAAGGAGAGCGGCGGATCTCCAGGATCAGAATGCAACATCTCATACGGAGCCACCAACAACGACCAGCCTGAAGAAGTCTGCTGAACCGAACCAAGGCGGCGTCACTGAAAGTGACACGCTCGCCATTCTAGCGCCTATTGCCAAATTGGACTCTACGGAATTTGAGTCCGACCAGGTAATGGTAAAATCAATGTCCTACTACAAAAAATGTATTTTATTCAGCTTCATGTCTATAAATTAGCATGAATAAATTATAACAAGGATACAGAAGCATGAATGGCCTATGTAACACACACAAAAGTCTTTATCGTGGATTAAGAAACAGAAATTTAAAATGCATAATTAATGATGCCGATTATTCCTTTGTGCATACTTCTTCTTCTTCACATAATTATTGTATCTTCTTCATCCTTTTCTTCTTGTTCTTATTTTTTTTTATTTCTTCTTTTTCTTCTCTTTCTTTTTTTCGTTTTTTTTTTGTTTGTTGGTATTCCCATTGTCTTCTAAAATGTGTGACGTTTCAATTGTTTCAATTTATTGAAAAATTCACGGATGACACAAAACTATACAGAAGTGTCTCATTTAAAGCAGAAGTGCATATATTGAGGTCGGATTTAGATGAAATTCTGGTCATGAAAGTAAGATGGTCGCGCCTAAACGGCTGTGCTCTCGGCTCGGTCCGGTGTTTTGTGCCGTTTTCCGATGTCTGGTGGTTTCTGTTCGGATTATATTTCACAACTCCTTTACCAGTCGGTATCAGGGACTTTATTCTGTAGAATTTATGTGCTTTCGATTGGTTATCCTGTTTTTTATGCTGAATTTTGCAGCATTTTGTGCATTGCTTAAGCCGTTGGAGACCAGTCCATGACGAAGTTCAACGTTCCGCTTAACTGAACATCAGAATTCAGTCCAGCTTACCACTACTCAAGGACCTTTCTGCTCGGGCTGAAGCCGACTTCCTCCTGCCCGCCCATCCCTCCACCGAAGGTTACACGATATCTCTCCCAACCTCGTATTCTCAACACAGCAAGGGTCACGCTGGTCAAAAGATGAGCACAATAAGAATCATCGGCGGCGAGACACATGAAAACAGGGAATTTCACACGGACAGACACGGAAAGCAGCGGAGTACTCGCTCCACCTGGGGAGTCTGTGAGGGTTACGGTCGACACGCTACGCATGAATACAGCCTCATTAGTTGGATATTATTATTATTATTATTATTATTATTATCTGTAAGCTGGCAAATGGAGCTTAATGTAGATAAATGCACAGTCATTCACATGGATAGATTCAATTTGGAACATAATTACAGAATGGGAGAGAAGAGTATTATAAAGATATAAAAAAGGACCTAAATGTTATAATAGATCATACAAGTAAGGTGAGTGAGCAACTACAGGTAGCAATGACAAAAGGAAAATGCGATGTTTGGTGTGATAAAAATAAATATTGAACATAGGATCATGGAAGTGATAGTCAAACTACATAAAGCATTAGTTAGACCTAGATTGGAGTACTGTGTTCAGGTGTGGAGTCCTTTTCGTAGAACGAATAAAAACATTGTGTTAAGAATACAAAGAAGAGCAACAAAAACTGATAGTAGGATTCCAGAATTATGGTTATGAGGAAAGACTAACAAAAAACCCGGCCTACAATGTTTAGGAAATAATCAAAGGAAAAGTTAAATTAAACTATAACAAGTTGTTTTTTTTCCCAAAACAGCCGCCTGCATGAACAAGTGGGCAAAGGCACAAATTAACTAAAGAAAGGTCGAGATAATACCAGAGAAAAATATTTTTAGTAAGAGGGTGGTGAATGCTTGGAATGCATTGCCACAGGAAATAGTGGATGCAGGGTCAATTAATACATTCAAGAATATATTGGATGAGCATAGGTATTTTAGATCAAGTGAATGTAGAAGACACTGGTTGTATACAGACTCTGCACAGTCTTCTAAACCAGTATGTAGACGTTAGGTTTGTTAAGTCAGAGTGTGATGTGCTTTGTTTTGTGCGTTACTGCTAAGCCCATCCGACCTCAGCACGACACTCAGTTTGAAGATATGTATCTACTTCACACAGAGGTACGACCTGCTGGATCCGAACACAACAATCCTTGGGTTGGAAGCTGTGTCAATAACCACTTTGCAATGCCTCCCCCCCCCCTCCCCTCCCCATTCCAACTCGCGTTCTATATTTCATTATTTATTTTCTTCTTACCTTTTCTTCCCTTATTTTTCTTCTTATTTTTCTTATTTTTTGTTTGTTTATATTCTTTTGCTTTTTGATTTGCCTACATGTCTGCTGTATTCTCTTTCCAAATATTTGTCACTTTATTCTTCATATTTGCTTACTTTGTCCTCTTCTCTTTCCTAATCTTTCACCTTCTCATTTATCTTCTTCCATTCTCTTCCTCCCCCTCCTCCTATTCTCTTCTATCTTCTTCGCTTTCTTAATTGGTGTTGCTTAATTAATTGTTATGTATCGACTAACACAAATTCAATCATGTTTTTATTTTTCCAATAACTTCTGCTACGTTAAACACAAACAAACCACGCCAATCACAGGAAAGACCAATGCCATTGCCAGCCATCTCCCCGCCCCCTTTCATGACAGTGCCAACTCCGCCTTTGACGCCACCACTCAGACCAGCGCCATGCTCTCCAAAACGAGAACCACAGGTAATCTCAGATATCATATTTTCTCAATGTGATATTTCTAGTTACTGTAATTTATTTGTGTGGCTTATGTTAAATGTTAATCTCTGTAATGCTACAGGCCATGAGATGAATTTGCAACAAAAATACGTTTTTTTAACTCAACTTCTTTATACTGGTTTAGAAGACTCTGAAAAGTTTGTAGACAAACATTTTCTCATTCCATTCATGTAGTTTCGTCACAAAGTGACGACCAGCGAACACGTGGAATGTACATGGCCCCAGAAGACGTCCCATCGCGGCCATGCTGGTGCTAGAGGGATCTAGGCTGTTGGTTCTAGGGTTGGCATAGGCCATCAATTTCATTGAACAGCGGGTCAGGCTCGAGCTGGGTCATTGGTGTCACTACTGCTTCATTAATGGGGACGGCGTGGCCTAGTGGTTAAGTGACACAGCTCACAACCGAAGGTGCTGGGTTCGATCCCCATCACAGCACCGGCCGTTACTCCGGGGAAGCAAACCCTTAGAAAATGCAGGAGGAAGTAGACCCTTACTTAAAATGCATGCTGAAGTCGGATGCACTGGGCCGACAAGCGCAAAATAAAAACCACAGTGCAATGCACACCAACTTGGGAAATAGATTAATAAGGCGAACGCAAAACAGGAAACAAAAAATTACTCATGTACGATACCTCTGCCTCCCCCACCCCACCCCCACCTCAACCCCCTCCCGACCCGTGTACTTGTAAATTGACAGCCTTTTAGTTAAGTGCACTGATGAGGAATCCTGAATAGGGTAACCTGCTGTATCCACATTAAAACAGGATGTGTATGGAGAATTGCTAGCAATATTGACGGTTAGGGAAGCATAGTTGACGTGATCCCAGTGGTCTACAGCATTCAATGATGATGGAATTTAACTAGTATGAACGCACGATTTGGTCTGTTGCGTAGGATTACATTTATTATTCGAAATAAGGAGCCCACCGCGAAATAAGCAAGTTAATGAGTTCTGATTCCCGAATCCAATGTTAATATTGTAATTGAGTGATGGTATGAAATAAAAAGACTGCAAACCCGCTCGAGATGTGAAAACAGGATGAAGGAATGGTTACACGATGGAGACTGCTCCCCCGTTTTCGATAATAAATGAGCTATTCCGTTATGTTTTGCCAAAAGGTATGGCGTATATCCTCACAATTAATTAACATGCAGGTGCGAACTCCCCAGACGTGTCGTAGTCATCATTGTTAAAACAGTTTCATCGTCGTTGATATTGTTATTGTTGCTGTTGTTGTTGTTGTTGTTGTTGTTTAATGCCCGTAACGAGCAGGTTTACTTTATTATGCGCCCTTAAGAAGACGTTGTATGACGGTGATTTCCTCAATCCCGAGCGAGCGATGAAGGTGGACCAGGGTCGTCCATGCGGTTGTGCTATGCGTAACTTCATCTGCATGACGCTTACTACTACAGAGATCACATCGTTCCACATCTCGTCAGCTAGATTGCATTTAAAACAGCATGTGTCAGGGAACACTGCATGGAAGGAGATAGTGGTTTTAGTCAATATATTGTGCCTGACCCTGACACCACGTCCTGGTTAGTAGGGTGTGCTTGACCCTGACTCGACGTCCTAGTCAGCAATGTGTGCCTGGCCCTGACGCGACGTCCTGGTCAGTAATATGTGCCTGACCCTGACGCAACGTCCTGGTCAGTATGTTGTGCCTGACCCTGACGCGACTTACTTGATGAGTATATTAGCCTGACCACGACGTGACGTCCTGGTCCCTTTCAGCGGAATTTTAGCTTGGAGAACAGCCAACAATCACAAGGGGCCATGTCCAGAGAATAGTGAGCCTTGATAGAGGCATACTGTGTTTCGCCAAGAAATTCCGAATCAGATGCGAAGAATGGGCGGGTACTTTGTTATGATGGAGCTGTTAGGTTCCCATTGTCCAAGGGTTCGGTAGTTTGTGTCGACCATCATTCCTCTGGTTCATCAGGCACCCTAATTCCCCAACATGGCTCTTGGTGATTGTGTACTGTTCCCTAAGCTGAAAAGGCAACTGAAAGGGATCCGATTTGAGTAATTAGAAGACATTTTGCTGAATCAACAACCCAGTTGTACTCCATTCCCAAAGAGGCATTCTTGAAATGCTTCAAACAATGGCGGAACCACTGGCTGAAGTGTATGGAGTCACAGGGAGAGTACTTTGAAGGGGATTAAGGTTTCAAATCGTTGTGTGAGTATTTGTATTGTTCCAGCTCGAAGGTATGATACTTTTTTAACACACCTTGTATAGTTCTGCTAAGGTGCGTGTGATATGTCGCAGCCAGGTGTTCCGATGGCGACCTCCATTTTGGACACATTTTGGAGCCATACAGAAGTATTAGAATGGCTTGGCTTCGTGGCTTGGCTTCGTTCGTTCTCAATCTCCCGCTACCAAACCCTGAAAGGGCTTTAGTAGCAGAATGTAGTTCAGATAACGGAATGCGTTGTGTCGTAGTTTACAGCTTGACTGCGATATTTGCACCTTTCGGTCCAACACATCCGACTTCAGCAAGCATTTTTTTAGTACCAGCTTAGCATTTTCTCTTCGATTCCTTCTCCTTAGCCAGTCTACTCTGCTGCAGCCTGTTATCCAGGATTACCGCGAGGAGGTGTAGAAGAGTCTTGGCGGCTCTGGTTCGCTGGCCCTGACGCTTGCAGTCAGCTATGGGTCTCTGACCACTGCAGCTCATGCGAATGACACGGGATTTGTATAGGCGCAGTTTGGTTTCCAGAGATGTCTCTGATGAAACCAGACGATATGCATGGAGTTCAGAAGAGGCTGTCACACAAATCCTTTGGACAATGGCTGGACTAATGCGTACGTCAGAGGTGTATATGCTGCTCAGGTAGAGGAAGCTAGGTTCGACATGGTTGCCGTTTACGGCAATTCCCATCGCAGCTTGACCATCTTCAAAACTTTGAATTTTGGTCATCGCCCATGAAATACAGAGACCCAGAATGGTCATCGCCCATGAAATACAGAGACCCAGAATGGTCATCGCCCATGAAATACAGAGACCCAGGATGGTCATCGCCCATGAAATACAGAGACCCAGAATGGTCATCGCCCATGAAATACAGAGACCCAGACCTGGAGCTGATCGTTCCAGGTGTTCCAGTGAGCATATCCGGGCTTGAGAGTCTGAGTCGGGTAGAATCAAGGTCTTTCACACGTATATCGTGACTCCTGGATTGTGCGCTCGCTTGCATGGGCCACAAGAAAACTAACAATAGATGTATCCCATTTTTAAAGAGAATAGACTAACTACGAAGGAATCACTAAAGTACCATCTCTATCTCTCCATTTTCTAAACCACAGATCCATGGACGTTCGGGCTACAGGCATCGAAAGACCAGTAGCACATCATCCACAGACTGCATGACCTCAAGTGACCTTAAGACCCCTACCAGCTCCCCGCGGGGATTCTATTCTGGGCTTTCATGTTTCACCTCCCCAGAGTTGACCCGTGTTCCACCCAGCCTTGAACGGACTGTCCATATACACAAGTCCAACCTCCATCTTGGTGAGTATAACGTCACGGCATGTTTGTTGACTTCGTTCGTGGTGAGTTCTGTTCTGTTCCTAATAATCGACTACCCTTCACTCTGGATATATATATCCATAGCTGATTAATCTCTCAGAAAATGGCAAAGAACGTAGATATTGATAGTTCTTATAGCGTATTGGTTGTACGCAATTCTTCTCCGACCTCTAATGCGCCCCACTATCCACTCTACAGTATGTGAACTGACGATTCGTCTACTTCGAATCATCATTCAACTAGCGTCAATAATATACTTCAAAATGTCATACGTATCGATAGTCAATATAGGCATACTAGCTGATTGTGACGCCAGGATATCATTTCTTTTGTTCCTCTGAGCCCCAGCATGACCAGCATGACCAGAACAGTAGATTCACACAACTGTTGTTGCTCTGAACCCCAGCATGACCAGAACAGTAGATCCACAAAACTGTTGTTGCTCTGAACCCCAGCATGACCAAAACAGTAGATTCACACAACTGTTGTTGCTCTGAACCCCAGCATGACCAGAACAGTAGATCCACAAAACTGTTGTTGCTCTGAACCCCAGCATGACCAGAACAGTAGATCCACAAAACTTTTGTTGCTCTGAACCCCAGTATGACCAGGACAGTAGATCCACAAAACATTTGTTGCTCTGAACCCCAGCATGACCAGGACAGTAGATCCACAAAACTTTTGTTGCTCTGAACCCCGGCATGACCAGAACAGTAGATCCACAAAACTGTTGTTGCTCTGAACCCCAGCATGACCAGGACAGTAGATCCACAAAACTGTTGTTGCTCTGAACCCCAGCATGGCCAGGACAGTAGATCCACAAAACTGTTGTTGATCTGAACCCCAGCATGGTCAGGACAGTAGATCCACAAAACTTGTGTTTCTCTGAACCCCACCATGACCAGGACAGTAGATCCACAAAACTTGTGTTGCTCTGAACCCCAGCATGAGCTGACCAGGACAGTAGATCCACAAAACTTTTGTTGCTCTGAACCCCAGCATAACCTGACCAGGACAGTAGATCCACAAAAGCCTCCGCAAGTTTAAAATCTCTACATATCATATCTACCCATGCCTTATCCAGCCCTTCTCTACCCTCCAAATGATGGATTCTGAGTCTAACACTATGACTGCTCTTGTTCAGGACGTTTCAATCCACATTATCATACTGTAAGTTGCTGTTCTGTATGCCCCGACAAGCAACGACCAGACTTACCATTCTAGCAGAGAAGTCCCCCAAAGAGATATATCACCTCATATCATTGATTCAAAAGTATATGTAACGGTATCAATTTCATGAATGTTATCATTTTTTAGATGTTTAGCTCTGCTTTCCTGTGGACCACTCTGTATTCCCTGCCTTGGTCTCGGATGACTCTTATAACATGTCATTATATCACCAACGTGGACCTATGCGTCTCCATTTGACTATCGCCTAATCTGTTGGCACCTGTACAAATGTTTTGTCTGTCTGTGCCTTCCTTTTCTTCATTTTAGTCACCTCTTCAATTGCACTGGCTGTCTGTGCCATCCCTTTCTTGATTCTAGTCACTTGTCCAATTGTTATGTGTGTTTGTGCCATACGTTTCTTGATTCTAGTTTCCTGTACAATTGTTATGTCTGACTGTGCCATTCGTTTCTTGATTCTAGTTACCTATACAATTGTTATGTCTGTCTATGCCATCCGTTTCTTGATTCTAGTCACTTTTCCAATTGTTATGTCTGTCTGTGCCAACCGTTTCTTGATTCTGGCTAACTGTCCAATTGTTATGTCTGTCTGTGCCATCCCTTTCTTGATTCTAGTGACCTGTCCAATTGTTATGTATGTCTGTGCCATACGTTTGTTGATTCTGGCTACATGTCCAATTGTTATGTCTGTCTGTGCCAACCGTTTCTTGATTTCTAGTCACCTGTCCAATTGTTATGTATGTCTGTGCTATACGTTTCTTGATTCTGGCTACCTGTCCAATTGTTGTGTCTGTCTGTGTCATCTGTTTCTTGATTCTGGTCACCTGGATGTTTCAAGTGTTATTGTATCGCAATTGCCCCCTGCCTGCAGTAGATCTCATATAAGCTTTGATCTATGCCAATTCGTATCTAGATATCACAAACATAGTTTTTTGCATCTGATCATCTCATAAGAATGAAACCAGAAAGTGATATCATTGAAAACATTCAACAGTAGACGACCGCGGTTTAGAATCAAAGGAAGACAAATGGATAGACAACATCAAAGACAGCATATGTGACAATGGATTCACGACAACCACAACACCTGGCACTAGTGCAAGACCTGCAGCTTCCAACCACACACACACGCGGTACAATCGGAAGGATAAAGTAAAGTAAGTCATTCTCAGCATGCACCTCATTTTAAAAGTCGGGGTATCTCCACTGCAATCAAGAGCAAGTCGCATTCCTTCATTTCGGATTTGCTCCAAAATTCCACACTGTGATCATCATAGTGTGAGAAAGCCCAGTTCATGAGCAGCAACCGGAAAAACAAACACGTTTAGGGATGAAAAGCAGTCGATGTTTCAAGTTTCCAGCTGCCGCAGTCGTGATTGTTCCAATGCCTCGCTTGGATCTGTGATAATGACGGTTTGGTTTGAGTGGTTCCTATATTGCAGACTGCTATCAGATGTCACTACGATGTACTGAAACCTGCGCATATATCAATGACGTATACACCAAATGTAACTCAATGAAGATCAGCCTTTACTACAGAGTTGTTCAATAGGCGCCATATGACGCAGACCTTTTTAGGATTGATCTGGTAACTGGTATGCACATGGCCCTGTGAGATTGTCTGCAAAGCTTTATTGATGTCTCTGATTATATCATACCTTTCCGAGTCAGTCATGTACGTCATAATGTCATATGGGCATGTACGTCATGATGTCACATGGGCATGTACGTCATGATGTTATATGGGAATGTACGTCATGATGTTATATGGGCATGTACGACATAATGTTATATGGGAATGTACGTCATGATGTCATATGGGCATGTACGTCATGATGTTATATGGGAATGTACGTCATGATGTTATATGGGAATGTACGTCATGATGTCATATGGGCATGTACGTCATGATGTTATATGGGAATGTACGTCATGATGTTATATGGGAATGTACGTCATGATGTCATATGGGAATGTACGTCATGATGTCATATGGGCATGTACGTCATGATGTTATATGGGAATGTACGTCATGATGTTATATGGGCATGTACGACATAATGTTATATGGGAATGTACGTCATGATGTCATATGGGCATGTATATCATGGTGTTATATGGGAATGTACGTCATGATGGCATATGGACATGTACGTCATGATGCCATATGGGCATGTACGTCATGATGTCATATGGGCATGTACGTCATGATGTCATATGGGCATGTACGTCATGATGTCATATGGGCATGTCCGTTATGATGTCATATGGGCATGTACGTCATGATGTCATATGGGCATGTACGTCATGATGTCATATGGGAATGTTAATCTTCACCTTGATCTCGTGGGCAGAATGGGATCGCGTGGGCAGAATGGGATCGCGTGGGCAGAATGGGATCGCGTGGGCAGAATGGGATCGCGTGGGCAGAATGGTGGCCACGTCTACTGTGTGGTATGTTGGAAGAGCGGAAAACCTTGGGACAGTCCTAAACATGGATAGAATCATGGACACTGAATAATAAATTAGAACAAGCGTTGAAGCCTTCGTAATGTGGAAAAATAGAAGATGGAAAAGAGAAGAAAACAAATATGGAGGTATTGAAAATGTTAAGGGTGAAAAGATCATTACTGACCAAAATCTGGGTTAGACTGTTAAGTTATTTTGGCCATAAAACAAGACAATACATCCTTGTTAAAGATCATAAAGATCGTAAGGTGGAAGACAGTCGTCCAAGAGGCAGACACGGTTATAAGTGTGTAGTAAACACCAGGAGATGGACTGGAAAAAGCCTGTCAGATTGCACCATTACGGCAAGAGAAAGTACAATGGAGATCTATTGTATTCTATCTTTGATGCGGAGATGACACATGAACTGAACTACATCTCATGCGGTGGAGATTTCCCAACAAAAAACTGATTTCCTTAAAATATGTCCTATCTCACGTCATATCTTCTCCTCACATTGTGTGCAACAGATATCTATCAATTTCTTTCAAATAGTTTCACATTAATGATCTTATCATACCCTTTCAATCCCTCTAATATGTGCAATCACCCGTTTATGAAGTTATGTAACCTTTTGGTTGTTTTTAAAAAATGTTTTTCATGCTGCTAAACCTCCTGTCAGGTTTGACGGTCGACGCCATCGACAGCGGTGTCAATGGATGCGTTGTGAAGAGCATAGCCAAGCCCAGCTGTGTGGACAAAGATGGCCGCGTTCGCCCTGGTGATTACATTGTTGCTATTAACAACGAAAGTCTTCGACGAATAACCAATTCGCAGGCTCGTGCTATATTTCGAAGATCTTCACTGATTGGATCTGATATCACGTGAGTTCTTTTGATTAGCTCCTCACTTGAGCTACTCTATAACGTGGTGTTTGATTAGTTGCTAGCTTATGTCTCGACTTACTTGATTGGTCCAAATATAACTAGCATAAGTTAGTTCAATTGTCCTGAAAAATATTTTTAAATGAAGTAATTACGGCATTACTTTATCACGGTTGGTATCCTTCTTACTTAGTTGCTCCTCTTCTACCCTGAGGTGTAGATATCCGTGTTTCTTCCTTGTGGTTTAGAATTTCTACTGGACCAATCTCAACCATTCTTAATCTAACTAAATTTAGTCGCTACTTACAGTGTAACTATTCTTTGCTCCCATTTCGAGGACGGTACAACACCGGCGTTGTTGAGAACCACTGTGCATATATATAAGAATGAGGAATAAAAACGCTTTGTCCCTACAGTCACCGCGGTGTGTCTGCCGACATTTTTTTACGCCAGCGATTTTTAAATAATATAGGTATTCCAGCGGCTTGAATTCGTGTCTACATAGTACGAGTCGATATCTCTAGACATTGACCCCATCATCACCTTTCATGCCGTTAAAATAGCTATCCAATTGATCCCTGGACACTCAAATACACTTGGCAACGACAAAGTAAGACAGAATAGCAAACAATTGATTAAGACAAGAACAGCCACACACAGCAACAACTTTACAAACAACCAAACAGCTATAAGAACAGCAAACATAGAAACGTGACTAAACAGATGGGCAACGGGCACAGGGGAGGAAGGGCTACATACATATATCAAGCCTCAATTCAAATGATAGTATAAACAAGCTCACATAGGAGCACAACACCATTCTTCAACTGAGAACCCAACACATTTCACCTAACAAGCACATGAACAGAATTCAACCACGACACACTCCTGGG
>JAVGWX010000010.1:37681586-37899086 GCA_036924085.1 Ariolimax columbianus | reverse complement strand
TCACACACACACTCACACACACACTAACCCACACACACACACACTCACACACACTAACACACACACACTCACACACACACACACACTCACACACACATACATTAATTACGCTAATATTGTTTCTGAACATGTGGGTGACGCAGTGGTTAGCATCCCAATTTCTTGACCAAGGAGAAACTCGTTCAAAACCTTCATACACATACCTGTCAAGTGAAACAGTTCCGCTTTATTTGATTAGGGTTTTTAGGGTTTCTTACGTGATATACTGTATTTCATAAATGATACCGGAAAATCCAAAATCGCTGAACTATAAATAAAACGTTATTACATTTTATTTAGGGGATATGATCAAAGAAATATCATGCCGCGATACGCTGCACATATTAATTTGCAAATATATTATATTGATTGATTATATAAACAACAGCAATCTTGACTGCTTCTTGTAAATTTCTTCCTTTTTTTATATTGATAAGGTTTCTTAATGTAAATTACATGTTGTGTTTAATAAGTGTACGGTTGACATATCGGCACGGTTGACAAGTAAGTAAGGTTGACAAATAAATAAGGTTGACAAATATGAAATGTTGACAAATAAGTTAGATTGACAAATAAGTTTAGATTAACAAATAAGCAGGGATGACAAAATATGCAAGATTGACTAATAAGCTAGGTTGATAAGCAAGGTTGACAAATATGCAACGTTGACAGATATGAAGGGTTGAAAATAAGCTAGGTTGATAAGCAAGGTTGACAAATATGCAAGCTTAACAGATATGAAGGGTTGAAAATAAGCAAGGTTGATAAGCAAAGTTGACAAATAAGTACGGTTGACACAAGGTTGACAAAAAGTAAGGTTGACACAAGGTTGACAAAAAAGTAAGGTTGACAAAATGTTGACAAATAAGTACGGTTGATAAATACAAGTATGTCTACGAATAACGCATTTTTGTATCTGAAGGAGTAAAGGGGTATGGAAGAAGTAATATTTTAAGAACTATCTTGTACCCTAAACGGTGACTGAAGTGCAAAGCAGCTTTTATTTTGTAGATCTACAAATCCCAATGGACAACCTCGGAAATGGGAATAAAGGCTGTAATGAGAGTGGGATAGATACCGGAAGTACAGAGGTAGAGTTCTTGGTTGATTTAAAAAGTTTAAATCTCCGCTCCCTTTCGACATGCAATTTGTGCACTTAAGAAAATCAATACTTCGCCTAGTGCCATTAAGCGTTTTACTCTTTTCTAAATTATGTCATCCCATTTTGTTGTTTCAACTCTAGTATGAGAACAGAGACTGAGACAGTGGTATTACCTTCGATATCGTTATCTGACACAAATGTGTTATATATTTACGAGTGTGTGTGTGTGTGTGCGTGCGTGCGTGCGTGCGTGCGTGCGTGCGTGTGCGTGTGCGTGCGTGTGCGTGCGTGCATATATAGAGGCTAAACAGCCTGAAGATATAATGGCAGAATATAAAAAAACTACAAAAGTGAAAGTCTTGAGAGCATATGTTTTTCCTGTGCCAGCTTACATCTTGGAATCATGGACGATTACCAACACTTCTAGAAAAAGAATCGAACCCTACCAATAGAAAGACCCTCAGAATACACTGGACGGTGAAAAAGACAAATATAGACATTCGGCAAGAGTTGAAAATAGGGTGGAACTGGTTTATCAATCCCATTTTGGCTAGAAAATGTAAATACTTTGTTCGCATCAAGAGACACAACGGTCTTGAGAGAACAGTGATGGAAGGTATGGTGCCAGGCAAAAGAGGCAGGTGTAGACAAAGAAGACGAAAGCACCACGATGTCCAGGAATGCCTGGGTATTTTTTTTTCGTTCGCCTCATTTTTCGAATCCTCAAGACTGTGTGCGTTGCACTGTGGTTTTAATTTTGCGTCTGTTGGCCCAGTGCATCCGACTTCAGCTTGTGCCTGAGTATGACTGTAGGGGGGGGGGGGGGGGAGCTGGAGTTTTGTCAAGGGGAAAACGTTCTTTTAGACAGATCGGGATGGGAGTGATGATAAAGGACATGATATGTATGTACAAACGATGAAGCTTCAAATAAATTCCATAAAAGTGAGATTTTTATCATGAAGCATGTCTTTTATAGAACGACTCTACCAGTTTAAAGAAAAATAAAAAAAGATAAAAGAAGATACATAATGGACACTTGTAAGGACATAGAAAATATACAGCAGCAAGGCAGAGAGAGAGATGCCTTTAAGGCGATAAGAACACTGACAAGGAAATTCAGAACGGTTCAGCATGTCATCAATGACAAAGAGAATAACACACTAACAGAAATCAAAGACATACTGAATAGATGGAGAGAGTACTGCTAAACAATGTATGGTGATAGCACAAAGCGCTCAGTTACAATCCTACCAAAGGATGAGAAAGAACCTGAACAAACATTGGAGGAAGTTCGCTCAGCAATCAAAAACATGAAAAGGGGAAAGTCCCCAGGATGCGATGATATCCAAGCACAGCTAATACAAGCAGGAGAGGAGGTCAGTGCTCGAGTTTATAACAAGCTGTGTAAACAGATATGGCACAGCGAAGAGTGGCCAGAAGGATGGACGAAATCAATTTCTATCCCCCTCCCCAAAAAAGGCAATCTAAAGCTGTGCACAAACTACCGAACTATCGAGGTAATCAGCATCGCTAGCAAGATATTCTCGCGGATAAAGAAAGGATTTGAATCTGAAATTCACAAAGTCCAAGCAGGTTTTAGAAAATACAGAGGGACCAGGGACCACATATTCAATATGAGGAATAGCTACGAAAAATGTAGAGAGTTTAATGTAGACCTGTACACATGTTTCATTGATTACACCAAGGCCATCGACCCGGTAAAACATCAAAAGTGGTATAGAAATCATAAAAACCATGCCTTTGTACTTGTTAATATGGTTGCTAATATGTCAAGCGTGTCTTGCACGTGCCATCTCGGTGCATACGAACAAAATGACGTCAACATTGCAGTTACAATATGGCCTCCCCACTATTGACATGCACCAAAAACTAGATGCATTCTGCTACCGGGTTATTTTTTTGTTTTTGTTTTGTTTTTATCAACGAAGGGGTGAATCTTATAGAACTTCATCGACGAATAAAGGTTCATTACGGTGATGCATGCTTTTAACTCGAGCAAGTATATAAGTGGAATAGCAGTTCCAAAACGACATGAGTTCTGTGATAGACTGCTCAGCACAGAACAGGCATAGATGGATATTCTGGTATAAAGTGCCAAATGGTACGTGGTGCATACAAGTTTAAAGACATCTGTCTTAGATTTTTCTGTAGTTTATAAATGTATCCATACTCAATGTAGTTAAAGCAATAATTGTTTAAAATTTTGAAATCGTTTGGTGCATATATATATATATATATATATATATATATATATATATATATATATATATATATATATATATATATAAATATACTTTCTTATTATTAAAACTAATACTTCTTCTTCTTCTTCTGCGTACGCAGTCAGACAGTAACCATTATTTATACGAAAAAAGCGGCGGTCATCCTGAGGCTGTCGACACTGCCATAGAGCTTGTCTTGCAGTTCCACTGGTAATGGCCACATCTGCTCTCTCTGATCCTCGTATGTCGGGCAGTTCTGCAGCAGATGTTCAGCGGTCATTTTACCAGTACCGCATGGGCATTCGTCGGTACACCCTATCTTCAATTTGTTGAATAGGTGGTACCTCAGTCTATTGTGGCCAGTGCGGAGTCTGAAGACAACGACCTGCTCTCTTCGGTTCAACTGGTAATAGGCATCGTTTTTGGTGTAACCAGTATGTTCGGTTTCCCATTTGGTCATGTATCTGGCTTTGATAAGCCGTTTTGACTCTTCGTACGTCATACTAGTATCTGTTTGTGGTAGTCTTGCACCTTCTTTTGCCAGTCTGTCTGCCTCCTCGTTGCCTTGGATGTTGCAGTGTGATGGTACCCACTGTACCACTACCCTTTTTGGTACAGTTTGCAGAGTGCTGCTCTTAAGTCATTAAGCTCAGTGTTTTTCTGGCTTTTTAGCGTCGTGACTACGGCGAGAGCATCTGTCAGCAGGACTATATGGCTCTCATTTTCACTGTGTGTCACCATTTCTTCCACTGCCGCCCTCAGTGCCTCTGCCTCCACTCTGAAATTGCTTGTGTACTTACCAGTAGCGAATGACAGTGTTATTTTTCTGCCATTTGGTAGGTTCAGGAATGCTCCTGCCCCTCCGTTCTGTGTTGTGTTTGTTACAGAACCGTCGGTGTATGCATGGGTCCAGTCCATGCTTGGGTAGCTTTTCGTTATGAAGCTTAGGGTAGTATCTCTCCTTTCTTTTTCAGTCTGGCAGTTTTTGTTTGCAATGCCTGGTATATTTTCTACTACCTCTGGAAATATATCCTGCCTCCAAGTAGGTTTTCGTACAGTAGTGATGGGTTTTGGTGTTGTTAGTGCGTTTATGGGATCTTCGTGCATCTTTGCTTTGAAAAACTAATACATATTCACAGATTAAAAACAACATACTACATACACGAATAAATATAATTGTATACATATATTCAATCTCATAATCCTCACCGTCTGGTGTGGCTGTTTGCCTGTCACTCCATTACGTGAACCTCGGCATTAACTCAAACCAATAGATAAAATTCTCACCAATGGAAAATGTATAAACCCTTATGCTGTTGATTCCAATCTGACTAGCCTGTTTTATTTTTGTATGTCAAAGTTGTATAATAAAAACGTTTTAATTTTTTAACTGTAATTTGATTGACATCTAACAACGCCAGTTATTATTGACGGGTTATCGCAAGTTACTTAATATTTTTATATTATATTAGATTATTTATATTATAACACAAAATGCATGTAACAATAAAGACAAGTGTGTAATATTTGCTCCTCAAGTAGCTCTCGAACATCTGAAGTTTATTGTATGTGGCTCTTAGGTTAAACAGGATTGACCACCCCTGATTTCGATCGATCTATCGATGCTTCTATCGATCTTTTGTCCTTATCATGCTGGGCATAATAGCAAGGAAATGGCAAACATACTGGCTTTCAAAGCACATAAAATATGCACCAGAACCGCGATGCAAAAGATCACAGACGAGAAGTAAAAACATTCCGACTGCCAACTTGGCACATAACCTCAGAAGTTTATGATCATCATCATCATCATTATCACCGTCATCATTAGTATCAAGTTGATCAGTCCGGAGACTGGTGTTGAAGTCTTCCGATCATGTCACACTATTAACCTCTGTGAGTCAGTCCGGAGACTGGTGTTGAAGTCTTCCGATCATGTCACACTATTAACCTCTGTTAGTCAGTCCCGAGACTGGTGTTGAAGTCTTCCGATCATGTCACACTATTAACCTCTGTGAGTCAGTCCGGAGACTGGTGTTGAAGTCTTCCGATCATGTCACACTATTAGCCTCTGTGAGTCAGTCCGGAGACTGGTGTTGACGTCTTCCGATCATGTCACACTATTAACCTCTGTGAGTCAGTCCGGAGACTGGTGTTGAAGTCTTCCGATCATGTCACACTATTAACCTCTGTGAGTCAGTCCCGAGACTGGTGTTGAAGTCTTCCGATCATGTCACACTATTAACCTCTGTGAGTCAGTCCGGAGACTGGTGTTGAAGTCTTCCGATCATGTCACACTATTAACCTCTGTGAGTCAGTCCGGAGACTGGTGTTGAAGTCTTCCGATCATGTCACACTATTAACCTCTGTGAGTTAGTCCGGAGACTGGTGTTGAAGTCTTACGATCATGTCACACAATTAACCTCTGTGAGTTAGTCCGGAGACTGGTGACGAAGTCTTCCGATCATGTCACACTATTAACCTCTGTGAGTTAGTCCGGAGACTGGTGTTGAAGTCTTCCGATCATGTCACACTATTAACCTCTGTGAGTCAGTCCGGAGACTGGTGTTGAAGTCTTCCGATCATGTCACACTATTAACCTCTGGGAGTTAGTCCGGAGACTGGTGTTGAAGTCTTCCGATCATGTCACACTATTAACCTCTGTGAGTTAGTCCGGAGACTGGTGTTGAAGTCTTCCGATCATGTCACACTATTAACCTCTGTGAGTTAGTCCGGAGACTGGTGTTGAAGTCTTCCGATCATGTCACACTATTAACCTCTGTGAGTTAGTCCGGAGACTGGTGTTGAAGTCTTCCGATCATGTCACACTATTAACCTCTGTGAGTTAGTCCGGAGACTGGTGTTGAAGTCTTCCGATCATGTCACACTATTAACCTCTGTGAGTCAGTCCGGAGACTGGTGTTGAAGTCTTCTGATCATGTCATGCCCCGGTCCTGTTCCTATCAGATCTCTTTAGCTCAGTGTACTGCTGTACCCCGATGTTCTTGAGCTTTGATGTTCTTGCGCCCTGATGTTCTTGCGCCCCTGTGTGATGCATTTTTTTCTTGGACGTCCTCTTCTCCATTTCCACTAAATATTGACTTCTAGTATTTTTAATAATAAGTCTCCATGTTTCATATTATGACCAAGTCTTTTGTACGCTTTTGTATACTCACCACTAATTGTCTACGTGACCGCATATCATTAAGTACTTCTTCGTTTAACCTTTTTTCTTTCCAGCCCGCTCTTTCCATCTCGCGATAGCACCACATCTAATACATTTCCGGCTTTTCATGTTTTTGTTTAGAATCCATGTTTCAGAGCCGTTCAGTGCCATAGGCAAGATATGTGAAGTGAGTATTCTTTACCGACGCCCCATATTTATGTTATTTCTTGTTGGTAGTTTTAGTTTGGCTTGGCTTGGCTTCATTCGTTCTCAATCTCCCGCTATCAAACCCTGAAAGGGCTTAAGTAGCACAATATAGTCCAGAGAACGGAATGCGTTGTGTCGTAGTTTACAGCTTGGCTGCGATATTTGCACCTTTCAGTCCAATACATCCGACTTCAGCAAGCATTTTTTTAGTACCGGTTTAGCATTCCTTCTTCGATCCCTTCTCCTTAGCCATTCTGCCCTGCTGCAGCCTGTTATCCAGGATCACGACGTGGAGGTGTAGAAGGGTCTTGGCAGCTCTGGTTCGATGGCCCTGACGCTAGCAGTCAGTTATGGGTCGCTGCAGCTCATGCGCTGCTCAGCAACTTGATCCCGTAGTTTGTGTTTTCCACGGAATGCCTATTTTTTGCTGCTCCACATTTTAGTTCCAATTTCAACCTCGCAGAAGGCATCATCTATAACAATGTGTCCTATACACGTGTTCTCTATCTGTCCCTTGATGCTGATACGTAACTGTAGGGCGTGTTTGACTATTACCATCGCTTTTTCTTTGTTAACATTTATCGTCTTACCAAATACATAGACTGTGTCGCTGAAGTGTATATCAAGGTCGTAGCAACGTGTATGACCGACTTTAGACCGAGCGAAGTGGAGGCAGTCTGCTGCTACCCTTAAACACGCCACAGGCCTGGACGGTTATTGATCGCTTTTTTTAACCATTAACAAAAAATCTAAGAACAAGAAGATGGCACGCAGAATGTACTGAAATAAATCAGTAGTCACCTGTTATTGTTGCTGCTGTTGTTGTTGTTGTTGTTGTTGTTGTTGTTGTTGTTGAGTGCCCACAATGAGTAGGATTACTCTTTTGTGCGCCCTTAAAAGGATGTTAAATTGGCGGGTTTCAGTAGCTTTCCTCACATCCCGAACGTGCTGATGAAGGTGGACCGGGATCCTCCAGGCGGTTGTGCTGTGCTTGTCTTCATCTGCAGGTCAAGTACTACTACGGAGAACACGTCGTTCCCTCACCTAGTTAGCCAGGCTGTCATGAAAGCAGCCCGTTTCCAGGGAGGACTACGAGAAATCCAAGGTGATGGTCTTGGCCAGTATGTTTTGCCTGACCCTGACTAACATGTCTGATCAGTATGTTTTGCCTGACCCTGACTAACATTTCTGATCAGTATGTTTTGCCTGACCTTGACTAACATTTCTGATCAGTATGTTTTGCCTGACCCTGACTAACATTTCTGATCAATATGTTTTGCTTGACCAGACGTTGGTCTTCCTTCCCGTAGTCACCAGTTAGAATTCGTTCAGAGGAATCGAAGGCATCCTCAAATTGGGAGACTTTGTAAGCAGGTTTGGATCCAGTACTAGTGTGTATAACCAGCGAGCTTAAAGAACCACCTGTATCTACACCCCCTCCCCATTGCCTATAAGATATTGAAAACTACGGATATGTCTGGAATATAGATTATGGGTAACAAAAAAAGCCCAGAGTTGATTTCGCGACTCCTTATTTACGAGTAAATGGTAAGCTACTGCACCTCCATGCATGTTGTTGAAGGCGACTAAATAAAGGTGTACATGGGGACTAACTTCATGAAGAAGACCAACTGTAATTGTGGCCTTATAATCTACCTGGATTGGCACAGGACAAAAGGAAGGAAAGATAACCAAATTAAACAACAGCATTTTTCCCTCCTGCACAAAGACATGAATGGTAGTAACCAGAGCCAGATGGAGAGTGAACATAAAACATGGAATCTTCTAACATGAGAACAGGATATGACCAGATCTTTGAGACATAGAAAGAATATCAAGGATTCTACTGGAGAAATGCGTCTGCCACCTCTCTCTTCCCTCGTTACCACACAGAAGCGAGTTATTGAACAAATCTGTCTCCCCTTGCCTAACCACAATTCCGCGTTCGTCTAGTCCTCACCTCGGGTCAAGGCCGTTTGTTTCAATCTATCGACGTTAGATTCTGTTTTGATCGGATGTGAACCTTTTTATACGTTGCCTTCTATTTCGTTACCAAAGCCTCACTGAATCTATATAGGCTATTGCTGGAGGTTTTTGCAGATATATAGATATTGCGTGAGTGTTGCCCCTATTTTGACATACTGTTGGGACTACTCTGATCCATTTACATGTTTGCGTAACTGTGTGGATGTTTAACTAGGCATCCCTGGCTTAACTGGTTTCCGTCTAACTCAAGGATTCTCAACCAGTATTTCGCGGAGCCGTAAAGCTAATAAAAAAGTCGTTAGAGGTTCCGTGAAAGATTGAGAATGGATAGAAATACAAAGGTAAAAATCCATTTCTAGCTGTAGTAAAAAGTTCTTAAAAACTTAAAAAGGTTTGGTGCAGTTACCGCACCGGGACAAAACAAAACGAAACAAACGTTACTGTCAGGTTTTCGTCAGCGAGTAAGAACAAAAGAAAAGATCTTAAAATTCGCAACGACTTAATTGGTATTGTATCCTCTGTGAAGTCCATTCTTTTTCTTGTTCTGATTCGCTGGATCTTTTCGTAACTGTTTTGCCTCTGACGAAAAACTTGAGGCCGTAAGGTGAGTTTAGTTTTATTTTTGTTCAAAAGCATGTACCGAAAAACGTAGTTAAAAAAAAAATATTGACTTGTTTTTAAACTGAGCTCACAAATTGTGAGCAGATATCGCAATACTGAGTGTATCAGTGTGGATTCAGGGAACTAGACTTTGCAATTAGCATTGTTTGAGTTTGTTTGTTTTTGTTGTTATTGAATACCCACATTGAGCAGGTTTACTCACGTGTGCGCCTTCAAACGGGCGTTATGGAACTAGCTGCAGTAGATTTCCTCAAATTCCGAGCGTGCTGATGAAGGTGGACTGGGATCCTCCAGGCTGATGTGCAATGCTTGCCTTTATTTGCGTGGCGCTCACTACTTCATCTCGATAGACTCATGAAATAGTAGGTTTCCAGGACGAACTGTGTAGAATTTAAAATCATTGATTAGTATGACTCACCTGACCTTGACTAACATTGTCTGATCAGTATGTTCTACCTGACCAGACGTTAGTCGCCTTTCCCCAACTGACCAGACGTTAGTCTCTTCTCCCCACCTCAGCAGACGTTAGACGCACTCTCCCCAACTGACCACACGTTAGTCGCTTCTCCCCCACCTGACCAGACGTTAATCTTCTCTCCTCACCTGACCCTGACTAACATTGTCTGACCAGTATGGTTTGCATAACCATAGGTTAGTCTCCTCTCCCCACCTGACCAGTTGTGAGTCTCCTTTTCCCACCTGACCAGACGTTAGTGTCCTCTTCCCACCTGACCGTACATAAGTCTTATCTCCTCACCTGACCAGACGTTAGTGTCCTCTTCCCACCTGACCGTACATAAGTCTTCTCGCCCCACCTGACAAGACGTTAGTCTCCCCTAACCATTTGACCAGACGTTAGTCGTCTCTCCCCAACTGACCACACGTTAGTCGCTTCTCCCCCGCATGACCAGACGTTAGTCTCCTCTCCCCACCTGATCCTGATTAACATTGTCTGACCAGTATGGTCTGCCTAACCATAGGTTAGTCTCTTTTTCTCACCTGACCAGACGTTAGTCTCCTCTCCCCACCTGACCAGACGTTAGTCTCCTCTCCCAGCCTGACCAGACGGTAGTCTCCTCTCCACACCTGTCTTCACGTTAGTCTCCTCTCCCTACATGACCAGACGTTAGTCATCTCTCCTCATCTGACCAGACGTTAGTCTCCTCTTCTCCCCTTCCCCCCCCCTCCTCCTCCTCCCTCCATCTGTACCTCTGTCAGACTGGTTTCAAACCCCATCTTGATGTTGTATGTCCATTTATACCTCTGCCGCCTTATGGCTCTCTTGCCCTCCACTCTTCCCTCCAATATAACTTCCAGCAGACTGACATGGCGCTTGACATGACCAAAATATTTTATTTTTCTGCTTTTTATTTCCGTCAGAAGCATCTTCTCCACCAGGAGTTGTGCCAGAACCACACTATTTCTGTTCCTCTCCCCCCCCCCAAAAAAAAACAACAACTCCAAGTCTTCTAAATACCCACATTTCAAAGGCGTCAATCCTCTTCTCCAATTTCTTGGTGATGGTTCAGGTATCTACTTCATACAATAAAACTGATTCCACACAGCAATTAATGATTCTGATTTTTTTAAGTTCTCAGATATCTGCTTGGACAGAAGTACATGTCTCATGCTGTTAAATGTATTTTTTGTCATTTCAATTCTCTAAGGATATTCCCTTTCGTATTTGTCTCCGCTGTTATTAGCTGTCCAAGGTGTAAATAGCTTGACATGTGTTCCATTATAATCAGCTGCTGCATAAGCTAAGAAATAGGATTCCTGTCAAAAGATCAGATGCAATTAAACCCTGTGCTTCACATTAAAGCCATAATGTGAATGATTACAAATGCTTGAAAGCAGTTCAGTTCAAGTGCCATATTCACAGCGAAGGTCCGTAGCATGAATATCCAACGTACTCTTGTTTCTTGCTATGTTGTTACAATCTGTCAGACTTTTCCCTGCCCATAATTTGATGCTATACTTATATATTTAGCGCCGTTTACATCGGCATGTTAGCCCTTCATCTTTCCTTCCAGTATCGCTTTCAGTAAGTTGTTGTGTATTTATTTATGACCAGCATATCTTAACTTAACTTAACGTCTTTATTCTCGTTTGGAAGACTCTGCAGAGTCTGTATACAATCAGTTTCATTTAGTTTTCCTTGATCTAAAAATAATGCGCAGCCAATTTATTCTTGAATGCATTAATTTACTTTGCCTCCACTATTTCTTGTGGTAATGTATTCCAAGAATTCACCACTCTCTGACTAACAAAATATTTCTGCCAGACTGATGTTCTTCAACAATTTTCTTTGAGCCCCGAATTTTCCCAAGACTACCTTATGTGTTTCCTTTTCTTTCCAGTATATGCGCTTTATTCTTTTATGTATCCACATTTCGAAGGCCTCAATTCTCTTCTGTTATCGTTTGTTTATTGTCCACGTTTCTAAGCCACGAGGTAGCAACGAGTAACACCCGATCACTCTCATGTGTGTGTGCGTGTTACCCGTTTGGATGTCCATGTATGGTTCAGGTTGGGCAAAACGATTTGGACATTCCTACCCTCTTTCTGATTTCAATTTCACGTCTCCAATTTTCAGTTATTATATTTTCAAGATGGCAAAAGATCTTGACCTGTTCCTTCCAGTAGTCTAATTCTATCCTGAGATAAAATTTCGAAGCTAATTTGCTAAATATCATAGTTTTCATTTTCCATATTAATAAAAATATTCTGTTAATACAATGTAACGAAAAAAAGAAGAATGCAGACATTCGACAAGATTTGGGCATAGAAGAGAACTGGATCTTAAATTCCATTATGAACAGACCATTGAAATACTTTGGCCACATCAACAGAAGGGGGACGGCGTGGTCTTGTGATTAAGTGGCACAGCTCATAACCCGATGGTTCTGAGTTCGATCCTCATCACAGCACTGGATGATACCCCGGGGAAGCAACCCCTTAGAAAATGCAGGAGAAAGCAGACCCTTGCATAAAATGAATGCTGAAGTCGGATGCACGGGTCTGACATGCACAAAATAAATACCACAGCGCAACGCACACCGCCTTGGGGATTAGAGAAATAAAGCGAAAGCTAAAACAAACAAAAAACAAACAAATTCAACAAGATTTGGGCATAGAGGAGAACTGGTTCACAAACTCCATAAGGAACAGAACATTGAAATAATTTGGCCACATCAACAGACACAACGGTCTTGAGAGAGCTGGAATGGGAGGAATAGTGTAGGGCAAGAGAGGCAGACCAAGACGGTGATGGCAGCAAGACGTTAAGGAATGTTTTGGAATGTCTCTGGAGCAAGCTGGAGATCTGGTAAGAGATCGAGGTTCTGCGATGACATGCTACATGATGACTTCTGCTTCTCAGACGTGAAATTTGTGGTTTTTCCTGCGGGATTCTGTCATATGCTTTGTTTTAGTTTATGAATCATACATAAATGTTTTTTCTATCATCATCATGTAGCATGTCCTTTATAGAACTTCGCTCCCATCACAGTCTGTCTGAACGAAACTCGTTCCGTTGCCAAAACTCCAGCCTCCGTCACAGTCATACCCAGACATTCCTGGATATCTTGGTGCCATCGACTTCTTGGTCTACTCCTGCCTCTTTTGCCTGGCACCATACCTTCCATCACCGTTCTCTCAAGACCGTTGTGTCTCTTGATGTGACCAAAGTATTTGCATTTTCTAGCCAAGATGGAATTGATAAACCAGTTCTCCTCTATGCTCAACTCTTGCCGAATGTCTACATTTGTCTTTTTCTTTGTCCAGAATATTCTGAGGATATTTCTGTAACATTTTGACTCGAAGGATTCGATTCTTTGTCTGGAAATTTTGGAAATCATCCATGATTCGCAGTCATAAGTCTTTCTAAGCTACAGCTTTTCAAGCATTACTTAAACTCTGAGATAAGTGCTTAAGCGTTGCAGGAAATTATAGTGAAAAATAAATGGCATTTTGACTACTTGAAATAAATTGTTTTTTTCCTTACAAAGAAAAAAGTTCCGGTTTGATTTAAACGCCCCACGTACGTCTGCATCTTTATATGATTTCCAAATGCCAAGGTATTGTTAACGTGCTAGACACTGAACACGAGAGTCCGATCTCACTACCCAGAGGTCAGGGGAATTTTAACCAGAAGATCCACGTGATAAAAAATCCCGGTCTCCACCGTGATTCGAACCAGCGACCTCTAGCAACCCGAGGCAGACACCTTACCTCGAGACCAATGAGTCCCCCTATCCTCCTCTATCGTGTCTTTCTCCAGTTCAAATTGTCCTACTATATTCTTATTTTTGCTTTCTCATATTTTTGGAATACAATCTTGGAAACAATCTTCCTTTAAAATGGACCAGCTACAGGGGTGTCCAATTCAAGCAAAACGGTTAATCATTGAAGGAAACACACAAACATTATTATATTGCTACATTGGTTGCTTACTGGTCAGGTCAGGTCATCCCGTAACCGGTGAGGTCGTTGGGGCACACATGAAGACATCCTCACAACCCCACGCCACCCCTGTCTCTGACTCTTCTGATCGGAGACTGGTCCATTCTTTTATGTTGTCCTCCCATCTCTTTTTGGGCCGGCCTATTCGTCGTCTGCCATGCACCTTTCCGTGGAGGATTGTATTTGCAAGACCATTTGATCTCGATGTGTGACCGTACCAAGTGAGTACTGATCACGCTAACGTCATTTGACATGTAGATATCCACGCTCATAATTCTCACTGTTTGTCGGGCTGTCGATCACTGTACCACCGTAACATGTGACCCTTAATCTGTCCATTGACGTCCCCAAGATCAGCACACCTATACAATAATTCTTCTTTCTTTTCGCGTATCCTGTTATGCCTTTCAGCGTCAGGTTATGCCGGGATCTATAGAACGAGTCCGTGTCAATCTGCCTCACTTACAGTAGCATTTATTGCTTCAGATATTTCTGTAAGCCACCTTTTTCGTGGTCTGGTTTTGGCTTTGAATCCGTTGTATCTTCTTCTTCTTCTTCTTCTTCTTCTTCGTACGCAGTCAGACAGTAACCATTATTTTTTCGAAAAAAGCGGCGGTCATCCTGAGGCTGTCGACACTGCCATAGAGCTTGTCTTGCAGTTCCACTCGTGATGGCCACATCTGCTCTCTCTGATCCTCGTATGTCGGGCAGTTCTGCAGCAGATGTTCAGCGGTCATTTTACCGGTACCGCACGGGCATTCGTCGGTACCACCTATCTTCAATTTGTTGAATAGGTGGTACCTCAGTGTATTGTGGCCAGTGCGAAGACTGAAGACAACGACCTGCTCTCTTCGGTTCAACTGGTAATAGGCATCGTTTTTGGTGTAACCAGTATGTTCGGTTTCCCATTTGGTCATGTACCTTCCTTTGATAAGCCGTTTTGACTCTTCGTACGTCATACTAGTATCTGTTTGTGGTAGTCTTGCGCCTTCTTTTGCCAGTCTGTCTGCCTCCTCGTTGCCTTGGATGTTGCAGTGTGATGGGACCCACTGTACCACTACCCTTTTTGGTGCGGACTGCTGGCACAGTTTGCAGAGTGCTGCTCTTAAGTCATTAAGCTCAGTGTTTTTCTGGCTTTGTAGCGCTGTGACTACGGCGAGAGCATCTGTAAGCAGGACTATATGGCTTTCATTTTCTTTATGTGTCACCATTTCTTCCACTGCCGCCCTCAGTGCCTCTGCCTCCGCTCTGAAATTGCTTGTGTACTTACCAGTAGCGAATGACAGTGTTATTTTTCTGCCATTTGGTATGTTCAGGAATGCTCCTGCCCCTCCGTTCTGTGTAGTGTTTGTTACAGAACCGTCGGTGTATGCATGGGTCCAGTCCATGCTTGGGTAGTTTTCCGATATAAAGCTTAGGGTAGTATTTCTCCTTTCTTTTTCAGTCTGGCCGTTTTTGTTTCCAATACCTGGTATATTTTCTACCACCTCTTGAAATATATCCTGCCTCCAGGTAGGTTTTCGTACAGTAGTGATGGGTTTTGGTGTTGTTAGTGCGTTTATTGGATCGTCGTGCATCTTTGCTTTGACTATTTCTGCAAAGTTTCTCCGCTTTAGTTTCCCATTTCCCAAATTGTTTAGTCTCTGGTGCATTGGAATCCGTTGTATCTAAATAGCATTGCTTGTTTGGGGGATTTGGGAGGGTGGGGGGGAAGGGGGGGGGCTGTGTTATGGTTGTCCTGTTACGTGGTCAAACCATTTTAGTTGCTGTCTTTTAATGTAGTCTAATACTGGTGTTGTTCCCAATAGTCTCCTGATGTCATCGTTTCTGATCGTGTCTCTCCTTGTTACGCCCACAATTTTTCGCAGGCATTTCATTTCTTTTGTTACGATGTAACGTTTGTTCATTTGATGTTAGTGTCCAGTTTTGACATTGATAGCATAGTGTCAGGACGAAAATCGTGTTGTATAAAGCTCTTTTTGGTAGTTATTGTCATGTGCTTGCAATTAAGTATTGGAGTTAATTGTCCAATGTTCTGATTTGCCTTATTGCATCTTTGTTGAATTTCCGCTGTAATTCTTCCGTCTGCTGATAACGTGCTCCCTAAGTATATACAATCTTTCCTCTGTATGATTTGATGTTTTTTCAATGGTGAAACTGATGTCTCCGGCTATTCTAGATATTTTCAAGACCTCAGTGTTTTCTACATTGATTTTCATGCTGTATTCTTTACATGTTGTATTTAGTTGATCAATATGCTGCAATTGTAGCTCTGAAGTTTCTATGACTGCTTGATCGTCAGCAAAGAGAAATTCATTTTAAGAGTTCGCCAATGTTGCTACCTTAATTTGGGTTGGCTGTTTTACAAATGTGGTCTACATATGTAATGAACAAAAAAGTGGATAGCACACACCCTTGCCGTACTCCTGATTTGATATGACATTTTGCTGAGAGTCCAGTTTTTGTTCGAACAGAGCACTGGCGATTAATGTAAAAACTTTTGCACAGGTTAATTAGGTCATCGGTTACCGCATAGTGTACCAATACTTTCCATAGATGGTGTCTATCTACACTATCAAAAGCTTTTTCTTGATCTACAAAGACAACATAAAGTTTCTGATCGTGTCCAATCGTTTTCTCCATCAATTGTTGGAGTGTAAAAATGTCATCCGTGCAGCGTCTGTTCTTTCTAAATCCCATCTGAGTATCGTTGAGCTGAAGTTCGATAATGTAGCGTCATCTTTTTTCCCAGATTTTACCAAATATTTTGCCAGTTTGGCTCAGGAGCGATATTCCATTGCAGTCTCTTTTGCGACCTTTCTTTTTCCATATTGGAATTACAATTGAATTTCTCCAATATTTTGGCCTATCCTGTGTGGTGCATACTATGTTATACAATCTATGTAGCCACAATATCCCTATCTCATCGACTGCTGTAATTAATGCAACAGGAATTTAGTGAGGCCCTGTACATTTATTGGAGGGAGCAGCTTGTAAAGCGTATCTGATTTCTGAAACTGGGATATTTGGTTCTAACTCCCCGCATACATTAACGTATAATATATCCACTATATACAATAATTAATTCCGTAGATATGTTAGCAAAAATAGCCTACACGGTAGGGGTCATTTTTTTCCTTTCGAAGTTGTTTCATAAAAACACAACATTTATTTGTTATTTTATATTTCACTTTCTAAACCATTGAATTTGATTAATTCCATAGCAGAATTGAATTTGTATGCACCCAATATTTTACGCAGATATATTTTGTTCGCACTGTTTCAGTCGGTGAAGTGTGCAGCACAAAGGGAGTGCGAGTGATGCGTGAATATAGTTAGTCATTGAGTGTTAATATTGTACATTTTACAGTGGTCTCGAGGTAAGGTGTCCGCCTCGGGTACCGGAGGTCGCCGGTTCGAATCGCGGTGGAGACCTAGGATTTTATTACGTGGATGTTCTGGTAATAATTTCCCTGATCTCTGTGTAGTTAGATCGACCCCTGATCTTTGGGTAGATAGATGTACCCCTGATCTCTGGGTAGTCAGATGGACCCCTGATCTCTGGGTAGTGAGATGGACTCCTGACTTCTGGGTAGTGATATCGGACCCCTGATATCTGGGTAGTCAGATGGACCCCTGATCTCTGGGTAGTGAGATGGACCCCTGACTTCTGGGTAGTCATATCGGACCCCTGATCTCTGGGTAGTCAGATGGACCCCTGACCTCTGGGTAGTAAGATGGACCCATGATCTCTGGGTAGTGAGATGGACCCCTGATCTCTGGGTAGTCAGATGGACCCCTGACCTCTGGGTAGTAAGATGGACCCATGATCTCTGGGTAGTGAGATGGACCCCTGATCTCTGTGTAGTGAGATGGACCCCTGATCTATGTGTAGTGAGATGGATCCCTGATCTCTGGGTAGTGAGATGGACGCCTGATCTCTGAGTATTTTTTTTTCTTTTGTTTTTGTTGTTTTTGCGTTCGCCTTATTTCTCTAATCCCCAAGGGCGGTGTGCGTTGCACTGTGGTTTTTATTTTGCACCTGTCGGCCCAGTGCATCCGACTTCAGCATGCATTTTATGTAAGGATCTGCTTCCTCCTGCATTTTCTAAGGGTTTGCTTCCCCGGGGTAACGGCCGGTGCTGTGATGGGGATCGAACCCAGCACCTTCGGGTTGTGAGCCGTGCCACTAAACCACTAGGCCACGCCGTCCCCAGATCTCTGAGTAGCGAAATCGGACTCTCGTGTTCAGTGTCGAGCACGTTAAAAATTCCTTGGCAGTTGGAATTTTAAAACAAAGGGTTAGGTTTAACGGCCGCTGCCTGGACAACATTCAAAATTATACCTAAAAATCTACCCAAAGAAATATTTGTACTTTCCCCCACGTTGTTTGTTAAGAGCAGCATATAGATGGCGCCTAACTGGCTGCGGGCCTACTTAGTTCTATTGTTTGAGTCTATTAAGATGGACTCGCACATCGGTTAAACCACCTGCCAAAAAAATGGTCTTTTAAACCAGCATAAAGACGTTAAGTTAAGTTAAGATGTTAAGTTAAGTTAAGATACGAGACACGGAATACTACCATTATATCTCCTCTACGATAAGGACTCCACACATGTACATAGTACTCCAATCTAGATCTACCTAATGGCTTATACAGTTTGACTATCGCTTCCATGCTCCTATGTTTAATATTTCTTTTTATCATACCTAACATTGCATTTGCCTTTTTCACTGCTACTTTCACTTTACCTGTATGATTTATTATAACCCCTAAGTTCCTTTCCTTTTCTGTCATTTTAATATTGTTCTTGTCAATTCTGTAATTATGTTCCATATTGGATCTACCCATGTGGATGACTGTACATGTGTCTACATTAAACTCCATTTGCCAGCTCGCAGACCATTTTCGAATTTTAACTAAATCTAACCTCAATATATCCACTTCTGCTTTAGATGAGATACTACTGCAAAGTTTTGTGTCATCAGCGAATTTTGCAATCATGGATCCGATATCAATGTCCAAATCGTTTATATATATTAACAACAACATTGGTCCCAAAACTGAGCCCTGTGGCCCTCCACTGTTTACTTCACAGCACTCAGGTCCCGCTACTGGCCGTTTTCCACTATTACCTCAAGGAGCTATATCAACCTTGATTACACATGACATTACCTTCGACGCCAGTCCGGCAATGTTGCCGTATGCAAGGAAACCAACAATATTATGTATGGGTTCCGATCTATTGCAATACTGTGCCAATGTGGGCCTAGGTCTTTGGTCAGTCCATCTCACCATTGCATAGTTGGGCGACCCTGTAGCATAGGGCCACCAAAACATTGTTCTACATGTCCATCTGTTGTCAGGCATGTGTACCAAATGTCCAGCCCAGCGATGGTTGCGTGATATCACTGCTTCCACAATGTCTCGAAACAAAATTCAATGTCGAATCTCTTAGTTACGGATCTTATCCCATATCGACATTTTTAGTACGCGCCGTTCCATTGCTCTCTGGGTGACGGAGCGTCTCAGCATCTGTTTTGCGCAAATTCCATCTTTCGCATCAGAAAATCATTGCTGGATTGGCCATGGAATTGGAAGTATATGCAAAACAATGACCTTGTTTACACTGCGGTTTAATTATTCTAGGATTAAATGCTCTCCATCTCATGGAATACATACCCTGCCATCTCCACAGATCAAAAGTCTATCGAATGTTGAGTAAACTTCTGGGTTTCTTCTTCTTCTGTGTTCATCCTGAAAAGATCGTTTTGCTACCTTGTATTGTAGCTTACATTGAAACTGCAATATCTAGTTTTAGCCTTCACCTTTTTCAGACTGTTTGGTTTCCCTCTTTTACCTATATTCTCTCAGCCGGACTGCATCTGGGCATCCTGTTTCCAGGGCCAGCACTTGGAGACGGAATATGGTCTTAATCATCTCTTATTTACTGACCGTGACGCTAACGGCTAGCTAGGGTCGCTGCTGCGGTCACTGCGTCTTTGGCCTGTAATTGCAGGTTTGGCAGAAATGTCTAGAAACAATACTTCACGTATGATAACAGAATACAATACTAAATAACTATTGATTATGGTGATCTGGTAGAGGAAGAGAGCATGTTCAGCTAACGTGTTTCATGGGAGATCTGATAGAGGAAGAGAGCATGTTCAGCTAGCGTGTTTCATGGGAGATCTGGTAGAGGAAGAGAGCATGTTCAGCTAGCGTGTTTCATGGGAGATCTGATAGAGGAAGAGAGCATGTTCAGCTAGCGTGTTCCATGGGAGATCTGGTAGAGGAAGAGAGCATGTTCAGCTAACGTGTTTCATGGGAGATCTGATAGAGGAAGAGAGCATGTTCAGCTAACGTGTTCCATGGGAGATCTGATAGAGGAAGAGAGCATGTTTAGCTAACGTGTTCCATGGGAGATCTGATAGAGGAAGAGAGCATGTTTAGCTAACGTGTTCCATGGGAGATCTGATAGAGGTAGAGAGCATGTTCACCTAACGTGTTTCAGTTTAACAAGATTGTATTTAACTTGACACGACCGTTATCCGTATTCATAAACTTCTTTACCCAACCCACTCTCTCTCTATCCCCCGTTCACACTTTCCCAATCCGCCAGCCCACTCTCCTTATCCCACACCCACTTTCCCAATCCTCAAACCCACTCTCCCAATCCCCAACCCACTCTCTCTATTTATCCCCAACCCTCTCTCTCTCTCTATCCCCCAACCCACTCTGTCCATACCTAAACCCACTTTCTCTCCAACCTCCAACCAACTTTCCTCAACCCTCTCACTCTCTCCACCACATCCCCCCCCCTCACCCAAACCATCTAATTGCTTTCCAGTCCGACCATCAAGTCCAACCCACTCACTCTCCAATCCCCAACCTTCTCTCTCTCTCTCTCTCTCTCTCTCTCTCCATCCCTCAACCATCTAATTGCCTACTCCGTCCGACCACCAAGCCCATCTCTTTGGCTCACACAATCTATGACGTACCAGTGAGGCAGACACGTACAATTTTTAAATTTTTTTTAAATAAACGTATACTGTTCGCTATTAGAGCTTTCCTTCCTACGTGACAAGGGTACGTAGAGACACTAATCAGACGTTACAACTTTCGGTTTAATGAGGGTACATCAGGAGATGAGAGACGTAAAGTGCACTTTGGTTGGGACTGACTTTTGAGAGGGCACAAACCTAGCATAGGTACATACAGACGCACATATGCATCCAAGCACTGGTTTATGCGTCTTAATATTGCCCAGTTGACTACGGTCTAGGGTGGAATAGGCGCACCTCCGCCTGTAGAAACTAGTGAGGCAAACACATAAAATTTAAAAATTTAAAGTAACGCTTCTAACATGTTTGCTGTTCACACACTCTCTCTTTTACACTCTCTCTCTTACTCTCTCTCTTACTCTCTCTCACTTTATATCACTCTCTCCCTCTCTCTCACTCTCTCTCTCACTCTCTATCACTCTCACTCTCTCCCTCTCTCTCTCTCTCTCTCTCTCTCTCACACTCTTTGGTCTGTATCCCTACCTGTATGTGAAACAAATGCCCCTCTTAGATAGACCTAGTGTCAGGGGATCGTTAGCGCATGAGCTGCAGTGGTCAGCGACCCATAGCTGACTGCTAGCGTCAGGGCCAGCGAACCAGAGCTGCCAAGACCCTTCTACACCTCCACGCGGTGATCCTGGATAACAGGCTGCATCAGGGCAGACTGGCTAAGGAGAAGGGATCGAAGAGGAAATGCTAACCCGGTACTCAAAAAATGCTTGCTGAAGTCCGATGTGTTGGACCGAAAGGTGCAAATATCGCATTCAAGCTGTAAACTACGACACAACTCATTCTGTTCTCTGGACTACATTCTGCTACTTAAGCCCTTTCAGGGTTTGGTAGCGGGAGATTGAGAACGAACGAAGAAGAAGAAGAAGAAGAAGAAGTTACATGTCAGACATAAACTAATAAACTGTTGTCCCACTAACTCCTGGCCTCTCTTTTTCTTTAGCACTCTCTCTCTCTCTCTATCTCTCTCTATCTATCTTTCTCTCTTTCTTTGTCTCTTTCTATTTTTTTCTTGCACTGTATCTCTACGTGTATATGCAATAAATATTTATGTATGTCTTAGAATAGAAAGGGCCATATCATGTCTGTGACTATTGTGCCTCTATACTTTTTTTCTTCTCTCTTTCTCTGTCTCTACTACTTTTCTTCTCTGCCTCTTCCACTTTACCTGTCTGTTTCTCCCGCTTTCTCTCTCTCTCTGTCTTTCTCTCTCTCTCTCTCTCTCTCTTTCTCTCTCTCTCTGTTTCTCCATCGGTATATATTTATATGTGTGAGAAATATGTATGCCCGCCCCTCTTGGAACAGAAATATTGAACAGTCTATTTAACAGGCCCTACTGTGACTATTGTGCCTCTATACTTTTTTTCTTCTCTCTTTCTCTGTCTCTACCACTTTTCTTCTCTGCCTCTTCCACTTTACCTGTCTGTTTCTCCCGCTTTCTCTCTCTCTCTCTGTCTTTCTCTCTCTCTCTCTCTCTTTCTTTCTCTCTCTCTCTGTTTCTCCATCGGTATATATTTATATGTGTGAGAAATATGTATACCCGCCCCTCTTGGAACAGAAATATTGAACAGTCTATTTAACAGACCCTACTGAGACTATTGTGTCTCTTTTCCACTTGCACTCTGTCTCTGTCACTCCCACTTTTCCTCTATGATACTCCCACTTCTCTCTATGTTCTCCGTCCATAAATATTTATGTGTGAAAAATATGTATGCCGCTCTTAGAATAGATCTAATGAGCGGGCTATTTATCAGATCAGACTATTGTGTACCTCTACCTCCTGTCCTTTATATCTCTTTCTTTCTCTCTCTTTCTGTCCCACTTTCCCTTTCTGTCTGTCCCACTTTCTTACTCTGTTTTTCCTACTTCCCCTCTCTGTTTCTCCGTCCTAATATATTTTTGTATTAGAAATATGAATATGCCTCTCAGAATAAATCTATTGAAGGAGCTATCTTCCAGGTCAAACTGAAACTATTGTCTCTCTCACTTCCTCTTTGTTCCTCCGCACATATATGTTTATATGTGTGAGAAATATGTATGTCTCTCTTAAAATAGACCCAATGTCAGGGCGAGTTATAATGTCAGAGTAAAACTATTATGTCTCTCTAACTGATATTATCAACCCAACTGTCTGTATGTATGCCTTACTCTTATCTGTCCGTTTATCTGTCTGTCTATATGTCTTCTCTCATCTCTCCGTGTATTTGTCTGTTTGAATGCCCTACTCTCATCTCTCCGTGTATCTGTCTGTATGTATCACTCTCATCTATCCATGTATCTGTCTGTCTGTATGTCTTACTCTCATCTATCCATGTATCTGTCTGCCTGTATGTCTTACTCTCATCTCTCCGTGTATCTGTCTGTCTGTAGGCCTTCCTCTCATCTCTCCGTGTATCTGTTTGCCTGTATGAGAAATATGTATACCTGTTAGACATGGCCTGGAGAGGAGATCAGGCAAAACATACTGATCAGGCTAAGTTAGTCAGGGTCAAGCAAAACATACTGACCAGGTTAAGTTAGTCAGGTGATACACTTACCAAACCCCACCTCATTTCCGATCAGTTCTCTGTGGAAACAGACTGCTTCATGGCAGTCTGACTAACGAGGTGCGTATCGAAATTGTGATCTCCACAGTAATTAGCTTACTGAGGAGCCTCGAATTGCACTAGAGCCAGGAAGTGACCCTAATGCTCTCAGCGGAGCACGCTCATAGAGTGGAGAGCAGACGAATCCCGACTGCTGATCGCTGCATTTCGAACAAAGAATAAGAAGGCTAAACTAAATATAATTCAGAGATATGTCCCAACAAATGAAAAGGAGGAAACAGTTAAAGAGGTTTTCAACAGCAGATTATAGCAACTAGTGGAGGAGACAGGGAGGAGTGACATTACCATACTAATGGGAGACTTCAACGCAAAAATAGGATATGATAACGTGGGATATGAGGAGATATGGGAAGGGAGGGACTAGGAGTCCTAAACGAAAATGGAGCGAGGTTTGCAGATTTTTGTGCAGGAAACAAATTTGTCATAGGAGGAAATATGTTTGCACACAGAGCCATTTATAGGGCAACATGGCTATCCCCAGACCAGAAAATGAAGAATCGGACTGACCACATCTGCGTAATTCCTAATTTAGATGATCGTTATTCGATGACTGTGTCCGACCAGTTGTTACTGATTGCGAAGGTACAGCTAAAGCTAAGGATAAACAGAACGATGCAAGTCAGCAGGCCACGGTACTGTGTACAATACCTGAAAGAAGATAAGAAAAACGAGTTCCGTATAATATTAATATATATGCAGAAAGGCTAGAGCAGCTAATTTCAGCCGTATATGGACACAGTAAAGATCAAAACCTGTTTATAAAAATAAATAAAACAAAGATAATGACCAGCGACAAAACACAATGTCAGCATAAATTAACAGCGGGTGGTGTGGAAATAAATCAGGTCACAAATTTTGAATATCTGGTCTCCAGAATAGACAAAAATGGCGACTGCTCGAAAGAAATCAGAAGAAAACTAGCCATGGCATTGCAGAGACTGAATAGCCTGATGGCAGAGCACCAACAAAATGATAAAAGTAAAAGTTTTGAGAGCCTGTATTTTTCATGTGACAGCTTATGGCTGCGAATCATGGACGATTTCCAAAACTACCAGATAAAAAATCGAATCTTCGAGTCTGGTCAAAATAAACGATGAGAAAACCACATGTACAATATTCTCGCTTGCAATCAAACCCCAATATACCAAATTAAGTTTAAATGGCAAATTCCTGCAGCCAAACGACAACCCAAACTATATGGGAGTCACATTTGATCGGCGCATGACATGGAAAAGTCAGATCGAGAGAAACCGATTGAGAGCCAGAGAAAGAATGGCAATCATGAGAAAACTTGCTGGCACAAGCTGGGGAGCAGACGAAAGCATACTAAAGAAACTGTACACTGGAAGAGTGAGACCAGTTCTCGAGTATGGAATTGCGGCATGGACAACAGCAGCAAAGGCGAACTTCGATACAGTTAGCAAACTTCAAAACCAAGCCATGAGAATTATAACAGGAGGCATGAAGTCAACGCCAATTGTAGAACTTGAAAAGATTATAAAACTGCAATCCATGACCGATAGAAGAGACTGCAGAGCCCAGCTGCAGTCAGAGAAACTCCGAAGACTGACTGACCATCCAATGCACCAGAGACTAAACAATTTGGGAAATGGGAAACTAAAGCGGAGAAACTTTGCAGAAATAGCCAAAGCAAGGATGCACGAAGATCCCATAAACGCACTAACAACACCAAAGCCCATCACTACTGTACGAAAACCTACCTGGAGGCAGGATATATTTCTAGAGGTGGTAGAAACTATACCAGGTATTGGAAACAAAAACTGCCAGACTGAAAAAGAAAGGAGAGATACTACCCTAAGCTTTATATCGAAAAACTACCCAAGCATGGACTGGACCCATGCATACACCGACGGTTCTGTAACAAACACTACACAGAACGGAGGGGCAGGAGCATTCCCGAACCTACCAAATGGCAGAAAAATAACACTGTCATTCGCTACTGGTAAGTACACAAGCAATTTCAGAGCGGAGGCAGAGGCACTGAGGGCGGCAGTGGAAGAAATGGTGACACACAAAGAAAATGAAAGCCATACAGTCCTGCTTACAGATGCTCTGGCCGTAGTTACAGCGCTAAAAAGCAAGAAAAACACTGAGCTTAATGACTTAAGAGCAGTACTCTGTCAACTATGCCAGCAGTCCGCACCAAAAAGGGTAGTGGTATAGTTGGTCCCATCACACTGCAACATCCAAGGCAACGAAGAGGCAGACAGACTGGCAAAAGAAGGTGCAAGACTACCACAACCAGATACTAGTATGACGCACGAAGAGTCAAAACGGCTTATTAAAGCCAGATACATGACCAAATGGGAAACTGAACATACCGGCTACACCAAAAACGATGCCTATTACCAGTTGAACAGAAGAGAGCAGGTCGTTGTCTTCAGACTTCGCACTGGCCACAATAGACTGATGTACCACCTATTCAACAAATTGAAGATAGGTGGAACCGACGAATGCCCGTGTGGTACCGGGAAAATGACCGCTGAACATCTGCTGCAGAACTGCCCGACATACGAGGATCAGAGAGAGCAGATGTGGTCATCACCAGTGGAACCACAAGACAAGCTCTATCTCAGTGTCGACAGCCTCAGGATGACCGCCGCTTTTTTCAAAAAAATAATGGTTACTGTCTGACTGCGTACGAAGAAGAAGAAGAAGAAGAAGAGGAAGAAGAAGAATCTTCGAGTCAAAATGTTACAGAAAGATCCTCAGAATACTGTGGACAGAGAAAAGGACAAATGTAGAAATTCGGCAAGAGTTGAGCATAGAGTAGAACTGGTTTATCAATTCCATTTTGGCTAGACAATGCAAAAACTTTGGTCCCATCAAGAGACACAACTGTCTCGAGAGAACGGTGATGGGAGGTATGGTACCAGGCAAAAGAGGCAGGGGTAGACCAAGAAGACGATGGCGCCGAGATATCCAGGAATGCTTGGCCATGACTGTGGCGGAGGCTGGAGTTTTGGCAAGGAAGCGAGTTTCTTTCAGACAGACTCTGATGGGAGCGACGTTCTATAAAGGACAGACATGCTACATGATGATGATGATATATATATATATATATATATATATATATATATATATATATATATGTGTGTATATATATATATATATATATATATATATATATATATATATATATGTATATATGTTTTTCTGATTGTGTATATATATATATATATATATATATATATAGAACGATCTAGAAATACAGGGCCTTCTCGATGCAAAACATGAAGCGCACAGGGAATACCAGAGGGACACACCATCTCCGGCAGCAAAAGCTGCCTTCAATACTGCTCGCAAAGCTGTCCAGACCAGGCTTAGAGAGATGCAAGACTCCTGGCTCAGCAAAAGAGCTGACGAAATTGAGATGTTCGCAGAGTGTCATGACACCAAACGGTTTTACGAGGCACTGAAAGCTCTCTAAGGCCCGCAGCCCTCTAGTAATACTCCAGTTCGCAGTGCGGATGGGGTACTGCTAACAGATAAGGTTCAGATTCTAGACAGATGGGCAGACCACTTCTGCAAAATACTAAACCACCCATCGTTCATAAATGAAGAGGCCATCCGGCGAATGCCGCAGGTGTAACTGAACCTGGCGTTGGATGAAGTCATTACTGAGGAGGAAGTCGACAGGGCAATCAGTTCACTATCTATAGGAAAAGCTCCGAGAGCTGATGCAATACCAGCAGAGGTATATACGACAGCTGGCCCATCCCTCACCAGAAGGATCACTTAACTTTTCTGTCACATGTGGGCTGAAGGTAAAATTCCGCAGGAGCTAAAGGACGCCTCAATTTTTCACCTGTACAAAAGAAAAGGCAGCCGTCAGGAATGCGACAATCATCGTGGAATATCGCTACTCTCCGTAGCAGGCAAGATCCTAGCGCGCTTACTGCTAAACAGGCTCAACAAACACCTTGAACAAAGCCACCACCTCCCAGAAAGCCAATGTGGATTCAGAGCCGGAAGAGGAACAGTGGACATGATTATTGCCGCTCGCCAAGTACAAGAGAAGTGTCGAGAAAAAAATCAGGCCTTGTACACCACATTTATTGATTTTATAAAGGCATTTGATACAGTAAACAGAGGAGGGCTGTGGATGATAATGTCTAAGTTTGGCTGCCCCAACAAGTTCATAACAATGGTGAAACTGATACACGAAGGCGTGTGTGCTCGTGTACTGGACAGCGGTGCAATCTCTAAAACGATTCTAGTATCAAACGGAGTAAAACAAGGATGTGTACTCGCCCCGACTTTGTTCAGCATGATGTTCGCGGCCACGGTGACAGACGCCTTCAGATCATTGGAGCTTGGAATACCCATTAAGTACCGAACAGATGGCAAGTTACTCAATTCCAGAAGAATGAAGGCCAAAACCAAAATGGCTGGCGACATAATCAGGGAACTTGTATTTGCTGACGACTGCGCTCTAATGAGTAACTCAGAACTGAACATGCAGGTTGGAATTGACCAGTTCTCTGCCGCATGCGAAAATTTTGGCCTGACCATAAATGCAAAAAAAACAGAGGTCATGTACCAACCAGCACCAGGCATGCCGTACACAAAACCAGAGACTACAGTCAGCGGGCAGACGTTGAATGCCGTAGACAAATTCACATATCTGGGCAGCACGCTGTCGAGATCTGTCAGCCTAGACGATGAGGTGGCAAGCAGAATAGCAAAGGCCAGCACAGCCTTTGGTAGAATGCGCTCGATGGTCTGGGCACGTCGTGGCATCAGCGTCAAGACCAAACTCAAAGTCTACAGTGGAACCATCATTCCAACCGTACTATCCGCTTGCGAAAGCTGGACTGTATACTCTGGACATGCAAGGAGGTTAAACCACTTCCACACAGGTTGCCTGAGGCGAATATTCCACATCCGATGGCAAGATCGTGTCACTGATACCGAGGTTCTCTCGAGGGCTAACATGCCCAGCATCCATGCACTGCTAGAAAAAGCACGACTAGGATGGGCCGGACACCTCGTCCGTATGTCAGACGAGCGGCTCCCAAAGAAGCTTCTCTACGGCGAGCTGAGAGAGGGATGGCGCGAGAGAGGGCGCCCAAAGAAACGTTTTAAAGACGTTTTTAAAAAAGTTGCCAGATAGACATCGACACCTGGGAATGTCTTGCGCAAAACAGATCTGACTGGAGAAGCGCAGTCAAATCGGGTGTAGCTGCCGGTGAAGATGACCGTGTTGTGAAAGCCCAGTACAGACGCGAGACGCGGAAATCCCGAGCATCGGGAACACCATCCCCTTCTACAAACCTCGTGTGCCCGATATGTAGCAGATGTTTTCGTGCTCGCATTGGCCTGTTCAGCCACATGCGCACCCACACCCAACAGGGAAATCTGTGACAAGGATGATGTTGGCGGTCCTCATCGACAACGATGGACAGCTATTATTATTATATATATATATATATATATATATATATATATATATATATATATATATATATATATATATATATATATATATATATATATCTCACTCTTCAATTATTGAATTAGTTGGACATTTTCTATAATGTTTTTCTGCCTGGTTGCATTATTATACGCTCGTCCGTTTGTATTTGCATGGTTCTCAACTTTTGTCGTCCTGTCTTTCTGGTTCACAGTTGTAAGCTGGCCTGTTTGACTATGCTTGTCCTGGCTTTTCATCTATCTACACGTAAACCGCTCTAAACCTCGTTATTTTACCAAGCACCTCAGAGATACATCGCTTCTAACCGGCAAGCCGTCGACATGCCTGGCTGGCTGTTATACATGTATCATACGTTACCGTAGGTGACAGATGGCGCGAACACATAAAAGGCACTTATGAACATAACCAGATTATACCAGATACGCCAGCTTGTTCAATACTAGCAATATCACATATGGCGCAATAATTATAATAAAAGTGGTAGTAGTTTTTACAGTACGAGTAGTAGTCGGCCGTGGTAACAAATGTAACAGTAAGAAATAGGTGTAGCAGTAGAAGTAATATTAATATTACTAGTAGTAATAGTAGTAGTGGTAGTAGCAGTAGTAGTAGCAGCAGAACCAGAAGCAGTAGTAAAGGCAGTAGTAGTAGTAGTAGTAGTAGCTGTAGTATTTATATCAGTAAGAGTTATGTCAGTAGTAGTAGTAGTAGTAGTAGTAGTAGTAGTAGTAGTAGTAAGCAGTAGTAGAAGAAGTAATAGTAGTTGTAGTAGTAGCAGTAGTAGCAGTAGTAGTAGTAGTAGTTGTTGTAGTAGTAGTAGCAGCAGCAGCAGTAGTAGTAATAGTTGTAGCAGCAGCAGTAGCAGTAGTAGTAATACTTATAGCAGTAGTAGTAGTAGTACAATAGTATTAACAGTTGTAGCAGTAGTAGTAGTAGTAGTAGTAGTAGTAGTAGTAGTAGTAACAGTTGCAGCAGCAGTAGTAGTAGTAGTAGAAGTAGTAGTAGTTGTAGTAGTAGTAATATTAAGTAGTGGCACTCTCATGTGGCATAATATAAAAATAATTGGAAGCTGTGACCGCACCGAAGGTTAGATTTTGAGGTAATATAAAACAATAATGGTACAGATACCGCAAAGGAACAGAAACACAACGAAACATACATAGCGACCACTCAGCCTTCGTCGTGGGCAAAGTTCCACACAAATGAAAAGACCTTCCAAATCTCAGCAGCAGCAACAATGACCAGATATTTGACACACATTACTAATCTGGAGGCATTCGTTTGCACGAAAGAAATCGTTTATTAGCAACTATATTTATAATATCGTCATTTCTAACCACTAATCTCTTTCTCTCTCTCTTTCTCTCTTTCTCTTTCTCTCTTTCTCTCTCTCTTTCTCTCTTTCTCTTTCTCTCTTTCTCTCTCTCTTTCTCTCTCTCTCCCTCCCTCCCTCTCTTCTCTCTTTTTCTCACTTATCGACTACTTCTTATAAAAATCGAATTCCACATTTATTGATTTTCTATGCCTTGTTCCGTCATATCCCTGGGCTAATCGTAATTTTATTATGGCACTAGCCGGTCTGAAATGGGAAGTCACTCTGTGATAGAAAATGGAGGACCGGCTGAAATGTGTTTGAATATGGCTGGAATAGTTTCTTTGTCCAAGAGCCTTATCTTTTTTATGCAAGGTTAATGTAAATTAAGATGTAAGTTTAAATCTCAAAGATCGCATATAGGTTATGAACAAATAACCACATTGTGACGGTGGTATGCATGTTGTAGAAAGCGACTAATTAGGGTTGTGAATGCAGTTTGCAGCCTCATCGCGAAGAACAAATTGTGAGAAATAATATTCATCATCATGTGGCATACTCTTTCCAGAACGTAGTTTCCGCCATGGCAGCTCTGTATGCATCTTGAGGCAGGGTGACCCGGGTCGGGTATCCGCCATGTGAGCTCTGTATGCATCTCAGTTTAGGGCGAGTAGGAAGGGTGTCCGCCATGACAGCTCTGTATTTATCTTGAGGCAGGCAAGCCGGGTCGGGTATCCGCCATGTGAGCTCTGTATGCATCTCAGTTTAGGGCGAGTAGGCTCGGGTCACAGCTATGGCAGCTCTGTGTGCATCTTAGTTAAAGATGGACGTGTCGCGGGCCCCGATCTCATCTCGTCGTAACTGCTGAAATATGCATTTGATCCCCATCAGTTCTACTCTACACCATTTGACCCCATCAGTTCTACTCTACACCATTTGACCCCATCAGTTCTACTCTACACCATTTGACCCTTATCAGTTCTACTCTACACCATTTGACCCCATCAGGTCTACTCTACACCATTTGACACCCATCAGTTCTACTCTACATCATTTGACACCCATCAGTTCTACTCTACATCATTTGACACCCATCAGTTCTACTCTACACCATTTGACCCCATCAGGTCTACTCTACACCATTTGACCCCATCAGGTCTACTCTACACCATTTGACCCCATCAGGCCTACTCTACACCATTTGACCCCATCTAGTCTGCTCTACACCATTTGACCCCATCAGGCCTACTCTACACCATTTGACCCCATCAGGCCTACTTTACACCATTTGACCCCCGTCAGTTCTACTCTACACCATTTGACCCCATCAGGCCTACTCTACACCATTTGACCCCCGTCAGTTCTACTCTACACCATTTGACCCCATCAGGCCTACTCTACACCACCTCTTACTTCGGGTCTGGAGGACGGGAAGTGTTCCAATCGATTGTCGTGATGGAACAGCTGTTGCCCTTTACAAAGAAAAGGGTCGCCATAAGTTCTGCAACATTTACAGGCTAATAACGCTGCTTTCAGTTCCAGGCAAGGTATTCTCTCACATGCTGTTAGTCCGACTGAAACCGCTGCTGGTCTCAAAACGTAGCCCACACCATTTGGATTTCACGCTAGGCCGATCAACAGTGGAGGCCATCCTCGAGCTCCGTCCCCTGGCAGAGTTCGACCTCGCATCCACTCGCCCCCTTTGCGCTGCGTACGTGAACTTTAAGGTGACATTCGACTCGGTGGACAGATCAGCGCTGTGGAAAGCCACGCAAGACATCGGAACTCCTGCTCCGCTTCTAGACTTGATTAAAGCGTTGAATACGAATAAAGGTGCATCTGGGATAGTTGTCTCGCCGCCGAGATTCAATCTCAACCAGTGTTCGTAAAGCGATCTCAGTCCCGCCAGACGGAGCGATAGCACGGGCTTGCGCAAAACGCTTGACCGCCTTTCCCCGTAGAGGTATCGGGAAGCGGTTTTTTGTGTCGTGGCCTCAAAAGAGGTGCGCTGCTCTGGTCCGTAACGAGAAACTTTGACAGTCGGTGGTGATTTTTCGAAGGCTTATAGCAGAGCTCGACAGTTCGTCTCGCTGGTGGTCAGACTCTCCAAAAAGCTTGTGACCGGCAAATGGAAAGCAGGAATCGTGCCTGAAGGCCCTATGTTCTCCCGACCAACCCTCGGGAGAAGGGCAGGCCGGCAAGCCAAATTGTCTCTAGTCCCAGTGAAATTCATCGCCGGGGTCGTTGGGATCCGTTCTGCACAGAGCGCTGCCATTCCTCCTCGAGCGAGCCCGGTCGGTCGGTCGTCTGGTGCGTGTAGGGGCCCCTGTCAGGCGGTCCTAGGTCGACGGAGTGAGGGACGGGTGGAACAAACCGTCCGTCCGTTCGTCAGTCGGTCCCTGCGGCCGTCCCAGTAAGGCTTTTTACACACCCGTCCTCCGCCGACCGGTGTGTGCGGTACGTACGTCTCCGACAGATATCTGGTTGATCCTGCCAGTAGTCATATGCTTGTCTCAAAGATTAAGCCATGCATGTCTAAGTTCACACTGTCTCACGGTGAAACCGCAAATGACTCATTAAATCAGTCGAGGTTCCTTAGATGACACGATCCTACTTGGATAACTGTGGCAATTCTAGAGCTAATACATGCTTACCAAGCCACGACCCTCGCGGAAAGAGCGCTTTTATTAGTTCTAAACCAATCGTCGTTTCCCCTCGTGGGGTTGCGGCGTCCCCACTGGTGACTCTGGATAACTTTGTGCTGATCGCATGGCCTCATGTGCCGGCGACGCATCTTTTAAATGTCTGCCCTATCAAATGTCGATGGCACGTGACATGCATACCATGTTTGTAACGGGTAACGGGGAATCAGGGTTCGATTCCGGAGAGGGAGCATGAGAAACGGCTACCACATCCAGGGAAGGCAGCAGGCGCACAACTTACCCACTCCCGGCACGGGGAGGTAGTGACGAAAAATAACAATACGGGACTCTTTCGAGGCCCCGTAATTGGAATGAGTACACTTTAAACCCTTTAACGAGGATCTATTGGAGGGCAAGTCTGGTGCCAGCAGCCGCGGTAATTCCAGCTCCATTAGCGTATATTAAAGTTGTTGCAGTTAAAAAGCTCGTAGTTGGATCTCAGGCGCAGGCGGGCGGTCGGGCTTGCGCCGGTTCACTGCCCGTTGTCTCCTGCCCTACCGTCTGCCGGCTCTCTCCCACGGGTGCTCTTCGCTGAGCGTCCTGGGTGGCCGGCGCGTTTACTTTGAAAAATTAGAGTGTTCAAAGCAGGCCTCGGCTGCCTGAATAATGGTGCATGGAATAATGGAATAGGACCTCGGTTCTATTTTGTTGGTTTTCGGAACTGGAGGTAATGATTAACAGGGACAAACGGGGGCATTCGTATTGCGGCGTTAGAGGTGAAATTCTTGGATCGCCGCAAGACGAGCTACTGCGAAAGCATTTGTCAAGAATATTTTCATTAATCAAGAACGAAAGTCAGAGGCGCGAAGACGATCAGATACCGTCGTAGTTCTGACCATAAACGATGCCGACTAACGATCCGCAGGAGTTGCTTCGATGACTCTGCGGGCAGCTTCCGGGAAACCAAAGCGTTTGGTTTCCGGGGGAAGTATGGTTGCAAAGCTGAAACTTAAAGGAATTGACGGAAGGGCACCACCAGGAGTGGAGCCTGCGGCTTAATTTGACTCAACACGGCCAAACAATGAAATGATTGACATGCCGAGAGCACTTTCGTTGGGTCTAATATGGAACGGGTGCTGGAATTAGACCCTCGAAAATCTGGGGCTATCCTCTCGGTTGCTTGACTGTCCCGCATCCAGTGTTCGTTAAAGGAATTGACGGAAGGGCACCACCAGGAGTGGAGCCTGCGGCTTAATTTGACTCAACACGCAAAAACTGTAGAACGACTGACAAATTGAGAGCATCTTCGTTGGGTCTAATAGTGAACGTGTGCTGGTATTAGACCCACGGAAGACAGGTCAGCTCTCTAACCTTCTAATGAACGAACGCTAGGTCGATATGGTCGGGACCTGGGGATCGCGCCTCAACCCTTCTAGGTCGAGCCACAGAAAGAGGTCTCTTCCATCCGCCGATCAAAGCTGCTCGATATTCACCCTATACGGCGATGGGGTGCGAAACCACCAACATAAGACTTAGTTCTTGGTCGGGGTGTCGAAAACAGTAGAGCAGTCACCTCACTGTGAACTGTCGAGACTCATTCCTTGACCACGAGATATGTCCGCAAACCAGGCGAACAACATCTCCGTGACATTACCAGGCTTGTCCCCTGATTAAATGCACTTCTGCTTCGATCTCTAACTCTGTACGCTATCAGCCATACCAATGGACGCAGAAGAGATGCAGACTAGCGGACATTGCACACCTGCCCCACTGTGTCAACATCCCAGGTGGCGGGGAATGCTAGGCGTACCATCCCTGCATAGAAGCCAAGAAAAAATAAAGGGAGCAAAGAGATACCCCACTCACATGCAAATCACGTTTTTGGCAGGACGTCACGATCCTGGGATACAGACACACTGGACTGCCTCTCTTCCGGGTAAACCAGTCCATATCATATATCATCTCATATATCATCACCACACCCTATAGACACGAGTAGTGAAGACTCGTTAGTCTGGTAAGACAACTTCCATAAATGAGACAACTCTGATCACAAACAACTGCTGCCTTGCAGATAGGCTGGAGACAGCCAATGGCTAAGGAGGGCATCCCTACAGAAACGCCTGTTGAAATCGGATGCACGGGGCCACAAGCCTAAAGAAACAGTGTAACGTAAATCGCAGAATGGTGACAGTACAACCTATTAGAAAAACGTATGGCGCTCATCCTGCGGAGTCCCGCCAGGCAGCGAGAGTGCCGGGCCTCACGCCTCGAAGGGGCCCACCCACCCTCTACTACTGGTGATCACCCACCCATGTGTCGTGGAGTCAAGGCACATGGCTATGGGGCAATTCCTATTGACCAAAAACTCAAGACCCTCAAAATACTACAGTGGAATGTGGAGGGTGTCGTTAACAAAAAGATTTCCCTAACACATCACCTGCATGAAGGTAAGATTGACGTGGCATGTATCCAGGAAACGCACCTCAACAATAACCATAAATTCTCAATCAGAGGATACCAGACCTTCCGTCTCGATAGAGAAGGTCACAAAGGAGGGGTCCTGATACTGACCCGAAACTGCATACCGAGTAGAGCGGTATCTGTCAATCACACCGGACAAGCAGAAATTGTAAGAGTTGACATAATGGCTCAAGAGACGAAGCTCCGCATTTTCAATCTGTACGGACCATCAAATAAAGACCTATCGCTCTCTAGTATGGAAGTCAGACTCAACCTGCATAGTAGTTGGTGACTTCAACAGCCACTCGGAGAGATGGGGATACTCGGACACAGACAGCAGAGGTGACGAAGTGGAAGATTGGGAGATAGACACAAATCTCTCCCTAATCAATGGGCCGGAGGATAGCCCTAGTTTCTATTCTAGAACATGGCATACCACCTCGACTCCAGATTTGGCCTTCTCCACACAGGACATACACCATACAATAGACCGCCAGGTGCTAAACCGATTGGCAGGTAGTGACCACAGGCCAATCAGGCTAGACATTGATATGGAAGTAGGCCCACAGGAAACAAAACCACTCCCACGTTGGAATTACAAAATAGCCGACTGGGACAGATTTGCAATCCTGACAGATGCGCTGTGTGAAACCATCAACACACGAAACAACAAAATGAAGCCCATGGTGGAAAGCCTAAGCAAGGCAATAATGCAAGCCGCCACTGAAACCATCCCAAGAGGGGCTAGGAAAAACTATAAGCCTTATTGGAATGATGAGTTGCAGAAAGCGGAAGATGCAGTAACAAATGCTAGGAACACGGCAGAGAGAGAACAATCTATGGAGGCAAACATCGCCCTCAAAGCCGCCACGGCGTAATATAAAAACACTCTAAACCAAACAGCAAGAGAAAGCTGGAAAAACAAAACTGAAAGCCTCAACCTAGACAAAGAAGGGAACAAGCTATGGAAGGTACTCAGAGCCATGAATGACGAAACCCCTTCAAACAAACAAATTACCATCAAGCAGGGCGAAAACTTGCTCACTGGAAAAAAAACCGCAAACGCTTTTGTAGAACACTATGCCAGAGCAAACCACATCGAGGTCCCTGCAGATAGGCATACAGACATTAGTGAAGAGCAAAAGGGGCACGACAACATCAATACGGCACCAGAAGAGCATATGATGGCCAAATTAACAATGAGTGAAATGGAAGAGGCCATGAGAACATTAAAGAAAAGGAAATTTCCCGGAAAAGACGGGATAACAAACGAAATGCTGATGGGGCTGGGCCAAATAGCGAAGAGGAAGCTGCTATCAGTCCTGAACCAAAGCTGGAAAAGGAGTATTGTACCTCAGGCATGGAAAGACGCAGTACTTGCACCAGTACCAAAGAAAGGAAAGGACAAAACAGATCCAAATGGATACAGGCCTATCAGCCTACTGAGCTGTCTCGGCAAACTGATGGAACGTATGATAAGCACCAGAATGATATGGCATCTGGAAGAAAAACGAATACTAATTCCATAGCAAGCAGGCTTTAGACAGCACAGATCCACTGAGGAAAAGGTCATCCTCATAGCCAAGGAGATAGAAGATGCCTACCAGGCACAGAAACACACAGTAGCAGTTTGGGTGAACCTGGAAAAGGCATTTGACAAAGTCTGGAAAGACGGACTTAGAGTCAAGCTAAGGAGAAGTGAAGTTTGTGGGAAAATGTACAAGTGGATCAACCACTACCTCAAAAAAAAGAACGGCCAGAGTCCAAGTACAAGGGCAGATGAGCAAAAAGGTGACACTCGAGCAGGGAGTACCCCAAGGAGGAGTACCGTCACCGACACTCTTCCTGGTGTATATAAACGACATTACAGAGAATATACCAAGAACAGTCCATAGCTCAAAGTTTGCAGATCATCTGGCTATGTGGACCTCTGAAAAGAATCTCACCATAGCAAAAAATCGGATGCAGCAGGCCCTAACATCGCTGGAAGAGTGGGCGAACTCATGGCTGGTCAAAATAAACGAGGAGAAAACCACATGTACAATATTCTCGCTTTCAATCAAAACCCAAAACACCAAATTAAGTCTAAATGGCAAATTCCTGCAGCCAAACGACAACCCAAACTATCTGGGAGTCACATTTGACCGGCGCATGACATGGAAAAGTCAGATCGAGAGAAACCGAATGAGAGCCAGAGAAAGAATAACAATCATGAGGAAACTTGCTGGCACAAGCTGGGGAGCAGACGAAAGTATGCTAAAGAAACTGTACACTGGAAGAGTGAGACCAGTTCTCGAGTATGGCATTGCGGCATGGACAACAGCAGCAAAGGCGAACTTCGATAAAGTTAGCAAACTTCAAAACCAAGCCATGAGAGTTATAACAGGAGGCATGAAGTCAACGCCAATTGTAGAACTTGAAAAGATTACAAAACTGCAATCCATGACCGATAGAAGAGACTGCAGAGCCCAGCTGCAGTCAGAAAAACTCCGAAGACTGACTGACCATCCAATGCACCAGAGACTAAACAATTTGGGAAATGGGAAACTGAAGCGGAGAAACTTTGCAGAAATAGCCAAAGCAAAGATGCACGAAGATCTCATAAACGCACTTCGTACACCAAAGCGCATCACTACTGTACGAAAACCTACCTGGAGGCAGGATATATTTCCAGAGGTGGTAGAAAATATACCAGGTATTGGAAACAAAAACTGCCAGACTGAAAAAGAAAGGAGAGATACTACCCTAAGCTTTATATCGAAAAACTACCCAAGCATGGACTGGACCCATGCATACACCGACGGTTCTGTAACAAACACTACACAGAACGGAGGGCCAGGAGCATTCCTGAACCTACCAAATGGCAGAAAAATAACACTGTCATTCGCTACTGGTAAGTACACAAGCAATTTCAGAGCGGAGGCAGAGGCACTGAGGGCGGCAGTGGAAGAAATGGTGACACACAAAGAAAATGAAAGCCATACAGTCCTGCTTACAGATGCTCTGGCCGTAGTCACAGCCCTAAAAAGCCAGAAAAACACTGAGCTTAATGACTTAAGAGCAGTACTCTGTCAACTTTGCCAGCAGTCTGCACCAAAAAGGGTAGTGGTACAGTGGGTCCCATCACACTGCAACATCCAAGGCAACGAGGAGGCAGACAGACTGGCAAAAGAAGGTGCAAGACTACCACAAACAGATACAAGTATGACGTACGAAGAGTCAAAACGGCTTATTAAAGCCAGATACATGACCAAATGGGAAACTAAACATACTGGCTACACCAAAAACGATGCCTATTACCAGTTGAACAGAAGAGAGCAGGTCGTTGTCTTCAGACTTCGCACTGGCCACAATAGACTGAGGTACCACCTATTCAACAAATTGAAGATAGGTGGAACCGACGAATGCCCGTGTGGTACCGGCAAAATGACCGCTGAGCATCTGCTGCAGAACTGCCCAACATACGAGGATCAGAGAGAGCAGATGTGGCCATCACCAGTGGAACCACAAGACAAGCTCTATGGCAGTGTCGACAGCCTCAGGATGACCGCCGCTTTTTTCGAAAAAATAATGGTTATGGTCTGACTGCGTATGATGAAGAAGAAGAAGAAGAATACCGTTGCCAGAATCCGTCTCGGAGGCACTCTCTCTACGGGGGTCAGACATGGCTGTGTCCTTGCTCCCGATCTCTTCTGTCGGGCTGTCGACTGGCTTCTGGACCGCCTCAGCTCTCAGCACCATGGCATCACTATTGACCAAACGTGCATCACTGATCTCGCCTACGCGGGTGACATAGTCCTACTAAGCCAGCCCGGATATCACAGCGCTGCAACAGTCTCTTGAGTATCTGGATAGTACAGTTCAAAATATGAGACTATCAATCTTATGAATGAAGACCAAAATTCAGTATCTTGGCTCTGATACAAGGTCCCAGAACATAGAAGTTTGCAGTCACACAGCGGAGAGCGTAAATGAACTTTCTTATCTCGGAAGTAAAATGTCATCTGACGGACGCAGTAGCCCAGATATGTCAAGACGGATTTACTTCGGTGATGAACGACCTCCGCTGCGTGTGGAACAATAGTAGATTATCCCTGAGTTCGAAGCTGCGTATCTACCAGTCGTGTGTGATTGCAGTGCTAATGTATGGAGCCGAATCCTGGACCCTGCTGAAAAAGGACATTTCAAGACTCGAGTCCTTTCATATGCGCAATCAGCGGCGTATTCTAGGAATTGGTTTGTACGATCTCGTACGTAACGTCTAGGTCCCTACTATGACTAACCTCCCAACTGTATCAGAAGTCCTGGACAGTCGTCGCCTTTCCCTAAATGGACATGTTGTCCGACTGGATCAGGAAGTTCTAGCTCACCAGATCCTTCTCAAAGCAGTTCAAAGGTATTCAACCAGCTGACTGGAAGCGCAGGAGAGGCCGTCCCCAACACACGTGGCTTCAACAGAAAGCAACTTCACACCCTGCTGTAGACGAAGTCTGGCAGAGCGCTGTTTCGTCTAGTCATGATGGCGTTCGACCGACGCTGAGGGCCTCGGATGCCTAGGCGAACATTATTATTAGGGCGAGTAGGCTCAGGTCTCCACCATGACAGCTCTGTATGCATCTCAGTTTGGGGCGAGTAGGCTCAGGTCTCCACCATGACAGCTCGGTATGCATCTCAGTTTGGGGCGAGTAGGCTTGGGTCTCCGCCATGACAGCTCTGTGTGCATCTCAGTTTGGGGCGAGTAGGCTCGGGTCTCCACCATGACAGCTCTGTATGCATCTCAGGTTGGGGCGAGTAGGTTCGGGTCTCCACCATGACAGCTCTGTGTGCATCTCAGTTTGGGGCGAGTAGGCTCAGGTCTCCACCATGACAGCTCTGTATGCATCTCAGTTTAGGGCGAGTAGGCTCGGGTCTCCTTCACGGCAGCTCTGTGTGCATCTCAGTTTGGGGCGAGTAGGCTCGGGTCTCCTTCACGGCAGCTCTGTATGCATCTCAGTTTAGGGCGAGTAGGCTCCGGTCTCCGTCACGGCAGCTCTGTATGCATCTCAGTTAAGGGCGAGTAGACTCCGTACTCCTTCACGGCAGCTCTGTATGCATCTCAGTTTGGGGCGAGTAGGGTCGGGTCTCGGCCATGACAGCTCGGTATGCATCTCAGTTTGGGGCGAGTAGGCTCCGATTTCCTTCACGGCAGCTCTGTATGTGTCTCGGGTCAGGCCGATTCGGCCCACGCCTTACAAAGACATCTCCAGATTGTCCGTAATGGTCTTATCTTTGTTATAGTCGACCTCTTTTCTTCTCCTCCTCTGAGACATGCCCTCCATCATCACTCTCTCGGGAACATTATGTCTCTTCACATCATCGAAGTCTCAAAGCGTTGTTCCTCTAATCTTTATGTGAGCCCATTTCTTGAAATACGCACCCATTGCGAAATTACTTTATTTTTCTTTTTTCAGATAATTATATATTCACCATCATTCTGTAACGTAACATTTTATTTCAAAAGCTGTGAACTTTTCTGCAATTGCTTTGTTTAATGTCCATATCCCACAACTGTATGTCGCCACTGGGAAAACACAGTTCCTGATCGGTTGGATCGTTGTTTGTTTGCATTGGCCTTGCCACACATTATTCATCGGTATTAATTTGTGTGTAACAATTGCAAGTATTTGTTCTAATTCAATTTTACAGTTGCCAGGATTGTTGATGATCAAGATACCAAATATTCAAAATCCTTTACATCTTTCATTTCTAAATTATCAATTGATAATACTGATTTATTTATCACTGTGTCTGTTGTCAAAATAAGTGTTCTCTTGTTCTTTTATATATTTAGTTGTTCTAGCCCCGCTAGTCGGCCGTTGGTCAAGAAAAATATGGGCCTAACACCATATTTCCAATATACCACATTGGCGTGCTAACGGGATCTTTACTTACTTAACTGATAGTTGTGGACAGTTCTGCTCTTGTTGTCAGTCAGGTCAGGTCAGGTCATCCCGTAACCAGTGAGATCGTTGGGGCACACATGAAGACATCCTCACAACCCCACGCCACCCTTCTTTGTTATCTGGTCGGATATTGATCCTTTCTTTTATGTTGTCTTCCCACCTCTTTTTGGGACGGCCTCTTCTTCGTCTCCCTTACACCTTTCCGTGCAGGATTGTATTTGCAAGACCATTTGAAATCGATATGTGACTGTACAAAGCGAGTTTCCTGCTTTTGACAGTTGTCAAGAGGTCTTCAAAAGGCCTTATTGCTGTTGTATTTGTTCATTTGTAACTCGATCTCTGTACGTGACGTTTAAAAGTCTTTGGAAAAATCTCATCTCCAAGACGTGTTTTTTTCGCTGAAGGTCAGCTGTAACTGTCCATGTCTCACAAGCATAGAGGAATATTGACAGGACTAATGTACGCATTAATCTGAATTTCGTGCGTAGTGCTAACCGTTTATCTTGCCAGATTGTGTTAAGCCGTGCAAGCGCCGCTATTGTTTGTGCTATTCTGGCCAACACCTCACATTTTGATCCTTCATCACTGACAATCGAACTCAGATATTTAAAACGGTCAGCCACTTCGAGTTCCTGACCGTTAGCTTTTATCCTGCTGTTGTAGCCCTCGACGTTGTTGGTCATTAATTTTGTCTATCCAGCGTTTATCTCCATGCCATAGTCAAGAGCAGTGTCATCGAGCCTTCTGACCCATTCCTGGAGTTCTGCTTCCGAACCCGTCAACACGTCGATATCATCTGCAAAACGAAGGTTGGTAATCGTTCGGCCCCCAATCTTGACAGTACCAACGTGACCTCCAAGTGCCTCCCTCATAATTCCCTCAAGAAATATATTTAAAAGAGTTGGAGAGAGTTGTCTCACATCAACTGATGTGCAAAACCAGTCCCCCTGCCTCCCATTCACAAGAACTCCGCTGGGCGCCTTGTCATACAGGTGTTCAAGAACTTGTATAATATTTACGTTGATTTTATACATCATCATGGTTGCCCAGTCAATGAGCAATACATAGACTATACTATACATTCAGGGGGAGGGAAAGGAGGGGGTGGGAGGGCTTAGTTGGTCTCGAGGTAAGGTGTCCGCCTAGGGTAGGGGAGATCGCGGGTTAGAATCACGGTGGGGACCGGAATTTTCTCACGTGCATATTCTGGTAAAAATTCCTAATCTTTGGGTAGTGAGATTGGACTCCCGTTCTGTGTCGGGCACGTTAAAAATCCCTTGGCAGTTAGAAATCGAAAATAGTAGGCTTAACGGACGCTGCCCGGACAAAATTCAAACATTCTAGTTTAAAATCTACCAAAATTATTTGTATCTTCCCCCAGCCTAGTAAACCACAAAGAAGTTTGAAATACATACTTACGGATAGTCGATAGCCTTTTGTTTTCTGGCAACAGACATTAACATGCCTGTTTTAATACCAGGGTTCCAAGTATTCCATGGATAAATCCGTACTGTGTTTATCTGTGAATGTTAGTATTCGTATATGGGAAGTGTGTGGCCTAGTTGTTAGCTTGCTTTACGATACCAATGTGCCAGGTTTAAATCACGTTGCTCTCATTTTAACAGACCGGACATGTCTTAGGTTTTTTTTTACATGGTATAAGCGCTTCTCCCAGTCTACTGAGCTGTGATAAGGTACCTGGCTTACTGTTAGAAAAGGAAAGGCAGCGAGGAAGGGAATTGGCTAGCCCACTTAATACAAACTGTAGCCTTGTACAATGAAGTGTGTTAACACTTCATCACTGAAAGCAGTTTCTGTAATGGGTTTTCCTTAACTGTTGCTTTAGTACATGTAATAATCAACAATATACAATTAAATACAATCCATACAATAGCAATATATAATAGCAATGATATTAATATATTGTAGTAGACGTAGTAGTAGTAGTAGTAGTAGTAGTAGTAATAGTAGTAGTAGTAGTAATAGTAGTAGTAGTTGTACTAGTAATGGTAGTAGTAGTAGTCGTAATAATAGTAGTAGTAGTAGTAATAGTAGTAGTAGTAGTTGTAATAATAGTAGTAGTAGTAATAATAGTAGTAGTAGTAGTAATAGTAGTACTCGTAGTAAATAAATAAATAAGAAAACGGTAGTGCCTATTACACTTGCCACATGGAATGTGCCCATACTTATGAACAATACTAGGGCTAACAGGCCAGAACGGAGGACCGCCCTGGTCGCAAGGAAACTGGCTAGATGTAACATCAGCATAGCCGCCCCCCTAAGCCAGACGCGATTGGTAGAGGAGGGACAACTCTCAGAGGTTGGTGCTGGCTACACTTTCTTTTGGAGCGGCAGCAGCAATCGGGGACGACGTAAAACGTTGAATTTGCCATAAAGTCCACAATAGTACATCAATTACAAAATCTACCTAAGGGAATCAGTGATCGTCTCGTAATAATGCGACTTCCTCTGACAAGGGAACGTCAGCCAACAATCATAAGTACCTATGCACCAACTCTGACAAATCCGGACTCAGCCAAAGATAGGTTCTATAAATATCTCGAGTCAACTTATAGCTACGGTTTCAAAATCTGACAAATTGATTCTGCTAGGAGATTTTAACGCCAGAGTTGGCGCAGTCTACACTGTGTGAGATGGCATCGTTCGTCGAAATGGCATAGGTAGATGTAACGGCAACGGCCTACTCTTACCGAAGACATGTGCCACAAATGCGCTTATCATTGCCAACACCATCATCTGATTTTTAACTAGAAAAATAACAACATGGATGTATCCCAGGTCTCGCCACTGGCATTTTATCGACTACATTATTGTCAGACGTCGGGACGGCGTGATGTCAGCATAACGGCGCGGAATGTTGGACTGACCATCGTCTCGTGATAACCAAGTTGATTCTAAAAGTACAACCCAAGAGCCATCCTTAGGGGACTTTTTGTTGTTGCTTAGATGTTTGCCTCACTAGTTTCTACTGGCGGAGGCGCGCCCATTCCACCACAGACCGTAGTCCATTGGGCGATATCAAGATGCATAAACCAGTGCTTGGATGCATGTGTGCGATATCCCAAAGACGGGTCTCTGAAAGGCGGATGGGAGAGAAAACCATCTTACAAATAGCGTGAGTAAAACTCTTACTAAGCACCGCCCAATACATCTTTTGAAATTGAAATGTGTCAAGACAGTTGTGGATAAATTAAGGATACTATAGAAGCAAGAACGACAAACTACAGGTACGGTCGTTTGATACTGAATGACAAGAAAAGACCGAGGCAATAGAAATGAACAAAGTTGTCAGTTTTGAAAGTACCGGGAAGACTAAATGTTGAGAAGCGAACCTGCTAGAAACAGTTTTGCTGCTGAGCTAGAAACTAAACTGGATGAGATTCAGCTTGGAAACTCCAGCATTGATCAAAACTGGGCGATACTTTTTACTCGTCCCCGCTAAAACACCTAGGTCCGTCCACACGAAAGCACAAAGACTGGTTCGACGAATATGACGGCGAAATAAAGGTTCTTCTCGACGCAAAGAGTCAAGCGCACAGGGCACTTCAAAATGGCACATCGTCTTTGTCAGGAAAATGGCCTTCACTTGCGCTCGAAAAATAGTTCAGAAGAGACTCAGGGAGCTACAAGATTCCTGGTTAAGCAGACATGCAGACGAGATAGAGGAGTTTGCTGTGCACCATGACCTCAAAGGGTTCCACGCGGCGCTGAAATCACTATATGGTCTACAGCCTTCTGATAACTCTCAGGTTCGCAACGCCGATGGATTGCTGATAACAGAGAAAGCTCAGATCCTCGACAGGTGGGCAGAACATGTCTGCAACGTTCTTAACAGTCCATCATCCATAAATGAAGAGGCCATCCAACGTATGTCCAATGTAGAAATAAACACGGCCACGGATTATATCATAACTGAGGAGGAAGTAGACAAAGCCATCAAATCTCTTTCTCATGGAAAAGCCTCTGAAACTGACGCAATACCAGCAGAGGTGTATACAGCAGCGGAAACATACATCGCCAAGAGGCTCACTGAACTTTTCTTCCCTATGTGGGCTGAAGGAGTAGTCCCACAGGAAATGAAGGATGCGTCGACAGTGCATATCTACCAGAGAAAAGGCAATCGCCAGGAGTGTGACAACCACCACAGAATTTCACTGCCCGAATGATCCGTGCGCGCGTGCTGCTCAACCGCCTGAACAAACATCTTGAGCTAGACCATCACCACCCGGAAAGTCAGTGTGGATTTAGAGTTGGTCGAGGTACTTGAGCTAGACTATCACCTCCCGGAAAGTCAGTATGGATTTAGAGTTGGTCGAGGTACTTGAGCTAGACCATCACCTCCCGGAAAGTCAATGTGGATTTAGTTGGTCGAGGAACTGTGGACATGATATTTCTAGCGCGTCAGGTACAGGAGAAATGTTGAGAACATAAGTGCGAGCTCTATATTACGTTTATTGATCTCCTGAAACCAAGAGACGAAGCTCCGCATTTTCAATCTGTACGGACCACCAAACAGAGACCTATCGCTCTCGAGTATGGAGGTCAGAGACTCCAACTGCATAGTAGTTGGAGATTTCAACAGCCACTCGGAGAGATGGGGCTACTCTGACACAGACAGCAGAGGTGACGAAGTGGAAGATTGGGAGATAGATGCAAATCTCTCCCTAATCAATAGGCCGGAGGATAGCCCTAGCTTCTATTCAAGAACATGGCATACCACCTCGACTCCAGATTTGGCCTTCTCCACACAGGACATACACTATAAAATAGACCGCCAGGTGCTAAACCAACTGGCAGGTAGCGACCACAGGCCGATCAGGCTAACCATTGACATGGAAGTAGGCCCACAGGAAACAAAACCTATCCCACGTTGGAATTACAAACGAGCCGACTGGGACAGATTTGCAATCCTGACAGATGGGCTGTGTGAAACCATCAACACACGAAACACCAAAATGAAGCCCATGGTAGAGAGCCTAAGCAAGGCAATAATGCAAGCCGCTACTGAAACCATCCCAAGAGGAGCTAGGAAAAACTATAAGCCCTACTGGAATGATGAGTTACAGAAAGTGGAAGATGCAGTAACAAATGCTAGGAACGTGGCAGAACGTGAAAAATCCATGGAAGCAAACATCGCCCTCAAAGCCGCCACGGCGAAGTACAAACACACTCTCGAGCAAACAGCAAGAGAAAGTTGGAAAAATAAAACAGAAAGTTTAAACCTGGACAAAGAAGGGAACAAGCTATGGAAGCTAGTCAGAGCCATGAATGACGAAACCCCGTCAAATAAACAAATTACTATCAAGCAGGGCGAGAACTTGATCACAGGTAAGAAAGCCGCAAACGCCTTTGTCGATCACTATGCCAGAGCAAACCACATCGAGGTCCCTGCAGATAAGCATACAGACATTAGCGAAGAGCTAAAGGGACACGAAAGCATAAATACGGCTCCTGAAGAGCACATGATGGCCAAACTAACCATGCGCGAAATGGAAGAGGCTATGAGAACACTAAAGAAAAGGAAATCTCCCGGAAAAGACGGGATAACAAACGAAATGCTGATGGGGCTGGGCCAAACAGCGAAGAAAAAACTACTATCAGTCCTGAACCAAAGCTGGAAAAGGGGTATTGTACCCCAGGTATGGAAGGATGCAATACTGGTACCAGTACCAAAAACAGGAAAGGATAAAACAGATCCGAATGGATACAGGCCCATAAGCCTACTGAGCTGTGTCGGCAAGCTGATGGAACGGATGATAAACACCAGACTGATGTGGCATCTGGAAGAAAAACGAATTCTAATTCCACAGCAAGCCGGTTTTAGACAGCACAGATCCACTGAGGACCAGGTCATCCTCATAGCCCAGGAGATAGAAGATGCCTACCAGGCACAGAAGCACACAGTAGCTGTTTGGGTGGATCTGGAAAAGGCATTTGACAAAGTCTGGAAGGATGGACTTAGAGTCAAGCTGAGAAGAAGTGATGTCTGTGGGAAGATGTACAAGTGGATCAACCACTACCTCAAACAAAGAACGGCCAGAGTCCAAGTACAAGGGCAGATGAGCAAAAAGGTGACTCTCGAGCAGGGAGTACCCCAAGGGGGAGTACTGTCACCCACACTCTTTCTGGTATATATAAACGATATTACAGAGAATATACCAAGAAGAGTCCATAGCTCAATGTTTGCAGACGATCTGGCTATGTGGACCTCTGAAAAGAATCTCACCATAGCAAGAAATCGGATGCAAACGGCCCTAACATCGCTGGAAGAGTGGGCGAACTCATGGCTGGTCAAAATAAACGAGGAGAAAACCACGTGCACAATATTCTCGCTCTCATTAAAACCCCAAAGTACCAAATTAAGCCTAAATGGCAAAATCCTGCAGCCAAACGACAACCCAACCTATCTGGGAGTCACATTTGATCGGCGCATGACATGGAAAAGTCAGATTGAGAGAAACCGAATGAAATCCAGAGAAAGAATGGCGATCATGAGGAAACTTGCTGGCACAAGCTGGGGAGCAGACGAAGGCATACTAAAGAAACTGTACACTGGAAGAGTGAGACCAGTTCTCGAGTATGGCATTGCGGCATGGACAACAGCAGCGAAGGCGAACTTCGATAAAGTTAACAAACTTCAAAACCAAGCCATGAGAATTATAACAGGTGGCATGAAGTCAACGCCAATTGTAGAACTTGAAAAGATTACAAAACTGCAATCCATGACCGATAGAAGAGACTGCAGAGCCCAGCTGCAGTCAGAGAAACTCCGAAGACTGACGGACCATCCAATGCACCAGAGACTAAACAATTTGGGAAATGGGAAACTGAAGCGGAGAAACTTTGCAGAAATAGCCAAAGCAAAGATGCACGAAGATCCCATAAACGCACTAACAACACCAAAACCCATCACTACTGTACGAAAACCTACTTGGAGGCAGGATATATTTCCAGAGGTGGTAGAAAATATACCAGGTATTGCAAACAAAAACTGCCAGAGTGAGAAAGAAAGGAGAGACACTACCCTAAGCTTCATAACGAAAAGCTACCCAAGCATGGACTGGACCCATGCATACACCGACGGTTCTGTAACAAACACTACACAGAACGGAGGGGCAGGAGCATTCCTGAACCTACCAAATGGCACAAATATAACACTGTCATTCGCTACTGGTAAGTACACAAGCAATTTCAGAGCAGAGGCAGAGGCACTGAGGGCGGCAGTGGAAGAAATGGCAACACACAGTGAAAATGAGAGCCATATAGTCTTGCTGACAGATGCTCTCGAAGTAGTCACAGCGCTAAAAAGCCAGAAGAACACTGAGCTTAATGACTTAAGAGCAGCACTCTGCAAACTGTGCCAGCAGTCCGCACCAAAAAGGGTGGTGATACAGTGGGTTCCGTCACACTGCAACATCCAAGGCAACGAGGAGGCCGACAGACTGGCAAAAGAAGGTGCAAGGCTACCACAAACAGATACCAGTATGACGTACGAAGAGTCAAAACGGCTTATCAAAGCCAGATACATGTCCAAATGGGAAACCGAACATACTGGTTACACCAAAAACGATGCCTATTACCAGTTGAACCAAAGAGAGCAGGTCGTTGTCTTCAGACTTCGCACTGGCCACAACAGACTGAGGTACCACCTATTCAACAAACTGAAGATAGGGTGTACCGACGAATGCCCGTGCGGTACTGGTAAAATGACCACTGAACATCTGCTGCAGAACTGCCCGACATACGAGGATCAGAGAGAGCAGATGTGGCCATTGCCAGTGGAACTGCAAGACAAGCTGTATGGTAGTGTCGACAGCCTCAGGATGACGGCTGCTTTTTTCGAAAAAATAATGGTTACTGTCTGACTGTGTACGCAGAAGAAGAAGAAGAAGAAGATCTCCTGAAACAACTCCACGGTGGCATGCGCGCACGTGTACTTGACAGCGGCAGTAGCAGCAGCAGCAGCAGCAGCGGCAGCGGTAGTGAGGGTAGTAGTAGTAGTAGTAGTAGTAGTAGTAGTAGTAGTAGTAGTAATAGTAGTAGTAGTAGTAGTAGTAGTAGTAGTAGTAGTAGTAGTAGTAGTAGTAGTATAAGTAGTAATAGTAGATTTAGCTGTTGTAGTAACAGCAGTAGCAGTAGCCTCTTTCAGTTATGGCTGACTATAAGATGATGCGACCATTTAATGGTAACTCTGCACTGAGTTTTTGGTTTTCCTTCTCGACTTGGATCGGTGTGCAGCTATACCTTCCAAGGATGTGTGACTCCTCTCTTGTGCTTTCATGTCACACTTACACACATCTCTGCGCCTCAACTGTAGCCGGCCGACTGTTCTCTTGCCAACCGTCCGCAGAGGATATCTTTGATGCGACGAACATGGCCAAGCCATCGTTGGCTTCTCTTCCCATTTTATTAATTACTTCCTGGGCACACTGACGTTTTTTTCCGCTGAAGATGCATTACTATTTACTCAGGGGATCTGTGGGACCTAATCTTCAGTTAAAGGGTTTCTCCATTATAAAAACGGGTGATAAAGATTTCACGTTTTATATATATATATATATATATATATATATCATAATCATCATCGGGGCTTGACAAAAGCGCTCGTCTGCTCATCTGTGACGAGAAAACATTTTTGGTTGACGAGTATAAGAAATATCCGTTTTTAATCGTTCATTACGTTTTTAATCGTTACTTCATAAAGTCTCGCACGATTATTAAATAATATTACGGTTTGAATAGATTGTACATAAGCTACTTTATGATAGTGAATCTAAATGGACTTCCACTACCCACATTTAAACCTACTAAAGCAATCAATAAATTGTACTTCAATGCTAAAACTACCAAACATGTTCAAGGACACACACGCTGACAACTGTGCACTTTTTCTTAAGAAGAAATAGACTAATACTGTGTAAGTAATACAATATATTTTGGTTTGGTATGCATTGATATGTTGAAATAAAGGTGAATTAGTGCCTAGTTTAAATTTGTTAACATAAATTACATGGCTGCAGTCCGACCATACTGACTGAAATTTGTGACTAACTGGTGAGCCACCCTAAGATTTGTCATACCCTGATCATAATCATGTAGCATGGCCTTTATAGAACGTCGCTCCCATCATAACATGTCTGAAAAAAACTCTTTCCCTTGCCAAAACTTCAGCCTCTGCCACAGTCATACCCAGGCATTCCTGGATATCTTGGTGCCATCGTCTTCTTGGTCTACCCCTTCCTCTTTTTCCTGGCACCATACGTTCCATCACGGTTCTCTCAAGACCGTCGTGTCTCTTAATGTGACCAAAGTATTTACATTTTCTGGCCAAAATGGAATTGATAAACCAGTTCTCTTCTATGCTCAACTCTTGCCGAATGTCTGCATTTGTCTTTTTCTCTGTCCAGGGTATTCTGAGGATTTTTCTGTAACATTTTGACTCGAAGGACTCTTCTTCTTCTTCTTTTTCTTACGCTGTCAGACATCGACCTTTATTTTTTCGAAAAAAAGCGGCGGTCATCCTGAGGCTGTCGACACTGCCATAGAGCTTGTCTAGTGTTGCCACTGGTGATGGCCACATCTGCTCTCTCTGATCCTCGTATGTCGGGCAGTTTTGCAGCAAATGCTCAGCGGTACTTTTCCCGGTACCACACGGGCATTCGTCAGTGCCACCTATCTTAAATTTGTTGAATAGGTGGTACCTCAGTCTATTGTGGCCAGTGCGAAGTCTGAAGACAACGACCTGCTCTCTTCTGTTCAACTGGTAATAAGCATCGTTTTTTGTGTAGCCAGTATGTTCTGTTTCCCATTTGGTCATGTATCTAGCTCTAATAATCCGTTTTGACTCTTCGTATGTCATACTAGTATCTGGTTGTGATAGTCTTGCACCTTCTTTTGCCAGTTTGTCTGCCTCCTCGTTGCCTTGGATGTTGCAGTGGGATGGAACCCACTGTACCACTACCCTTTTTGGTGCGGACTGCTGGCATAGTTGACAGAGTACTGCTCTTAAATCATTAAGTTCAGTATTTTTCTGGTTTTTTAGGGCTGTGACTACGGCCAGGGCATCTGTAAGCAGGACTATATGGCTTTCATTCCTTTTCCTGTCACAATTTCTTCCACTGCCGCCCTCAGTACCTCTGCCTCCGCTCTGAAATTGCTTATGTATTTTCCAGTTGCCAATGACAGTGTTATTTTTCTGCCATTTGGTAGGCTCAGGAATGCTCCTGCCCCTCCGTTCTGTGTTGTGTTTGTTACAGAACCGTCGGTGTATGCATGGGTCCAGTCCATGCTTGGGTAGTTTTTCGTTATGTAGCTCAGGGTAGTATGTCTTCTTTCTTTTTCAGTCTGGCATGATTTGCAGCCATATGCTGCAACAGGTAAAACTCAGGCTCCCAAGACTTTCACTTTTGTCGTTTTGATGGTGCTTTGCTATACTTTCTTCGGGCTGTTCAGTCTCTGCAACGTCATGAATGGTCTTCTTCTGATTTCTTTTGAGCAGTCGCCATTTTTTGTCAATTCTGAAGTCTAAATATTCAAAATGCGGAACCTGATATATTTCCTAAACACCCACTGTAAATTTATGTTGACATCGTGTTTTGTCGGTGGTCATTATCTTTGTTTTGTTTATGTTTATAAACAGGATTTGATCTTTACTGTGGCCATTTACGGCTGAAATTAGCTGCCCTAGCCCTTCTGCACTTCTTGATAGTATCACTGTGTCGTCTGCCTATCGTAACTCTGGAATCTCGTACCCGCGAATGATAAATATATCAAAACGTTCAATGTTCTCGTCTTCTCTAACATTTCTCATTATACACTCCCCACAGATATTGTATAGATAAGGTTAGAGGATACATCTCCGTCTTACTCCATTTTGTAATACAAACCACTCTGACGTTTGGCCAGATACTAAGACAGCAGCTCGTTGATCTTGGTATAATGTTTCAATGAGATTAATAATATGCACAGGAAACCCCATTTCCTTCGTGATGTTCCACATATTTTGATGTTTTAACGTGTCGAAGGCCTTGGTGTAATCAGTGAAACACGTGTACAGGTCTACATTAAACTATCTATATTTTTCGTAGATAGTCCTTATATTGAATATGTGATCCCTGGTCCCTCTGTCTTTCCTGAAACACGTTTGGACTATTTTCTGATTTATCTTCCAACTTTTCTTACGCAGTTTTTATATGCTGTGTTGGTCCCGTGACCTCCTATTTGTTTTAATTATTTCGTTTCTTCAATGAATATCAGTTTTTGGTCCGATATAGCTTTGTTTCTTATGTGACATCCTGGGAGTCATTTCGTTCGCTGTCGAGATTAAAATATCCCTTGCGTGTGATGTAAACTCATCAGATGTCATCTCTTTATGTGCCGCAAGCAGCGCCTCAAATGTGTTTTCTACTTTGATGGTGTATTCAGTAGGTATTTCTGTTACATCGAAGCGTATTGGCTGGAAACCTTTGTTGATCCTACAAAATTTTGTCTAGAAACTGCAAACATCAATTCGTGGTCCATGTCGCAGTCCACTCTTGGCAGCATTTTTTTTGCCAGCACATTTTACCTCCATCTTAACTTAACTTAACGTCTTTATACTGGTTTAGAAGACCCTGCAGAGTCTGTATACAACAAGTTACATTTACATCACCTTGCTCTAAAAGCTATGCGCATCCAGTTTATTCTTAAATGCATTAACTGTCCCTGCCTCCACTACCTCCCCTGGCAATGCATTCCAAGCAGACACCACTCTCTGACTAAAAAAATATTTCCTAATATCTAACCTGGACCTCTCTTTAGTCAGCTTGTAGCTATGCCCTCGTGTTATTGTAGGTGGCTGTATTTTAAAAAACTTGTTATAGTCTAATTTATCGATTCTTCTGATCATCTTATAAACCTGTATTAAGTCACCACGAATTCTTCTCTCTTCGAGACACAGTAGGCCGGTTTTTCTGAGTCGTTCCTCATAACTGTAATTCTGGAATCCCACTATCATCTTTGTCGCTCTTTTTTGTATTCTTTCTAGCATGTTTATGTCCCCTCTATGATAAGGACTCCACACCTGTACACAGTACTCCAATCTAGGTCTAACTAAAGCTTTATACAGTTTGACGATCACTTCCTTGCTCCTATGTTTAATATTTCTTTTTATCATACCTAACATTGCATTTGCCTTTTTCACTGCTACCTTAACTTGATCACTCACCTTTCCTGTATGATCTATTATAACCCCTAGGTCCCTTTCCTTATCTATCTTTCTAATATTGTTTTCTCCCATTCTGTAATTATGTTCCATATTGGATCTAACCATGTGGATGACTGTACATTTATCTACATTAAACTCCATTTGCCAGCTTACAGACCATTCTCGAATTTTATCTAAATCCGACATCAATATATCCACTTCCGCATAAGATGAGACACTGCTGCATAGTTTTGTGTCATCAGCAAATTTTGCAATCATGGATCTCATATCAATGTCCAAATCATTTATATATATCCTTAATCTTTGTTGTACCAGGATGTAACCTTTTTGATTTCTGCTGTTACCACCAGGGAAGGTCCACGTGTATAGTCTTTGCGGATGTTGTTTAAATAAGGTGTTGTCAATGGAGAAGTTATTTTCCATGCAGAATTCAACCAGTTTTTCTCCTCGCTCATTTATGTGTCCCAAACCAAAAAAAATCTTCGTTCACTTCTCTCTTCTTCAGCTCTTTTCTCTCCTTTCCTCTTTCTTTCTTTCTATCCACTTTTATTATATCTCTATTCAATTCAATGAACCAGTAACACTAACTTAATTAGATCTTTCAATCGTTCTAGCAGACAGCCTGTAGCCGTATCTTTTCATAGGTCTCACTGGCTGCTTGCCCAAGTGTCACTCATATTTCGCTTTGTACATTATTAACTTCCTCTCGCTGTTTAAGTTTCTCTCTCAGTCCAGCAACCTCTGTACTATGAACGACTAGGCAAATACATGGATGTTTGATAGAGTTCGCATTTTATATATGACTATATTGCTTCAAACATTATCAGATGTACTTGATCTTACATATCTAAGTTCGAATCTATCTCGATCTTCTACTTGTTATTGAAACATGATTTGTTCCTCTAGTAAGTAATAGCTTCCCTGCTACGCATATCACTAGTCACTAGGTCTAGCCAGCTAAGACGCCCCCCTTTCTTTAGAGCGTGATATTAGATATTAGGAAATATTTTGTTAGTCAGAGAGTGGTGACTGCTTGGAATGCATTGCCAGGGGAGGTAGTAGAGGCAGAGACAGTTAATGCATGTAAGAATAAATTGGATGCGCATAGCTTTTAGAGCAAGGTGATGTAAATGTAACTGGTTGTATACAGACTCTGCAGGGTCTTCTAAACCAGTATAAAGGCGTTAAGTTAAGTTAAGTGACAACTACAATAATTAGAATATTAGTTTATACGAACTATCCCCGCTCGATAATTCATCATTTTATAATTCAATCCGTGAATGAATAAGTGTCGATGCTTACTTGGCTGAGAATCGTTGCTTGATACCATTTGTGTTTGAAGCCATTCCTCGTAACGAAAATGTCATATATTTACCATAACTACTGACGAACAGAACTTACCAGTTTTTTTGTTTTTTATTTCAAATGGCCGATATTCCCACACGGGTTGTTTTTTTGTTGTTTTTTTTAAATAGTGATGCAATGTCAAGTGTGCTATCGATTGGACGCAGATTTTGTAAACTGTCTGTAACTCCGTATAAAAATCCTGGTAAAGAGGCAGTAGTTGTTTGGTTTCTCAGAGGGAGCCCCGGAAAAAAAAGATGGTGTAAATGGTTTCTGACGGGGCGCTTCGGATACTAAGAGTAAGCAATGTTCATGCTTATAGAAGTATTCACTTATAATACAGCCAGAGCTGTTTTCTAAAGGGCTCCCGGTGCGTGACAGAAATGAGAATAGCGCAACTACCACACTTGAGAGACTAGCAGTGTGGTCTAAGCACATTTTGTAGAACCCCCATCTAGCTCTCCCGCCCCTCTGGTCAAAAATGATTTTTGCCACCCTTTACATGTAATTATAAATATTTATTTTAAAATATAAATTTTGACAGTCAGCGATTTTTTGTAGCTATTTGTTGAATAATAAAAGCCTTTTGTTTTATATTTTTAAAATGTATATTAATAATAAGTGACAAAACAAAATTAAATATATGGGTAGGAGCTATATACATATTTATGAAATCTATTGACGTACGTAATCTGATTTTGTGTTAAATTGGTTTTTATTTATTTTAATTTTCTCTCTCTCTCTCTCTCTCTCTATCAATTTTAAATCCACCCAAAAAACAAAAATGTATTGTTCATTTAAATTGTCCTGCTTGCGCCCCCCCCCCCCACCCCCAACTCCCCTCCACCATTCCCCCGCGCCCCGCAGATCGCGCTCTGCCAGGGGGTGACAACTTTGTTTAGAATCTAGGAGCCAGGTAAAAAAAATGCAGGATCCAGGCTGCTTCTGGATGAAAATGAAATGCCGCGGTGGTGGAGATGTTGCGACACTGGTCCTGAAGTGTTAGGCGGCACAGCAAGATGTCTAGGCATAGCAAGATTTCTAGGCATAGCAAGATTTCTAGGCATAGCAAGATTTCTAGGCATAATAAGATTTCTAGGCATAGCAAGATTTCTAGGCATAGCAAGATTTCTAGGCATAGCAAGATTTCTAGACATAACAAGATTTCTAGGCATGGCAAGGTTTCTAGGCATATCAAGATTTCTAGGCTTAGCAAGATTTCTCAGCGAGTTGGCGTCTGCGACTTGTCGTGCCCTGGACCCTCTTGTATATTAGATTGATCTGCCTCTTCCTTCGTCCGTCCTGACAGGGACATTCTGTGACGCTGTGTCGTAGTTTACAGCGAGGTTGCGTTATCTGCGGTTTCCGGTCCGACACATCCGGGCACAGCACATTTGTTTAGACAAGATTTGTCTTTCCTTTTCTATCCCTCTTACCACAGCGAGGCTCCATGGATTCAACCAATTGTTAGAGCCGACACTTAGAGACGGAATAGGGCTGGGCTTGGATTCGTTCGTTCTCAATTTCCCGCTACCAAGCCCTGAAAGGGCTTAAGTAGCAGAATGTAGACCAGAGAACGGAATTCGTTGTGTCATAGTTTACAGCTTGACTGCGATATTTGCAGCTTAGAGACGGAATATGATCTTGGACAGCATTGGTTCGCTGACCTTCACCGAGGCAATTGGCAACTCCTGACTGCTGCCATCTCATTTACTGTCCTTCGGACCCGACGACTTATCAGTGATGAACAGAGATGAAAGTATGTCTACTTCCACACTGAGAGAGTGTTGTAGAGGCGACTAAAAATGATGTATGTCTCTCTTAGGTAGAAGTCTATGTATTCGATTAATGGATTACCCGTTCTTCCGCGGCGATTACATCGCAGATGGTCCTACCTTTTCTTTCAGCGGTCTCTGTCATGGCTAATGAGGTGTCCATCAATAGCATCGAAAATGCTGTTACGGGTATGCCAGGAAGTTGGAACAGTGCGTTGTTGGTCGTCTCCGTGGTCGCTTCTTGTCATTGGGTTACCAAATTGCTGTCGCTGTACTCCATCGATCGTCCGTTCTCTGCAGCAAGGGGCCTGACCCAATGTCTGACCCTGTCTGCATAAGTAACTGGGTTTTTCAACCGGTGACAATTGACAAATGTCAGAGATGTGTAAACCTTTTGTACGCTGGCTACGAAGCGTGAGAACAACAATGCGTCTCTCTCTCTCTCTCTCTCTCTCTCTCTCTCTCTCTCTCTCTGCGGTAGAGGACATTAAAAGTGTAATAGTGCAGAAGACGGTCCAACTTATATATCGCACACTCATTCATTCACAGAAGCCAAAAGCTTGCTGGGTATGGAATAATGTAACTTTCAAAGAAAACTCTAGCAACAAAACCCTAAATATGGTGCAGGAATAGGACGATCCCCATAGTGGTGCGCTTAATTCGAAGCCTAGCATTGCACTACAGCCAGGAGAGCCACACACTACCTTCCTATGTTATGATGGTACATTTATCTACACTAAACTCCATTTGAAGTTCTCTGAACAATCTGAAATTGTTACCTAAATCTGACCTCAGTATATCTACTTCTGCTTAAGATGAGACAACTCTACATAGTTTTGTGTCATGGATCCGATATCATTATTCAAATAATTTATATATAAATAACAAGAACAAAATTGGTCCGAACAACGGGCACTCCACCATTTACCTGGAACGACTCAGAGTACTCCTTTTTTAAACCGACTCTCTGCCTTCTTCTAGTTAACCAATTGTCTATCCATTTGGTAACATCGCCACCTATTTCATGTGAAATAGACTTCCTAAACAATCTTTGAGGAGGCGCTCTGTAAGAGGCCTTTGCAAAATCTAGATAAATAACATCAACTGACTCTCCACCGTCTAACATTTTAGTAACCTCCTCCACGAATTATTATAGATTGTGTAAGGACAATCTCTCTTTACTAGATCCATGCTGACTGTTTCTTTTTATATTGCATTTGTCTAAGTGCATTACAGTATTTTCTTTAATTATTGGCTTTAATATTTTACAGACAATGTTCGTTAAACTTACTACAATCTATTGAATCTGATAAATTGCGTGTCGTTTTATTTTACAAGGGAATCAGTTTTGCCTCTTTCCAATACCGGGAAACAATCCCATTCGCAAGTGTTTGTGAATATAATATAGCTAATGGTTTTGCTAACAGGTCTCTAACTTCTAACAACAGTTTTGGATGAGTACTGTCTTGACCCGGACATTTATTCAATTGCAACCCCTTCAATTGTTGTAAAGCCATTTCCTTCGTATTGCAAACTGACCTTAATCCCTCTGTATCCATGTCCTTTTGGAAAATATTAAGAGGTGTTGGGATCTTTCAACCGATCTTCTTGTATGTAGACTCTGCCAAAGTACTGATTGAGTAGATTAACAGCATCCATAGCGTCACTTATTATTTCTCCTGTAATAATAATAATAATAATAATAATAATAATAATAATAGCCGTCCACCACAAGCGATGATGAGAACAGCAGTCAGCCATGTTGTGTTGCACCTCACCGGGGAGTCTGGGGGTGGCTGTATAGTCCAATTCTGGCACGGAAAATCCTTCCACATACGTGGCATTTAATGTCAGAATTGGACATGTGGGTGTCAGTTGTTTTATCTTTTCGCAAAGTGCGTTTTTTTGTTGCTCTGGAGGTTCAGCTTTCCTCAGCTATGGAGGTGACTCTGATGGTGGTTCTACGCCGCCATGCTTGCTGTCCTGTGCTATGTATTCCCATGCGTTTGCATCTTTGCTGAAGCGTGTCAGAGAAACTTTGAGGGAGTCTTTGAAACGCTTCTTTTGGCTTGACGCATGCCATCTTTCAGCTCACCATACATTAGTTGTTGTGGGATGTGGTTGTCTGGCATGCGCACGACGTGGCCGGCCCACCTGATCTGGGTCTTCTGCAACAATGTGTGTGAGCTCATCATTTTTGCCTTCATAAGGATCTCGGTGTCTTGTACCCTATCCTGACACTTTATTTTGAACAATCTCTTGTACTATATTTGAGATACCCTATTTTGTCTTTCGTTTTATGTTTTATCTAGCATGAGTAAAGTAGCTTTTGCTATCCGTCATGTCATGACACCGTCCTCTGTTAGTCAGTCCGGGGACTGGTGTTGAAATCTTCTGTTAATGTCACGCCACTGTCTTTTGCTAGTCAGTCCGGAGACTAATGTTGAAGTCTTCTGATCATGCCACGCCACTGTCCTCTGTTCCCAGCATATCTGTTCAGCTCAGTATACGTCTGCGTCCCTCCCCCCCCCCCCTCCCACTCTTCTTGTCAGCCTGTGTGATGTACTTGTTTCTTGGACATCCACTTCTTCTTTGCCCATGAATTTTGCCTTCCAGTATTTTCAATAGAAAGCCTCCACGTCTCATATTATGACCAAGCCAAGACAATCTATCGTTTCGTATACTCGTCATTAGTTTTCTAGTTGTCTATATGACCCTATATCTTTAATCTCTTGTTCGTTTAACCTTTTTTCCTCCAAGCTCACTCTTTGCATCCTGCGATAGCACATCTAAAAAAAAAATATGTCTTTTCATCCTTTTTGTTTAGTGTCCATGTTTTACAGCCGTACAGTGCGACGGGCCAGATACGTCTAGTGATTATTCTTATCCAAAGTTCAATATCGATGATTTTATTTGTTAGAAGTTTTTGTTTCTCACGTAATGTTCTTTTTTTTTACCTAAACTACTGCGATCCTAATTCTAATTTCAACCTCTAATAATTGTGCCCAAATATGAACAACCCTGCACTTGTTCAATGCTCTATTTCTCGATGCTGATATTTAAAGTGTGAGTTTGTTTGACTATTTCCGCCACTGTTGTTTTGCTAGCATGTATCCTCATAACAAATAGCTTAGCTGTGTCCATTATCTTGGTGGGTAGTTTTTGTAATAGTTTATCTGTTCCTTCTATAAAGGATTGATCATCCGCAAATTTGATGGCACATATTCATTCTTCATTTATCTTGAGTTTTTAGTCCATAAATATACAAATTCAATTTGTCTAACAGGATCAAGATACTGAGCAGTGCATGCGCGGCATCAGGAAGTGACGCAAGCTGACTGCTAGCGTCAGGGCCAACAACCCAGATCTGCTAAACCTCCAAGTAGTGATCCTGGATATGAGGATGTAACAGAGCAGACTGGCTAAGGAGAAGAAATCGAAGAGGGAAGGTTAATCCGGTACTCAAAAAATGCTTGCTGAAGTCGGATGTGTCGGGCCGAAAGGTATAAATATCGCAGTCAAGCTGTAAACTACAACACATCGCATTCCGTTACCCGGACTGCATCCTGCTGCTTGCAAAACGCTTTTCGTGGCTTGGTAGCGGGAGTTTGAGAACGAGAAAAAGAAGAAGAACAAAAAGAAAGAACAAGAAGAAGAACAAGAACAAGAAGAACAAGAACAAGAAGAAGAACAAGAACAAGAAGAAGAACAAGAACAAGAAGAAGAACAAGAAGAAGAACAAGAACAAGAACAAGAAGAAGAACAAGAAGAAGAACAAGAAGAAGAAGAACAAGAACAAGAAGAAGAACAAGAAGAAGAACAAGAACAAGAAGAAGAACAAGAAGAAGAACAAGAAGAAGAAGAACAAGAACAAGAACAAGAACAAGAAGAAGAACAAGAAGAAGAACAAGAACAAGAAGAAGAACAAGAAGAAGAACAAGAAGAAGAAGAAGAACAAGAAGAAGAACAAGAACAAGAACAAGAAGAAGAACACGAACAAGAACAAGAAGAAAGAACAAGAACAAGAACAAAAAGAACAAGAAGAACAAGAAGAAGAACAAGAACAAGAAGAAGAACAAGAACAAGAAGAAGAACAAGAAGAAGAACAAGAAGAAGAAGAACAAGAACAAGAAGAAGAACAAGAAGAAGAAGAACAAGAACAAGAAGAAGAACAAGAAGAAGAACAAGAAGAAGAACAAGAACAAGAAGAAGAACAAGAAGAAGAACAAGAAGAAGAAGAACAAGAAGAAGAACAAGAACAAGAACAAGAAGAAGAACACGAACAAGAACAAGAAGAAAGAACAAGAACAAGAACAAAAAGAACAAGAAGAACAAGAAGAAGAACAAGAACAAGAAGAAGAACAAGAACAAGAAGAAGAACAAGAAGAAGAACAAGAAGAAGAAGAACAAGAACAAGAAGAAGAACAAGAAGAAGAACAAGAAGAAGAACAAGAACAAGAAGAAGAACAAGAAGAAGAACAAGAAGAAGAAGAAGAACAAGAACAAGAACAAGAAGAAGAACAAGAAGAAGAAGAAGAACAAGAACAAGAACAAGAACAAGAACAAGAAGAAGAACACGAACAAGAACAAGAAGAAAGAACGAACAAGAACAAGAACAAAAAGAACAAGAAGAACAAGAAGAAGAACAAGAAGAAGAAGAACAAGAAGAACAAGAAGAAGAACAAGAACAAGAAGAAGAACAAGAACAATAACAAGAAGAAGATTGTCTAACTACTCTGTTACTCAGACGCAGTTTGCTTGTAATTTCATGAACATTTTTGTCTCTTTGCAATCTCCAGCATTACATACATTCCCGGACAAGCTGTAGACAAGACCAACCAACAGACAGAAGAACCCGTTTCCGAGTCTAAACATCATCCTCAGAAACTGGATCAGCCTTTGAAGTGAGTAAACAGTTACATTTTTAAAAAAAGATTTACGTTTAAAAAATGCAATTACAAAAAAGCCCTTGCCAGACCATTTATAAATAATTAATTGTCTCAGTAGAAAAATTATGTGGAGTCAAAACGGAAACGTTAAAAAAAATGTTGGCAAAAACAAGAACTATTACTCCCGTGTTTATTTTGGTTTCTGATGTTGCCCGGGAGAATTTATAGTGCTGAGGAATAAAGGTCACTTGTGCTGCAGTCGCCACGCACTGTACTGGCAAAGTTTCTACTTTACCTCAGATTAGACGATAACGTGTGGCGTATAATCTTTTAAAAAATGACAGGGTATAGAAAGCAGGTGATTTGCATGTGCCACAGTTTCCGTTCCATGAAACGCCAGTGGTAACGAGTTAGCTGTGCTGTGAGACGATATACGGCTAACTACTCTGCCACTAAGGCACTCAGTGGAACATGAGGATCGTATTGTATGCCTACACCGCCCTCACCCCTCCCCTCCCAATATATATTCCTAATCAATACAGATTGGGGACGCAGTGGTCTCGAGGTAAGGTTGCTGGAGGTCGTTGGTTCAAATCACGGGATTTTTTACGTGGCTCATCCGGTAAAAATGTAGCCTGATCTCTGAGTTGTGACATCAGACACCCGTGTGCAGTGGCGTACACGTTAAAAATCTGTTGGCAGTTGGAAATCGAAAAGAGTAGGCTTACCAGCCGCTGCTCGGGCAAAATTATAGTTGAAAATCTAGTCAAATTATTCTAGGGATTCTCGTCCAAGAAATTTAACTGATATGGGGCAAGGGGGTGGTGAGGGAAGGGAAAGAAGGCAAATAGATGGGGGGGGGGGGCAGTATAAGATTTTAAGAAAAGATATGGAAGATATTAATGCCATGTGGTTGGAGGCAACCCATGCTGGGGATAAGTCTGTTCTCAGGGGCGAATCGATAACGAAGGTCAGAGAAACAATAAACTAGGCCTGTGACACTAACGTCAGCCTTACCCCGGTGCCTAGGACCATTGAAGTGGCTGGCAATTTGGGGAACCTATGCGGTTATGGGTATCATCTAGGTGTTGTCGGAAACGCTCACGCAGTTCCGTACCAGTCTCCCCAATGTATGTCATACCACACTCGCGGCAGAGGATAGAATAGATTATGTTACAGGAATTACATGTGAATCTCTCTTTGATGAAGAACTCTGTTTTGGGAAAGGTAACGGAGCGAGAGAAAAAGACATGAGGGCAGGTAACACAGGGACGTGCATTTTTGCACGGCCTAGTGCCTGGAAGGCTATGAGGGCTGGGTGTGTAGGCGACTACTGATCAGCAAGTCCGTCAGGTTTATGTCCCGTTGGTGCATGGAAGGCTTTGAGAGCTAGTGTGTAAGCAACTACTGACCAGCAAGTTCGTCAGGTTTATGTCCCGTTGGTGCCTGGAAGGCTATGAGAGCTAGTGTATAAGCAACTACTGACCGGCAAGTCCGTCAGGGTTCTGTCCCGTTTGGATGCGACAAGGGAGGATCGAGAAAAAAACTTTAAGAGTGGCAGGTTCAGAGTGAAGAATAGGGAGATGGTGGAATAACATATCACAGACAGAGGCGCAATGACGGTGATAAGTAAGAACAAGTTTCACACGTTCAGAGGGAGGACGGTGAGTGAGAGTAAGGGAGTCGTGACGGGAGATATAATGAACCCGCTGCAGGGCGGAGGAGAGAGTGGTCTCAGGTTAGAGTCGCTCGCGGAAGAAGTCAAGCATCTTGTGGGCCCTGTGAAGGAAGTTTTCATCCTGACAGAGGCTTCGAATGCGGAGAAGATGGGAGACAGGAAGCGAATGCGGAGAAGTTGGGAGACAGGAAGCGAATGCGGAGAAGTTGGGAGACAGGAAGCGAATGCGGAGAAGTTGGGAGACAGGAAGCGAATGCGGAGAAGTTGGGAGACAGGAAGCGAATGTGGAGAAGTTGGGAGACAGGAAGCGAATGCGGAGAAGTTGGGAGACAGGAAGCGAATGCGGAGAAGTTGGGAGACAGGAAGCGAATGCGGAGAAGTTGGGAGACAGGAAGCGAATCGCGGCAGGATTGAGGATGGGAGGAAGTAATTGTGTGCGTCAGTGGGTTTGTAGTAGACAGTGGTGGAAAGGCCTGAAGGATAGATGTCGAGAACTATTATATCTGGGTTTTCTTCTTCTACATACAGTTCCAATTCTTCTCTTTTAATTAATGTGCTTCTCACATTTACATACAAAAATGTTAGTTTGTTAGTTTGTGGATTTATCATTTTTATATTTACTTTTCCACAACTGATTTCACACTTCCCTAACTCGAACTCACCCCTTTGACTGCCTACTCTAGAGCACCCTGTTTTAGGCCTATCTTTAGTCTCATACTTCATAGGCCTAACTAGTTTACATTATTAATACAATGATTAAACATATACTTTACTACAACATGCTGCCCTATCTCATTTAAACGGAAACCTTTCCTTTCCAGCATTTTACATTTGTCTATTTTCACATCAATCAAATCGATATCCATATCTGTACACATCACCTGCAACCTGAGGTTGATACTTATCTTCTTACTGTATACATAGTCTGACCCATCAGCTATGTCTAAAATAACCATCATGGTGACCTTCTCATACTTTTTTTCTTCAAGTGTCCTCGACAGACTCTTGCATCGTTGCATTATTAATTCTGTACCGTACCATCTCTCTTGAGATTGTTTGTACCTAGCACTACCACAACATGATTGTTCACTCTGTTACCTATCATCTTTATCTTCCCCTCTATATTCTTAATTTTCAGTTCAGTTCATCCCGTAACCCATCAGGTCGTTGGGGCACACTTGAAGACACTCCCACAATCCCACGCCATCTCTCTCAGTCCGCTGCCGCCAGTCGTGCCTCACCGGGACGAAGGTTTGACCACTCAGTGATGTTGTCTGCCCATCTCTTCCTTGGACGACCCAGCCCTCTCTTTTCCGGTACGGAACCATGCAGTGTCGAATGTGTAATTCCACTGGACCTCGTGACGTGCCCATACCAAGCCATTTTTCGCCTGTTGATAGCCGTGAACAGATCATCAAAAGGCCCAATTGCGTTTTCTACTCTTCGTCGTATTTCTACTGCTTGGACACGATCCTTATATGTAACATTTAAGAGGCTTCTAAAGCCCTTCATTTCCATTGCATGTATTCTACACTGGATATCTGCAGTAATGGTCCAGGTCTGACAGGCATACACAAATATTGAGAGCACCAATGAGCGCATTAGTCTAACTTTTATGCTGAGGGCGAGCCGCTAATCCTGCCATTTGGATTTCAAACGCGTAAGCGCCGATTTTGTCTGTGCTATTCTGGCAACCATCTCAGGCTGCGAGCCCTCGTCATTAATAAGCGATCCCAGATACTTGAACCGGTGTACAACTTCGAGTTCCTGACCATTTCCTTTTATCACAGATGTAAACCCTTCCGTGTTATTAGTCATCAGCTTTGTTTTGTCTGCATTTATCTCCATGCCATAGCTCTGCGCCGCTCTGTCCAATCTACCAATCAGCTCCTGGAGTTCCGTTTTCGTGTTTGCCATACCATCTATATCATCTGCAAATCGTAGGTTTGTAATCGTTTTGTCACCTATTCTGACCGTACCAACATGTCCCTCCAGGGCCGCCTCCATTATTCGTTCCAAGAATACATTGAAGAGTATAGGAGAGAGTATTCAGCCCTGTCTCACCCCAACATACATGCGGAACCATTCGTCTAGTATTCCGTCTACAGAAACTGCACTAAACGCCTTCTCATAAAGGTTCTCAATTACCTTCACAATATTACTATTAATCTTGTAATGCTTCATTTTTGTCCATAGCGCCGCATGCCATACTCTGTCGAATGCTTTTTTAAAATGGATGAAGACATGATATATGTGTTGTTGATACTCTAAGCATTTCTCATTCAATATCCGCAGATTAAATATATGTTCAGTGGTGCTTCTTCCCGCTCGAAACCCTGCTTGCTCGCCTGCAATGATATTCTCTGCCTGTGGTTTTAATCTGTTCAGGATTATTCTTAAGGGAACTTTGCTAGGATGACAAAGAGGCTAATTGTTCTATAGTTCTCAATTTTAGCACCACCAATATCAATTTTTATCAAACAGATGTTTGCCGACCTCCCGAACCATTGAATCTTCTTCTATCAATATTGAACCCTCCTTTATATTTGCATACTTCTCTGCAAAACTCTCTACCTTATCATCTCTACTACACAAATGCAGCTTCTTTAATATATCCTAAATTATCTTCTGATTCTCTTCTATTCTCTTCCGCAATCTTTTCTAACTCACCCCATCTCTTCTCATTTGTCCTAATCTCGCATTCCATTTGAGCTTGCTTCTCTTCTATTCTGCACAGCCTACATATAATTTGTCCATCATCTTCCAACATTTAACAGTGCAGTGTCTACGATGTCATTACAAATCAATACATTTTTATTTCTGAAACAAATTTAGAAAAAAAAGTAGGTGATTGAACACTCTATTTCGTTTTCTGCGTTCACATCCTCAGGTCGGAAGATGCAACCGTTTCCTTGGCAACAGAGCAGCCACAAACATGCATAAAAGCAGCGGCCGCAGCAGACATTTCACCTGCCAGACAATCGCTCCCATCAGAGGCCAAACCTGGTGCAATTTCTGGCCAAAAAACCCTTCAGACTGATGGCTCTTTCGCAGTGGGAAACCAAAACTGGGGGCCACCCAGAATTGTACAGCTGATCAGAGAGGCTGGAAAGAGTTTGGGAATAAGCATTGTTGGTATGACATCTTCTTTCGTGTATTTTCGACCATCCTGTTTTGCCTTTTAGCGAAGAATCGACTTTACTGTACTCCTGGCATATGAAAGGTGCTCAGTTTCTACCAGCAAACGGTGAAGGGTGTGGATGCTGATGGTTCCTGTAGCTCATTGGTCATACACACACCTACTTCTTGAGAGTTATATTCTGCTGGCCCCTCATTTGATTTCATAGTTCTGAATCTATTGCAGTGTCTTTGTGCAACAGGTGCTCTGGTCAATGAAAGACTTCAAAGTGGCAACTCTATACATACCCAATGTGCCAATATTGGGTGCTTGTGAAGCCAAGATGCCAGCTTTCTTCATTGCCCCTTGGACCCCAGCATGACCAGGACAGTATATCCACACCAGCCCCTTGAAGTTTGATGCCTCTACATCTGCTATCCACTCATGCCATAGCCAGCCTTTCTGTACCTTCCAACATGATTGGTAGTCTGACACAACAACTGCGCTAATTAAAGAGGTCTCAGATAGCAATCCTACAGCTGGAGTCGAAGCCTGCATCTTCATTCTCATACTGAAGATTCGTATCCTGCATGCACTGTTCTGCTCATCAACAACATGGCCTCTCACTCTAGCAGATAACCCCCAACCTGATTTCCGACGTCATAGTATCAAAACGCCAGTATATATGACTGCATCACTATCTTGAGTGGTATGCTTATCAGTTACTCAATCTAAAACTTTCCTTTACTGTTCTTTCTTCTTCCATCCAAGGGTTATGATGGCTCTGTGATAGTCTGCTTTGATCACTAATGTGGACTCATTGTTCTCCATTTCCTTCACTTCCATGTCCTTCACTTTGACTGTATTCATCTGTCCAGTCCTTCTCTTTGCAGTTTGCCATATATGACATCATTCTCTTGATTCTTGTTCCCTTGATGTTAAAAGTGCTGCTGTTGTACAGGTGTTGGTCTGCAGTAACACCACATGCAAACTTTATCCTGTGCCAATTTATGTCTGAATGTCACAGAGAAAAGTCCTAGCAGGTACCTCATCTTTATAATCGAGGTATCTCTGGATGTCACAGAAAGACGTCCTAGCAGGTACCTCGTCTTTATAATCAAGGTATCTCTGGATGTCACAGAAAGAAGTCCTAGTAAGGTACCTCATCTTTATAATCAAGGTATCTCTGGATGTCACAGAAAGAAGTCCTAGTAAGGTACCTCATCTTTATAATCAAGATATCTCTAGTCTGGATGTCACAGAAAGAAGTCCTAGTAAGGTACCTCATCTTTATAATCAAGATATCTCTAGTCTGGATGTCACAGAGAGAAGTCCTAGTAAGGTACCTCATCTTTATAATCAAGGTGTCTCTAGTCTGGATGTCACAGAGAGAAGTCCTAGCAGGTACCTCATCTTTATAATCAAGATGTCTCTAGTCTGGATGTCACAGAGAGAAGTCCTAGTAAGGTACCTCATCTTTATAATCAAGGTGTCTCTAGTCTGGATGTCACAGAGAGAAGTCCTAGCAGGTACCTCATCTTTATAATCAAGGTGTCTCTAGTCTGGATGTCACAGAGAGAAGTCCTAGCAGGTACCTCATCTTTATAATCAAGGTGTCTCTGGTGCAACCCAGAACCAGACATATTTCTTCATTCTACATAGTGTGATGATGCCCAAAGGTCCCCGTCCATCGAAGACGATTATGGCATAATTTATTTGTTAGCGCTATTTTTAGTAAGGATTAACTGCTCTACTTTTTATCCTAACGCTCTCGTCTCGATCCGCCCGACCCCAGTGGCAAGTCAAGGACAAGACAACTAGGGGGTGGCTACAAGATGCAGGGAACTCCGCATCAAACACCCGTGAGAAGGACGACGGAGTCCAGAGTTGAACAGTCCAGAGTCGAACCCACACCACCTGATCACGAGGCCGACGGCTTAACCACTTCGCCACGGAATCCACGCTGCCCAACCCATACTCAACAACTGACAGCACTAACTGACTATATATAAAGAAAACCATTCACTGTTATAAATTTGCAGCTGCCATTGTCTTGAGTGCACCCAGTCCTTGCTTGCATCTTTGTATGGTTTGGCTGATGTACCTATATGTCATAATGATAATAATGTTCGCTTAGGTGTCTGAGGCCTGTTATGTCGGTTGGCCACATCCATGACCCACAGTGTGGCGTGGTTCAAGGCGGAAGAGAAGGTTGCTACTTGTTGGAGCCATACTGTACAGGGCGACCTCTTCTGTGACTCTGGCCAGTCGGGGGAAGACTTTTGGCGCTGAGGAATCACTTGTGTAGTATATGACAGGCTCAGAAAAAGTGTTTGTCTGATGTTTTTCAACATGTGGTGCATGTTTTATCGACTGCTGCGTGTCATTGACACTTACATCAGAGCTAATGCCCCACCTCCCCCAGGAGATAAGCGTTCATTATAGAGTTGTTCAAGGAGCACTACATAACCATACACATATAACAGTGTATGTTTATAGAAAATATGTGACTATGCCTACATGCAACTGACAACATTCTGTAAAATTTGACCACTTGTTGTAATAGTAGGTAGTAGTAGTAATAGTAGCAGTTGTATCAGTTGTAGTAGTACTAGTAGTAGTAGCAGTTGTAGTAGTAGTAGTTCCAGTTGTATTAGTAGTAGTAGTAGGTAGTAGTAGTAGTAGTAGTAGTAGTTGTAGTAATAGTAGTAGTAGTAATGGCAGTAGCAGTAGTAGTAGTAGTGGTGGTAGTAGTAGTAGTAATAGTAGTGGTAGTAATAGTAGTAGTAGTAATAGTAGCACTAGTAGTAGCAGCAACAGTAGAGGTGGTGGTGGCACTAGAACTAGTAGTAGTAGTTGCAGCTTAGCTACAAATTAACTAAAGAAAGGTCCAGATTTGATATTATGAAATATGTTTTAGTCAGAGAGTGGTGAATGCTTGGAATGCATTCCCACAGGAAGCAGTGGAGGCAGGGACAATTAATTAATTTAAGAATAGAATGGATGCACGTAGCTTTTAGAGAAAGGAAATGTTAAAGAAACTGGTTGTTTACAGACTCTGCAGAGTCTTCTGCAGAGTCTTCTAAACCAGTATAAAAACATTAAGTTAAGTTAAATAGTATTAACTGCAGTAGTAGTAGCAGTAATAGTATTAGTAGTAGTATTAGTAGTGGTAGTAGTAACATATGTGACAGTCCTTTCATGTCAAAAACACATAGTTGTTGCTCACGTTTTCTGTGTATAACCTAATACATACCAGATTGCACATGGCTAAAAGTGTCTGAATTTGTTCACTCCGTAAATAGCTTATATATGTTACAGTAGGTATCATTAGGAAGACAAAGGAGAGGTCGGCTTTGAAAGAATTTGCAAATAAATCATAGAAAACCAAATGAAAATCATGAACAAGAGCTGCAACAACAAATGATGGATGGCCAAAGACTGAGCAAATTGGAATGAGTTTGCTGCACAGATTCTACAACCATTTTCTTCTACTCAATTTGATGTAAATAAAATTGTATGCGCATCCAATCTATTCTTGAACGCATTAATTGACCCTGCCTCGACTACTTCCTGTGGCAAATGCATTCCAAACATTCACCACTCTCTGACTAAAATAAAAAAATGTCCTAATATCTAATCTAGACCGTTCTACCCCCAGGTAGATATAAAAGAGGACGACACAAATAACACACGGAGGTGTGAAGATCGAAGAACAGATAGGAAGATTAATTATGATATTTACAGATCATGGACGGATTGTCATCAACGTATATCCTACTGATGTTATATATATATGTATGGTATACATAATCAACATCAATACATTCTGTGCAGACTTAACTTAACGTCTTTATACTAGTTTAGAAGACTCTCCAGTCTCTATACAACCAGTTTCTTTCACATTCACTTGATCTAAAAACTATGCGCATTCAATATATTCTTGCATGTATAAATTGACCCTGCTTCCACTATTTTCTGTGGTGATACATTCCAAGCATTCACCACTTTCTGACTAAACAAATATTTCATAATATCTAATCTGGACCTTTCTTTAGTTAATTTGTCGCTGTGTCCTCTTGTCCTTGTAGGTGGCTGTATTTTGAAAAAAATTGTTATAGTCTAATTTATCTTTTCCATTGATTATCTTATACACATGTATTAGGACGCATCAAATTCTTTTCTTTTCTAGACACTGTAGGCCGGTTTTTCTGAATTAATATGTAGACATTGTTCAATAATCAAATCCTCTCAGCTGTGTCACCAGCCTTGACATTATCTCATCTGCTCTACAGGTGGCCGAGTAGATATATGTAATGTGTCACAGGAGCACAGTAATGCTGGGATATTCATCAAGCAAGTTCTGTCAGATAGTCCAGCAGGAAGAAATGGAACTCTCAAGAAAGGAGACTGCATTTTGGAAGTGAGTTCTACAAAAACTAATAGGGAAGTACACGGAGAGTATTAGTAAACGTATGTGGACAGTGAGCTGGCTTGCTAGGCTGGGATTACAGCGTTCCAGGGTTCAAAATCACGGACGGGCAGAGAAAAATCATGGACTTGATTTATGCCTGGTACACCTGCTTCTCCAGTTGACCCAGCTGTAAATGGGTAGCTGACATATGAGTTGGGAAAGGTAAAAAAAAACAGCAAGGAAGGGAACTGGCCACCCCACCTCATATAGGCTGCGGCTTAGTATATAAAGAGTTATCTTCATCCCCGACGGCAGTTATTGCCATGGGACTGACCTTTACCTTTTTACATCAATTGTCAGTGAGTAGAAGGTATGGGCAGGATGCATGTCGCCTGTTTGAGAGAATCCCATTATTATTTTCATTATTAATATTATTATTAATTATATATTATATTATATTTTGTAATAATTGTATTAAGTGGGATGAGATTGTTGAAGATAGGGCTGTATGGAAAACAACATTATATACAGCACTGACTACGGATAATGTGCCTGTCTGAAATAGGCAAGATCAGCCATGAAAGGAGCTGCCAAGTGAGACTTTTAGCTGTTTAAAACTATCTGTTGATGGATGAAAAGAGCCATATATTATTATTTTTATAAGACCCTAAAGCAAGTCTGGTAGTTTCACTCATTAGAAGTGCCTTCATTGGTGATGGTGTGTCACTATGTCCGCTAAACAGACGCTGATAGACACGCTGATCATCCCTACGTTATATTATCAATGTTAAACTTGGGCCCTGTTAGAAAGGCATGAATGTAAGATTGAAAGTAATGAGATGCACTGTGTACACAGTGCAGCAGGAATTCACACCAAAATTTCCAACAACGCGTTGAGGAAAATGGTGAGGACTACATCGGTTAATGACTATATTGAAGCACAGAAAATAAAGTGATTTGGACATTTGACAAGGATACAGTATGATCAACCTGCAGCGAGGCCATGCTACATGATGGAGGTTTCAGGGCTGTTGTTGTTGTTTAATGCCCATAATGAGTGCATTTACTCTTTTGCACGCCCTGAAAAGGGCATTAAGTGGTGGATTGTATTAGCTTTCCTTACATCCCGAGCATGCTGATGTAGTGGACTGTGGTCCTCTGGGCAGTTGTGCTATGCTTGATTTTATTTGCGTACTGCTCACTACTAAGGGGATCACGCCGATCCACATCAGCCAGACTACCATGAAAACAGCACGTTTCCATGGAACGCTCCATGAAAGAGAGATAGTGGTCTTGGTCAGTATATTTCTGTTTCTAAGAATCGACGTCACCACACTCCAGGCATACCCATAGGTGCTCAGTCTCTCTCTCATTAAATGGCGAAAGGTATGGATGCTGATGGTCCCTGTAGCTTGCTGGTTGTACACTCTCCTGCTCAGTCCTCTCATGCGCCATACTCTTTCCATCACTTATGTGGACATGATGGAGCTTGTGAAGCCAAGATGTCAGCACTTTCATTGTCCTGAATCCCAGCATGAGCAGGAAAGTAGATCCATGTCAACCCCTGGAGATTTGAAGCCTCAACAGCTGCTATCCACTCGTACCTAAGCCATCCCTTCTGTACTTTCTGAAATACGGCTTGCGCATCTGTCACGATGTTTGCCCTTGTATATTGTGCCTGATGTGACATCCTGGTCAGTATGTTGTGCCTGGTCAGACTATTGACTCAGTTCCCTAGAGTTATCAGGGTCACAAGCAAAAGGTTGACCCCAGTGGTGATGGTTAGTGGGTATCAAAAAAACATTCCAAAAGTTCAACACGCCAACAGCACAAGCCTCCCACCTAGACAGAGGTTTTTGGTGTTGGTAGTTTGTGATAAAGGGATAGTGTTGGTAGTTTGTGATGTAGGGATAGTGTTGGTAGTTTGTGATAAAGGGATAGTGTTGGTAGTTTGTGATAAAGGGATAGTGTTGGTAGTTTGTGATAAAGGGATAGTGTTGGTAGTTTGTGATAAAGGGATAGTGTTTGTAGTTTGTGATAAAGGGATAGTGTTGGTAGTTTGTGATATAGGGATAGTGTTGGTAGTTTGTGATATAGGGATAGTGTTGTTAGTTTGTGATATAGGGATAGTGTTGGTAGTTTGTGATATAGGGATAGTGTTGGTAGTTTGTGATATAGGGATAGTGTTGGTAGTTTGTGATATAGGGATAGTGTTGGGAGTTTGTGATATAGGGATAGTGTTGGTAGTTTGTGATATAGGGATAGTGTTGGTAATTTGTGATATAGGGATAGTGTTAGTAATTTGTGATATAAGTAAAGTGAGTATCAGTTTCTGGATCTTGTATTTTAAACATACGTTTTCTATTATCACATTAAATTTGAAATTGTACTGTGTGTTTACTATGGTCATACATGATTTCATATTTTACTGATGATTTGTTTATACTCACATGTTACTTTGAATCATGGTATTCAAACAGGCATGTTAATGTATGTTGCCAGGTAGCCGAATGCTTCGGCTATACATAGTAGGTATTTTACAACTTCCTGCGGATCACATAGAATCATGCATTTTACTCATGTTTCTATCTTCACATAGAATCATGCGTTTTACTCATGTGTTTTCTATTTTCACATAGTATCATGAATCTTACTCATGTGTTTTCTATTCTTGCAGGTGAACGGCTGTGATGTTAGAAACGCTACTCATGATGAGGCAGTGGATGTCATCCGCAACAGTTCATGTCCCATCACATTTCTTGTACAAAGTCTTTCATATTCATCATGTGTAAGTAATATCTTGTTCACGAGACTCTAGCTGCCCCTGTCTGCCATTTTCACCATTCTTCACTAAGCGTTCTTTGACATTCTCACTTTTCTCTTCCACAGGGAGTTTCAATCCAGAACATGCCTAGTTGTATTATTAAATATCTTCCTGAGGGTGTGTCTTTGTTGTCTTAATATTCTTGCTCCAGTCTTCAGCTGTATTTTAGTTGCATTCTTTGCGATAGATCTACATATGTGATATCTGGTCATATAAATACAGAATATCACTAACACTCTATTGTCTCCCCAATGAAAAAACAGTGTGACCAACATTCTAATATAAAAAAAGAATACATTTTCTCAATGCATCACCGTACTGGACCTTCATTCACCGATGAATTTCTATAGGTTTCACCCCTTCGCTGCCATAAAACGAATAACAGAAAGCTGGCTCCTCGCACACTGTATATACTGATTCCAATGATAATGTGGGTGGTGTGTATATATATTTATATAAGGGAGCCGCGTAGCACAGTGGTTAGTGAGCTGACTTTGCTGGAAATGTTTTTTCAGACTGGTTCCGTCCATGAAGTTAAAGCGGCAAGAGAGACGAAATAGCTACTGCCTTCATATAGCCGAGTCATTGAAATGTGAGATCGTTAAACACCTCACACCCCTACAGCAGTAATGCTATCGGTTACTTTACTTTATTTTTATATATATATATATATTTTTAATTTTTTAATTTTTAATTCAAATATGTTTTCCTCACCTGATAATTCAAATTTAGTGTCTCCACAATGGTTATTTATTACTTATATACTGTCTCCATATTTTATCCTGATATCCTAAAAACATTCTCTTCTTGATGGTGTCTTATCCTGATATTCTAACTCATTCTCTCCATGCCGGTGTTTATCAAAACTATTCTACTATACATTCTCTCCATAGTGAAGTTTTATCATAGATATTCAGGGATAGAATCCTAGATTCAATCCTAGAATTGAGACGCTAGTCTGATCAGACACAACATTCTGACCAGGACGTCATGTCAGAGCCAGGCACAATATTCAAGATGAGGAAGATGAGGAGCTGATTAGTAGCATAGTAAAGGCAAGTGATAGGAAATTATTATTAATGGGGGATTTCAACTTTCCAGAAATAAAATGGGATATGGCAGAAGCACTTGTAGAGTCAAAACCTTTTGTTAAGTGCATAACTGAAAATTTTGCAATTCAACATGTAGTAGCAGCCACACCAGAGGTAAAAACATACTCGACCTAGTTTTTACTACAGAGGAAAATATGATTGAAAACGTTACCGTAGGGGAACTGTTTGGCTCAAGTGACCATCAAATCATCCGATGGGATCTTATTTCAGGGAAAGAAGTGAACATAAACACGCGAACATATGACTACTCTAAGACAGATGTTAAGAGGATGAAAGAGGCAGCGAACCACATAATCTGGGAAGATATTGTCAGAGGAACAGATGTTGAACAGGAGTGGGTGAGTTTTAAAGCAGTTCTCGAAACGCTAAAAGAGGAATGTGTTCCATATAGGGAAGTAAACCCCAAGCGTAAAAAGTGGATCACTAAAATTGTAGTTAAATGTAGAAGAGCTAAAAATAAAGCATGGAAAAAATATATAGAGGCAGGTAAATCAAAAGAAACATATTTTAAATATTTGGACAAGCAGAACATATCTCAGAAAGCGAATAAAACAGCAAAAATAGACTTCGAAAAGAAACTTGCTCAGAGGATCAAGACTGATAGTAAAAGCTTCTTCTCTTATGTTAGAAATAAACAAAGATCAAAGGACAAAGTAGGCCCTCTCAAAGACAGCACAGGAAAAAAAATAAGTGAAAATAGGGAGGCAGCAAATCTACTCAATCACTACTTTGGCACAGTGTACACAAAAGAGGACTGCTCCAAGATCCCAGAGCCTGTAGATATTTTTCAAAGAGACATGGATACAGCAGGATTAGGATCTATCTGTATTACAGAGGAAATGGTTTAAAAAAAATTGGAGGGGTTGAAAGTGGATAAATGTCCAGGTCAAGATGGTATTCATCCAAAATTGCTGTTTGAAATTAGAGACCAATTAGCAAAACCATTGGCTATATTATGTTCTCAATCACTTGCACAAGGGATTGTTCCACGGGATTGGAAAGATGCGGGAGTGATCCCCTTATTCAAAAAGGGCAAAAAGGCAGATCCAGCAAACTATAGACCTGTGAGCTTAACGAGCATAGTCTGTAAATTGTTAGAGTCAATAACCAAAGAAAACATTGTAATGCATTTAGACAAATTTAATCTAATTAGAAATAGTCAGCATGGGTTTACCAGAGGGAGATCATGCTTAACAAATCTATTAGAATTCATGGAGGAGGTTACCAAAATGTTAGATAAAGGGGAGCCAGTGGATGTTATTTATCTGGATTTTGCAAAGGTCTTTGATAGAGTACCTCATCAAAGATTATTTCGAAAATTAAAATCACATGGAATAGGTGGGGAAGTTGCCAAATGGATTGAAAATTGGTTAACGGGAAGAAGGCAAAGGGTGGGTATAAATAAGGAGTACTCTGAGTGGTGTGAAGTGAAAAGTGGAGTGCCACAGGGCTCGGATTTGGGACCAATTTTATTCTTGATATATATAAATGATTTGGACATAGGTATGGGATCCATTATTGCAAAATTTGCTGATGACACGAAACTATGCAGTAGTGTCTCATCTAAAGCAGAAGTGGATATATTGAGTTCGGATTTAGATAAAATTTGAGAATGGTCTGTAATCTGGCAAATGGAGTTTAATGTAGATAAATGTACAGTCATCCACATGGGTAGATCCAATATGGAACATAATTACAGAATGGGAGAGAACAATATTAGAAAGATAGATAAAGAAAGGGACTTAGGGGTTATAATAGATCATACATGTAAGGTTAGGGAGCAAGTTTAGGTAGCAGTAAAAAAGGCAAATGCAATGTTAGGGATGATAAAAAGAAATATTAAACATAGGAGCAAGGAAGTGATAGTCAAACTGTATAAAGCATTAGTTAGACCTAGATTGGAGTACTGTGTACAGGTGTGGAGTCCTTATCAGAGAGGGGATATAGACATGCTGGAGAGAATACAAAAAAGAGCGACAAAGCTGATAGTGGGATTCCAGAATTACAGTTATGAAGAAAGATTAAAAAGAACTGGCCTTCAGTGTCTAGAAGAGAGAAGAATTCGTGGTGACTTAATACAGGTGTATAAGATGATCAGAGGAATGGATAAAGTAGACTATAACAAGTTTTTTAAAGTACAACCACCAACAAGGACAAGAGGGCACAGCTACAAGTTGACTAAGGAGAGGTCCAGATTAGATATTAGGAAGTATTTCTTTAGCCAGAGAGTAGTGAATACTTGGAATGCATTGCCAAGTGAGGTGGTGGAGGCCTGGACGGTCAATGCATTTAAGAACAGATTGGATGCGTACAGCTTCTAGAGGAAGGTGATGTAAATGGAACTGGTTGTATACAGGCTCTGCAGAGTCTTCTAAACCAGTATAAAGACGTTAAGTTAAGTTAAGTTAAGTTAAGTTAATATACAGATCAAGCTTGGTAGCAGAAGATTGAGAATAAACGAAGAAGAAGATATTTTAATATACTATCATAGTGATGTATAATTTGCAATATGATATCTTTGCAGCCCAAAGACCCAGAGTCCTCCTCTCCAGCAAGGACTGTCCAGTCTTTCAAGAAATCACTCATTGAATCTCAGAGCTCCATACCTTCATCACCAGAGCACACACAAGATCAGGTAACTCTGGATACAATAAAACTGTATAATAGTTTTTTTCTTGTAGCAGACAGTTTTTTACAGCAGGTATGAATGTGTCTGACAGTCTCTATTTTTTGTGTTTTTTTCAAACAATCAATCAAAGCCTGTCACTCTACTCGATGCATAAGCCATTGATAACATCTCGCCAGCTTACACAGTTCTGGGCTGCTCTTTCTATCTTTCTCAAGGTATAATCATTTAATGTTAGTCCCTTCTCACATTCTCTTTTCCGTGTTTCTTTTTGTTATAGTGCTACACAACCCTACTTTCTCTTCTGGTCACGAGCAACCATTTTTAAGTATGCATGTAGAATGTCTTCTTATATCCTGGTCACTTGGACCATTTTTTAAAGTATAAATGTAGCAGGGCTGCTTAAGACTGCGAGCTAGAAGGTGACAAAACTTAATACTGGACGTACGACCTTAACATAGAAAACACTAAAATTTACATTAACCGTGATACAAGAGTAATGGTTGCAATAATATCAAACAGAACTCACTAATCGAAACATGTCAAATGTTAACTAACACAGAGGATTTAAGCTTGAGCTGTTGATGGAACCCCTGTAACTAAATTACCAAGGTTCTTAGTCTACTATTTGAACTACTACGAATGCTACACTTGATCTAATCCGACTCAATACAAATTAATAGCTAACTATCTAATTCGTTGTCTCTGCCATCCTCTCCGGGCTGTGAGAATTGAGGATGAATCTGTCACTCTCTCCGGGCTGTCGGGATTGGTGAGGAATCTGTCCTCTCTGGTTGACTGACAGACTGTAAACAAGATCTTCTCACATGGGTTAGATTGAACTCACGAAGGAGGCTTAGGACACAACTCACTCTTGGACTAATTACCAGTTCTCAAGTGTTGGGAACATGTCCCTCTGGTGCCCGTGTTACACCTGTACTGAGCAAATGTGTTCCCTGATGGCTCTTAGCTTGCACCTCCCTTTTTGTACCACAAGCCTTTGGGATCGCAGTCCCAGGATTTCACAGAACCCTTTTCATACCACAAGCCTTTGGGATCACAGTCCCAGGATTTCACAGCACCATTTGCGTACCACGTACCATTGCTTTATACAGGGAGTTCACCATCCACACCAATAAGCAAACAAATGGAATGCTCTCGATGTGTTGTGTGATAACCTCCTATAAAAGCTCAGTGTCTCGATTGATCATAGAAAGGTTCATTCACTCCAAGAGGTACAAATGCAATGGTCTATGGAGCATAGTGAGACAGTCTTCTAGACCCGCTCTCGCAGAAATCTACTATACGTACTATTCTCAGCCGCTTGAACAACGAAGGGGCATTCACTAATACCAACGTTGCCTCTCGACTCAAGGCCAATATGACTGGCGCTGTTTTGATCCTAGTTTTTCCCAACTTCCTATTTTATATACTACTCCTTAATACATAACACTGTTACATATTGAATCTACCTCTCTTTCTCTTCCCTTGAGGATTCCATGCAAGAGCCTGTCAAAATGCTTTCAATAACGGTAACATCAGAGGCATGTATGAAGGGATAAAAAAAGGCAACTGCCCAGTAGTGAAAAATAGTGTGCCGCTAAAAGCTTTATCTGGGAAACCATTACTGTTAAGAGGAAGCAGTTAGACAGATGGGTACTATCTTGAACTCTACTTAAGTGAGACAGAGCTATTAGAGGATGCCCTCAATGCCATGGAGGCCTTGCCAACTCTTGACTACCAGAACTCTCTGTCAACCGTGGCAGAAGTCAATTGTGTTATTGATGATCTTGCTTTTGGCAATTCTACGTGAAAGGATGAAATCCCAATTGAGGTCATCAGGAGAAGAAACGACAGACTTGCTCCACAGATCTACCAGTTAATAACATTATGCTGGCATGAAGGACAGGTCCTGCAGGATTTCAAAGAATTGAGCATTGTAACCTTGTACAAGAACAAAGGGACCTGAGTAACCGCAACAACTACAGAGAAATTTTGCTTCTGATTACATTTGGAAAATTACACAGACTCCAGGTCCTATAAGATCATGTTTTCCCTGAGTCAGTGCTGCGTTCGTAGGAATAGGCCTACGACAGACATGATATTCTCATTACGACAGTTGCAATAAAAATGCAGTGAACAAAAACAACCATTGAATATCGCCTTCATTGATCTCATGAAGGCAATCGACTTGGTCAGTCGTGAGGGACTGTTCAAAGCGGGCAGGAGGATTGGTTGCCTACCAATTCTCTTCAGCTTTATGAAGTCTTTCTACACTGGCATGAAGGGCGCCATCAACTTTGACAGTGCATCCTCAGAGGAGTTTGCAACCAAGAGTGAAGTACACCAAGTCTGTGTACTTGCTCCAACTCTCTTTGGAATATATTTCTCACTCCTCATAAATAATGCCTTACATGACAAGGACAGTGGTATTTTCATTCATTCTCGCACAGCTGGTGGCCTATTCAAAGTCCAAAGGCTGAACGCCAAGACCAGAAATAACAAGGTGCTGATCAGAGAGCTGCTCTTTGCAGATGAAGCCATAATTACGACTGATTCAAAAGAGGAACTGTAAAGACTACTGCCTGCATTCTCTGATGTCTACTGTGATTTTGGACTAGCAATCTCAATCAGTTTTTTGTTTGTTTTTTGGGTTTTTTTTTAGCGTTCACCTTATTTCTCTAATTCTCAAGGCAGTGTGCATTGCACTGTGGTTTTTATTTTGCACCTGTCGGCCCAGTGTATCCAACTTCAGCATGCATTTATGTAAGGGTCTGCTTCCTCCTGCATTTTTCGAAGGGTGTGTTTCCCTGAGGTAACATAAAAAGAAGACAAGTTATGGTCCAGGGTGCTAACTAGGCACTAGTAATCTTTATTGATGATGAGGAGCTCGAGGTAGTAGATCACGTTACTTACCTAGGATCCCCAGTCAATAATACACTATCCCTGGACCAAAAGATCAAAATCAGTATAGGCAAGGAATCAAAAACAATGAGCAGACTTACAAAAAAGGGTCTGGGAGAACAAGAAGCTCACTGTTAAAACAAAAGCCATTCTTTACCAGGCCTGTGTCTTCAGTTCCATTCTTTTGGCAGTGAAACATGGTTTACCTAAACGCACCAGGAGAGGTGGCTAAAGGGCTATAACATGAGGTGCCTGCACAGATTCCTGTCCTAGGATATGGATGGCAGGACAAGATCACCAAAGCAGAAGTATTGGAGAGAACAGGCACTGTCAAGGTTTTATCCATGCTTAGTCTTCGAAGGCATCCAATGGCTGGAACACAATTGGAGTATGGAGGATGGCAGAATACCAAAGGATTTTCCCTATGGAGAATTACAATTGGGGGAAAGGTCTCGGGGCCGGCCACTACTTCGGTACATGGATGTGTGCAGGCGAGATATGATTGATGTAGACATTGATTTGGAATCATGGGAACAGGATGCCATGAATCGTGTTGCATGGAGGGGCAGGATTAAGCATGGGGTACAGACAAAGAAGAAACTGATTGCAAATAGGCTAAGGATACATCATTTGAGAAGACACGTCACACCATGCGATGGTGCAAACCAGACGTGATTTTCCTTGAATGTCTGACTTGGAAAGCCCTGCTGGTATCTTAAGGTCATGGGGCACACAAGCTCCTCTACCTCGACAACGTTGAGATACAAAACAGGAGATATGTAAATGTTGACTCAACTTAACGTCTTTATACTGGTTTAGATGACTCTGCAGAGTCTGTATACAACCAGTTATTTGTTGACAACTTTATTCTGTTTCTCACCACCAGGAAAACCAATTATTCACTGGTTTATTCTTATATTATATATATATATATATATATATATATATATATATATATATATATATATATATATATATATATATATATATATATATATATATATAGGGTATTAGTTCTACAGCTCTCTTTAAAAATTAGGAGGATACACCAAAATATTCATATTTTTGTTCAAAATGCGTGTATACATAAATGATTTGACCTGTCTCGGTATTTAGTTTAGGAAACTTGTTTACAGAATGGCGGCTATTCCGTTCCTAAATAGTAAATATGTGATACTAACAAACATGTTTATATCCAGCAGGACGACGTCAAAATGGCAGAGTTGTTCACTGACAACGAGTCTGAGGACGAGTTCTCATACATAAAGAGTGAGTAATTGTATCACATTGACATACTTCAGTGGTTCTCAACCTATTTCAGATATCGGATCCCCTGAAAGTAAAGCAGCACAAATTCTTCTACTACTGGGCCTACTCTTCACGTAATGCGATGGGAAATTAAAAACCTACACGCAATAACTGAATGTAAAAATGTAGATTTGGTTCATGGACCCCCATGGTGGGAATTGGGAAATATTGATTTACATGATATTAGTATTACCATAATAGTTGAGGACTAAATACGGGCGTATGGTAACCGTATATCATATGAAGCTGAATGGAAGTGTTAACAGGGTTGGTCTGGGTGATCGTAGAGGATAAACTGAACATTAATTTGGCTACGCCAGTGCTATTTTATAGCACTGTCGCCGTCGCATTGTATGATTGTTGATTGTCCCCGGGACAGGAAGGTGTGGCGATCCGTGATCACCTATGTCAGACGCACGCCATATGATCAGGATAACGATGTTATGTGGCTCAGAATAATTGCAATCTAGGCAGACCCCATAGACTTACATGCTTTCCCAACAGATGACTAACTATGAATACTAATGGTTTCTGTAGCTTGATGAGTGTACACACTCGTCCGTGGACATATTTATTTCAGACCTCTGTGGTATGAATGGTTGGTCCATCGATTTTAGTATTATTATATAACAAGTGGTTTTTTGAGTCGTTGCACTTTGTTCCTGATCTAATTTCTCAGCTATTGAGATTTTCAAAGCAAGCATATCAGCTCTTTCATTGTGTGAACTCAATCGTGACCCCACATAAAGAGCAAAATGGAAGAAAAAAAAACTACCCTGCAACATAAAAAACAATGCCAATGCCTACCACTAACTCTCCAGGTGAGATCAGATGATCATTTTTCAGCTACGCACAGGACACATCAGACAGATGTCATCCATACAATAAGTTCAAGACTGACACTACGGACTTTTACCCCTGCGTAATGACAGAAGAACACATAAGGCAGTCCTGCCCATTGTATACTGATAAAACAAGTAGCCTCTGGCAACAGCCAGTGACTTCCACGAGAATCTGTATAAAAGTGCACAGAGCTTCTAGTCAACTGCTCCCTTTGTTAGAGTCATTGAAGTTGAGGTCTGAGGATGAACGAGGAAGAAGAAGAAGGAATCGTGACCCAGTCCAAAAGATCCTCAACAAGCCCTGAAGGTTTGAAAACTCTGAATTTGTTTATTATTTAACCCATAGTTGTTCTTCCTGGAGCTTTCAAAGCAAGGAGTCCAACTCATCATTCTGGGCTCTGATCAGTCGATCACCATTCTCTGCTGCATTTGTTGTAAATCTGTATCATTTATAAGAGTGTGTAGTGCTTTTTTATGTATTTTATAGTTGTGGTTTTTTTTCATTCTTCTTTGGTCTGGTTGTTCTACTTTTCATTACCAGAAATGTTTTTAATTTAGCTAAAGAAAGCACAACTTTCTTCAAGTAGTCAGACTTAGTACAATAAATTCATTGACTTCTTCTTCTTCGTACGCAGTCAGACAGTAACCATTATTTTTTTTAATGAAGCAGCCGTCATCCTGAGGCTGTCAACACTGCCATAGAGCTTATCTAGTGTTGCCACTGGTGATGGCCACATCTGCTCTCTCTGATCCTCATATGTTGGGCAGTTTTGCAGCAAATGCTCAGTGGTCATTTTGCCGGTACCACACGGGCATTCGCCGGTGCCACCTGTCTTCAATTTGTTGAATAGGTGTTACCTGAGTCTATTGTGGCCAGTGCGAAGTCTGAAGACCACGACCTGCTCCTTTCTGTTCAGCTGGTAATAGGCATCATTTTTGGTGTAGCCAGTATGTTCGGTTTCCCATTTGGTCACGTATCTAGCTCTAATAAGCCGTTTTGACTCTTCGTATGTCATACTAGTATCAGGTTGTGGTAGTTTTGCACCTTCTTTTGCCAGTATGTCTGCCTCCTCGTTGCCTTGGATGTTGCAGTGAGATAGAACCCACTGCACCACTACTCTTTTTGGTGCGGCCTGCTGGCATAGTTGACAGAGTACTGCTCTTAATTCATTAAGTTCAGTATTTTTCTGGCTTTTCAGTGCTGTGACTACGGCCAGTGCATCTGTAAGCAGGACTATGTGGCTTTCATTCCTTTTACCTGTCACCATTTCTTCCACTACCGCCCTCAGTGCCTCTGCCTACGCTCTGAAATTGCTTGTGTATTTTCCAGTAGCGAATGACAGTGTTATTTTTCTGCCATTTGGTAGGCTCAGGAATGCTTCTGCCCCTCCATTCTGTGTTGTATTTGTTACGGAACCGTCGGTATATGCATGGGTCCAGTCCATGCTTGGGTAGTTTTCCGTAATGAAACTCAGGGTAGTGTCTCTTCTTTTTTTTTTCAGACTGGCAGTTTTTGTTTCTAAAACCTGGTATAATTTCTACCACCTCTGGAAATATATGCTGCCTCCAGGTAGGTTTTCGTACAGTAGGGATGGGCTTTGGTGTGGTTAGTGCATTCATAGGGTCTTCCTGCATCTTTGCTTTGGCTATTTCTGCAAAGTTTCTTCGCTTTAGCTTCCCATTTCCGAAATTGTTTAGTCTCTGGTGCATTGGGTGGTCAGTCAGTCTTCTGAGTTTCTCTGATTGCAGCTGGGCTCTGCAGTCTCTTCTGTTGGCCATGGATTGCAGTTTTGTAATCTTTTCAAGTTCTACAATTGGCGTTGACTTCATGCCTCCTGTTATAACTCTCATGGCTTGGTTTTGGAGTTTGCTAATTTTATCGAAGTTCGCCTTTGCTGCTGTTGTCCATGCCGCAATGCCATACTCGAGAACTGGTCTCACTCTTCCAGTGTACAGTTTCTTTAGTATGCTTTCGTCTGCTCCCCAGCTTGGGCCAGCAAGTTTCCTCATGATTGTCATTCTTTCTCTGGCTCTCATTCGGTTTCTCTCGATCTGACTTTTCCATGTCATGCGCCGATCAAATGTGACTCCCAGATAGTTTGGTTTGTCGTTTGGCTGGAGGTATTTGCCGTTTAGACTTAATGTGGGGTTTGATTGATAGCGAGAATATTGTACATGTGGTTTTGTCCTCGTTTATATTGACCAGCCATGAGTTCGCCCACTCTTCCAGCGATGTTAGGGCCTGCTGCATCCGATTTCTTGCTATGGTGAGATTCTTTTCAGAGGTCCACATAGCCAGATCGTCTGCAAACATTGAGCTATGAACTCTTCTTTGTGTATTCTCTGGAATGTCATTTATATACACCAGGAAGAGTGTGGGTGACAGTACTTCCCCTTGGGGTACTCCCTGCTCAAGTGTCACCTTTTTGCTCATCTACCCTTGTACTTGGACTCTGGCCGTTCTGTTTTTGAGGTAGTGGTTGATCCACTTGTACATTTTGCCACAAACTTCACTTCTTCTTAGCTTGACTCTAAGTCCATCTTTCCAGACTTTGTCAAATGCCTTTTCCAGGTCCACCTAAATCGCTACTGTATGCTTTTGCTCCTGGTAGGCATCTTCTATTTCCTGGGCTATGAGGATGACCTGGTCCTCAGTGGATCTGTGCTGTCTAAAGCCTGCTTGCTGTGGGAATAGTATCCGTTTTTCTTCCAGATGCCACATCAGTTTGGTGTTTATCATACGTTCCAACAGTTTGCCGACACAGCTCAGTAGGCTGATAGGCCTGTATCCATTTGGATCGGTTTTGTCTTTTCCTGTCTTTGGTACTGGTACAAGAACTGCGTCTTTCCATGCCTGGGGTACAATACCCCTTTTCCAGCTTTGGTTCAGGACTGATAGCAGTTTCCTCTTTGCTGTTTGGCCCTGCCCCATCAGCATTTCGTTTTGTTATCCCGTCTTTTCCGGGAGATTTCCTTTTCTTTAATGTTCTCATGGCCTCTTCCATTTCGCTCATTGTTAGTTTTGCCATCATATGCTCTTCTGGTGCCATATTGATGTTGTCGTGCCCCTTTTGCTATTCATTAATGTCCGAATGCCTATCTGCAGGGACATCTATGTGGTTCGCTTTGGCATAGTGTTCGACAAAAGCGTTTGCGACTTTTTTTCCAGTGAGCATGTTTTCACCCTGCTTGATGGTAATTTGTTTGTTTGACAGGGTTTCGTCATTCATGGCTCTGACTAGCTTCCAGAGTTTGTTCCCCTCTTTGTCTAAGTTGAGACTGTCTGTTTTTTATTTCCAGCTGTTTGGTTAAGAGTGTATTTGTATTTCGCCGTGGCGGCTTTGAGGGCGATATTTGCTTCTATTGATTGTTCTCGCTCTGCCATGTTCCTAGCATTTGTGACTGCGTCTTCCACTTTCTGCAACTCATCATTCCAATAGGGCTTATAATTTTTTCCTTGCCCATCTTGGGATGGTTTCAGTGGCAGCTTGCATTATTGCTTTGATTCATTGACTTGACATAGTCACTCCTCTTCTACCACGACAGGTAGAGAAGATCTTTTCTTTTTTAATAGTTTCTACAAGGATAGCTGGCTTCATGTCCAAACCTCCTTAGTTGCCTCTTACAACATGCCTGGCAGGTTACAGTTTTTGCCCTTTTTACACTTTTGGACACCGATTACACATGGGAGCAACATTAACCTATTAACCAGTTTCTGCTGCAGAATTACCTTGTATTACATTAACCGTCATTCCAGAATGATGTTATTTAACATATGAAATGAGAGCATCATCATTTACCATTCTGGTTCCCCTTGGAGCATAGGGCCTCAACAGATGCTCTCCTTCTGTTCCTATTCTGTGCCATCTTCTTCTTGAGTTCCGCTCGCGAGACACCGATTGAACTTATGTCCTCCTCAACCACTTGACTCCATGTATTTCTTGACCTTCCCGCTCATCTCTTTTCCTGTGGGTTGCAATCCAGTACATGTCTAGTTATGCTGTCCAGTTTTTTTTGGTGAAAATGTGTCCAATCCATCCCCACTTTCTCTCTCTTTTTCTTCTGCGTTCATTCTCAATCTCCCGCTACCAAGTCCTGAACAGGACTTTGCAAGCAGGATGTAGTCCGGAGAACGGAATGTGTTGTGTCGCTAGTTTACAGCTTGACTGCAATATTTGCACTTTCGGTCCGACACATCTGTTTTCGGCAGGTTCTCTTTCTAATTTCCTGCTGTATTGGTTGTTGCTGTTGCCATGTTCTTTCTTGCAGATCTGTGTTTACCATCACCATTGACCATCTATCACAAAATATGTGACGACAACACTTGATAAGAATCTGCAGTCGGGATGTGATACCCTTAGTCACATGCCATGTCTCAGAGCCATATAGCAGGACAGATTTTACATTCATGTTGTTTGTTGCCCACACTGAGTAAGTTTACTCTTTTGAGCGCCCTGAAAAGGGTGTTAGTGGCGGGTTGTAGTAGTTTTCCTCACATCTCGAGCATGCTGATGAAGGTTGGCACGGTCCTCCAGGCGTTTGTGCTATGCTTGACTTCATCTGCGTGGCGCTCACTACTAGGGGAATCACATCGATCCACTTCTCGCGAGCCAGGCTGTCTTGAAAAAACCTATTTCCAGGGAATGCTACATAGAAGAGAGATTATGGTCTTAGTCAGTGTATTGTGCCTGACGCGACGTCCTGGTCAGTATGCTGTGCCTGACTGGACTAGCGTCTCAGTTCCTTTTACATTCATGTTAAAGAGCCTAATCTTATTCTTCATGGAGAATGCTGCAGCAAAGCGAGTTGAAAGCAAATCTGGCTTTTTTAATCCTGGCATTACCATCTTGGTTTGTTCCATCTTTATCAATGTTACTTCCCAGATAGGCAAAATTTTGCTTTTCTTCAATTATATGACCATTAATCTTTATGGAGGGTTTTTTTTTGTTTGTTAATTATTCTCAGTTCCTATGTTTTGTTCACACTAATCTGCATTCTTACATTTGCTTTTTCATGTCTTCGTCTGTTTATTTTTCCTTATATGTCCTACTGCTTTATGTGTCAGCATAATCCTCTTCAAAATCATGGTTTTCCAGCTGCTTATCAAATGTCCATTGTATTCCTGTTTTCTACCCTCTGCTTCCTGCCACATCATCCAGTCCATGACTATAAGAAACATTTTTGGAGATAGTAGGCATCTCTGTCTGGCTCTAGTTTGAACTTTAAATGGGTCTGATAATTTGCCTTTGTGGATTATTCTACATGAAGTCTCTTCATAAAAATATTGTACAATTCTTATAAGTTAAAATAATAATCCAGTTTCTGCTATAAAATTACCTTTTTTGTAATTACCTTGTATTATATTATAATTCCAGAATATTGTTTTCTAGCATATGAAAGAAGAGCATTAGGCAATACCAGTAATTATATTAGATGTCAACTTCAGACAGCTTTTATTATTCGAAAAAATATAATTCATAATTGCCTTCACTCTCATTCTAGAACGTATTCAGAAACAGTATCCCGACCTCCAAGGGACAGTGCAACTGGTGGATCTGAACCGAGGCAGTTCAGGGATGGGACTTGGACTCTGTGGTAACAAAGACAGGAGTAAAATGAGTGTATTTATTGCTGGCATCCAGCCAGATAGTCCTGCAGCCCGTGATGGAAGGATCCAGGTTGGAGATGAAATTTTGGAGGTGCATTATTCATTAGTTTTACTTTCTTCAATACATTTCAAACTTTTAACAATCTTTTATAACCTGCAATTCAATATTTTGTGTTTCTCAGGTGACCATTGGTCTCCAGTGATATTTCAGTCCTTGTAAGGAAAATATTGTGATAGTTATGTAGTTAGATGTAGATCAGTTATTATGTATTTGTTTGGTCAGAAGTAGATTAATTATTTTGTATTTGTTTGGTCAGAAGTAGATTAGTTATTTTGTATTTGTTTGGTCAGAGGTAGGTTAGTTATTTTGTATTTGTTTGGTCAGAGGTAGGTTAGTTATTTTGTATTTGTTTGGTTAGTTGTAGATCCGTTATTTTGTATTTGTTTAGTCAGAGGTAGATTAGTTATTTTGTATTTGTTTGGTCAGTTGAAGATCAGTTATTTTGTATTTGTTTGGTCAGTTGTAGATCAGTTATTTTGTATTTGTTTGGTCAGTTGTATATCAGTTATTTTGTATTTGTTTGGTCAGTTGTAGATAAGTTATTTTGTATTTGTTTTCCCAGTTGTAGATTAGTTATTTTGTATTTGTTTGGCAGTTGTATATCAGTTATTTTGTATTTGTTTGGTCAGTTGTATATCAGTTATTTTGTATTTGTTTGGTCAGTTGTAGATCTGTTATTTTGTATTTGTTTGATCAGTTGTAAATTAGTTATTTTGTATTTGTTTGGTCAGTTGTAGATTAGTTATTTTGTATTTGTTTGGCCAGTTATAGATCATCAGTTATTTTGTATTTCTTTGGCCAGTTGTAGATTAGTTATTTTGTATTTGTTTGGTCAGTTGTAGATCAGTTATTTTGTATTTGTCTGGTCATAGGTAGGGTATAGGCTGGCAAGACATTGTGAGAAATGAAGACCTATGGGAAAGGAGTGAACAGCAACCAGTGAAGTAAAGCAACAAATCAAATGAAGGAAATGGGATTGGATTGGACACACACTATGGAAAGCACCATCAAATGTGGCCAGTTAGACATTGGCATGGATTCCACAGAGGAAGAGAAAGAGCGGTAGACCAAGAAACATCTGAAGAAGAAAATGGGAAAATAATTTTCAGTCTCTGGACTTCAACTGGAGAGGAACAGAAATGGCAGCTCAAGATCAAACTTGCTGGAAAAGGGTTATCAATGGCCTATCCCCCAAAAGGAACTATGGTCATTGATGATGATAAAGATGCCTTGGGTTTCTTGGATATTACAAAATAGAAGTTAATTACACATCAGCCTGTGACATGATACTGTTGTACCTACTTTCAGGTGAATGGTGTTAGTCTCCATGGTCTTAGTCACCTGAATGCGTCAGCAATTATGAAAAGTATCATCATTCCAGAAATGAAATTGGTCATTCACAGGTAACAAAGTTCATATGTGTTTCTACAAAATTTGAATATTCGTTGACCAAGCGATTGTGAATTTGGTTCACAATTCTTTATATCTATAGGAATATTTTAAACTACGGAAAAAAAAACTGTGGCATCTGAGGACTTATGAAATTACTAATCCTTGCATTTTTTTGGCTACACTAGCTCTGAATATATCATAATGTATTGCTATATCATGAGTGGATAGCAGGCATGTATACCTTAAGCCAGGGCATATGTGTTGAACAGGGAAGGCAAACCGGTCTCAAAATTGCCATATTGAAATGAGATGTGTCGGGCCGAAAGACACAGATATTGCAGCCTAACTGTAAACTATGACACAACATAATAAACATCCTTTTCAGGACGAACACTGAAGAAAAATAAGAGGAAGAAAGAAGGGCAGGATGAATCCTGAGCGCTAGGTCGTCATGTCACCTAGAAATACTACTCTGGCACCAAATATTTCAGGACCAGTATTGTATTTACTCGCACAAATTCTCCCACCGTGTATATCCCCCCTCAGGTTTAGAGGACACAAAATCAAATATTTAAACTTTAACTTAACGTCTTTATACTGGTTTAGAAGACTCTGCAGAGTCTGTATACAACCAGTTTCATTTACATTTCCTTGCTCTAAATGCTATGTGCATCCAATCTATTCTTAAATGCATTAATTGTCCTTGCATCTACTATTTCCTGTGGCAATGCATTCCAAGCATACATCACTCTGACTAAAAAAATATTTTCTAAAATCTAATCTGGACTATTCTTTAGTTAATTTGTAGCTATGCTCTCTTGTTCTATTAGGTGTTTGTATTTTGAGAAAAAAAACTTGTTATAGTCTAATTTACCCTAGTAAACTTAAATTTCTACATTTAGTTTCAATTTTCAAGAACAGTTCACCCATACTGTCCAGCATGTTGGACAATCCTATCAGGAACATTCAATCCAGCACTATGCATGGCTCCCACACACCTTTTACCTGGCTAGTAGATCCTAAACAAATTTAGTGTCCTCTGTCTTAAACCATCAGGGTCATGTGTGGATCTGCCATTCTTGACATGCCCAAGTTCACAGCAATGAACAAACTAATATGCTGACCTAAAAGAAATCACACGTGGTTAGGTCATTAGTTATGGATAAGGGAGTTCTGAGTGGTCCGCTGGGGTCTTTGTGTATGACAAGGACAAGAATAACACTACTGCCTCACAGAGAGCATGTCGTAAGACAGTATGACATGGCCTAACACTATCCATGGTTAGGTGGCTTGTTAAGAGCCGCATAGCGTAACCTAGCCTAACATTCTGCGGCATGTAGGGGATTAGAATTTCAAACCTCCAAGTAAGGGGACGGCGTGGGCTAGTGGATAAGTGACAAGGCTCACAATACGAAAGTGCTGGGTTCGATCCCCATCACAGCACCGGCCGTTACTCCGGGGAAGCAAACCCTTAGAAAATGCTGGAGGAAGCAGACCCTTACATAAAATGCATGCTGAAGTTGGATGCACTGGGTCAACAGGTGCAAAATAAAAACCACAGTGCAACGCACACCCCCTTGGGGAATAGAGAAATTAGGCAAACGAAAAAAAAAACAAACTTCCAGGTGAGTGAATATATTTTTCCGGCTCAAAGGTCGGATACTTTATGAACACACCTCGTAGATCTGAGGAGGAGGATCTGACCAACACCCATTCTCCTAGAGGCTCAAGATAAAATTATGCCAGTACTCAGGCTCTGAAAAAACGTTTTATGAGGTGGTTCGACCAGTTCCCTATCCAGTTCTCTATTCTAAAAGTAATCCAGGTGCCCATTTACAACTTGATTGACTGGAGCATGTCAGTAACATAAATCAAACCCAGCACTTTTGCACTTGGAAGCACATTTTCCACCTCTCTGCCACTGACATGCTGATTGCCATTATTACTCCCCACAACTTTGCTTATCCTTTGTGTTTCACAGAAGTGCGGATTTCTTAACCCACATGGCAGTGAAACCATTGCGCTATAGTGGATCAACACATTCTAATGTAAGTAGCACATTAGTATAGTGTCTCGAATTGAACAAGCTGACTGGCTTATGTGCAACCTTGTCTCTACTCTAGAGTACTAGAATAGTTTCTCTATTTTGGAAGAGATGTGTCAACTGACTTAGACAACCTTGTCTCCTCATGAAGTGCCATGCTCACTGGCTTAGGTGACCTGTTAGTTAGCCCTAATCATACTTAACATAAATAGCAAACTAAAGCACAGTTTCTCTTCTCATGAAGTGACGTCTCAACTGACTTAGGCGACATAGTCTCTACTCGTTCTAATGTAAATAGAGTACTAGTATAGTGTCTCTCCTCATGAAGCGGTGTACCAGCTGGCTTAGGCGACCTTATCTCTACTCATTTTAATATAAATAGAATATTAGTATAGCTTTCACCTCATGAAGTGACATGCTGACTGGCTCAGACAATCTTATCTCTTTTCATTTTAATATAAATAGAGTACTAGAATATCCACATATGTTGGTGTCATCTGCTGGAAACATTATCCACATATGTTGTCATCTGTTGGTAACGTCACTATCCACATATGTTGGTTTCATCTGCTGGAACATCATTGTCCACATATGTTGGTTTCATCTGCTGGTAACTTCACTATCCACATATGTGGGTTTCATCTGCTGGTAACGTCACTATCCACATATGTTGGTTTCATCTGCTGGAAACATCATTATCCACACATGTTGGTTTCATCTGCTGGAAACATCATTATCCACATATGTTGGTTTCATCTGCTGGAATATCATTGTCCACATATGTTGGTTTCATCTGCTGGTAACATCATTATCCACATATGTTGGTTTCATCTGCTGGAAACATCATTATCCATATATGTTGTCATCTACTGGAAACATCATTATCCACATATGTTGGTTTCATCTGCTGGAAACATCATTATCCACATATGTTGTCATCTACTGGAAACATCATTATCCACATATGTTGGTTTCATCTGCTGGAAACATCATTATCCACATATGTTGTCATCTACTGGAAACATCATTATCCACATATGTTGTCATCTGCTGGAACATCATTATCCACATATGTTTTCATCTGCTGGAAACATCATTATCCACATATGTTGTCATCTACTGGAACATCATTATCCACATATGTTGTCATCTACTGGAAACATCATTATCCACATATGTTGTCATCTGTTGGAACATCATTATCCACATATGTTATCATCTGCTGGAAGGGATTGAGCACTTTATATACAAGGTGACTCGATAATAAAAACTCATAACAAGCAATATCTTTATTAGCTTTTATTCAAACACTGAAGTTTTTCAACAAAGTTAATCACGCATTGATAATTAATCATAGAGATAAGTCTAGAATATAATGAAAAAATTAAACGTTAAATAATTTGATAATTGCTCATAGAACTGACTTTGTTACACCTAGTTGAACGCACATATTCTCAGCCCCTTTCATTGATGATAGTGTCGATGACAGTACGAGCTCCACATCTGAGGTAACAGCTCCGAAATTTTTCCCAGACTTTGTCGGCTACCAATTTACAGTGGTAGTGCGGTGAAAAAACTATAAACAACGTCTGTTAAACTTAGCATAATGGGATTTCAACTTAGTACATTGGGTTGTAAATCAAGCTCAGAACTCAAGGTTAACAATAAGGTCATCTAATGGTAGAATATGGTCATGTTTTGTTTCCGTGTCACCTTGAATCTGCTTGTAGCACTGGGATGTCGATTCTGTATAACAGAACATATCAGCTTGTGGCCTAACCTCTCAGTGTTGATATTCCTTTCTTTTTTTCAAAATGTGTGTATTGTTCTTGAGGAAATGAGGAAATTAGAATAAAGGACATATATATATACATAAGTAAGTCGTATGTCCTTTTACAGAACGTAGCTTCTTACAACCGACACCTATTTGGCTGTTATAAGTTTCTTGGCAAGTGTGCAGTACAGTAGGTTGCCATTACTTTCCGTACGTGGAGGTGCATTCGCCTGAGAAAAAAATCCAGTGTCTGCTAAACTGGACACAAGTGGGAATCGAACCCGGAACGTTGGGATTGTGAAAACCGAGCAAGTTTCACCCCTAGGCCACCCAGCCACCACATATATATATATATATGGGACATTATAAATGGATAAGGAACAGTTGAATTAAACATGGGACATTACATATGGGTGAGTGACATTAGATATAAACATGGGACATTGTATATGGATAAGGGATATAGATATGGGACATTATATATGGATAAGAGTCATTATACATGGATAAGAGACATTATATATGGATACTTAGCTTTTGTTGTATTTCTCCTTGCCACGTTGTTATATGGTTAAGTGACATTGTATATGGGTAAGGGACATTGTATATGGATAAGAGTCATTAGTTATGAATAAGGGACATATGTGGATAGGTGACATTAGATGTGGATAAGAAACTTCACTTTTTTGTTATCAATATTCAACTGTGACCCTTGAATTATCATAGATCCAGTCTCCGCGAGGCTCAGCTGATACAACATCTTCCAACAACAGCCAGCAAGAGAGCTCCGCCACATCCTATTCACATTCCTCTGGTGCCACTGGTGCTGCAACATCACCCTCATCAGCACAGCCGCTGACGCCAGCAGATACTATACAAGTGATTACATTGCACAAGGTGATTTACTCTGTGTGAGAAGGGCAAGACAGCCATTAGGGTTTTTAGATATTCAAATAGTTTAACCTCACTTCTATCATGGGAACAGGACGCCATGGATAGTGTTACATGGAGGGGCATGATTAAGCATGGAATACAGACACAGGAGATACTGATTGCGGATAGGCTAAGGACTTAGCATTTGAGAAGACACGCCACACCATGCGATGTCCCACACGGTCCTGACTTTCCTTGCACACACTGTGCTTCTCTGCACATATTGATCTTACGAGTCACATTTGTTATCGTCACAGACGATAAGCACAATTACTATCGTCCGACAAGACGGAAACAGCCAATAGAACTTCTATCATAGCAACTCTTTCATAATGAGGCTAATGGTCATCTGGTTATCTATCCGGTTTCCGTTGAAACAGAGGGCTGCGACAGATGCTCTCCATCTGTTTCAATTCTGTTGTCATCTTCTTGAGTTTTGTCCATTAGACCTGAACTGAATTGGCTTTCTCTTTGATCATTCTTCACCAGGTTTTTCTTGGTGTTCCCACACCTCTCTTTCTCTGTGGGTTCCAACCCAGCGCATGTCTGGTCATACTATCCTGCTTCTTTTTGAGTGTTTGTCTTATCCATCCCCACTGTCTCTCCCCAATTTGATGCTGTGTTCATTGTTGCCGTGCCCCTGCCCACATATCTCTGTTTTCCCTTTTCCACTGGTCATCTAACACGAAGCATGCACAGAAGACTCTTGATAATAAAGGTCTGCAGAGTCTGGATGTGATACTCTTAGTCATGTAAAATATCTCCATGTTACATAGAGGGGCAGGCTTTACATTCGTGTTAAACAATTTATTCTTATTCTATGATACAAATAATTAAATATTAACACTTTATCTGATGGGCTTAGTGGTATCGAGGTAAGACGTCGCCCTCGGATGCTGAAGGTCGCAGGTTCAAATCATGATGGAGACTGGGATTTTTTTCATGTGGACTTTCCGGTATATCCCCACATCTCTGGGTAAAAGAGATCGCACACTCATGTCCCGTGTCGCGCACATAAAAAATCTCTCTGCAGTTAGAAATTGAAAGATGTAGGCTTAACGGCCGCTGCCCGGGAAAAATTCAAAATTATGTTAAAAATCTAACCAGTCTAATACGGGATCTTTGCCGGTGCTACAGAGTTTGTGCATTGTGCTGAGATTCTCCAAAAATATGGAGAATAACAGAGCACTTATAGTTAAACTGTGTGCAATGACGTTGATTCTTCAACTAAACTAACTAAACTAAACTTCATCTGTTTGTGATCGCATCAAAGATGTTTACACTATCAGACAAATTCAACCATCAATTGAGGCGAACAGAACTGGTATTTAGTGGAGATTATTATCACAATAGGAGGACTTGGACTACACAGATGACCTGGTACTTTTGTCACGGAGTCATGGCCAAATGCCAGAGAAACTTGATAGGGTGAAAGAACAATTGGCCAAATTGGAACATGAATATCAGCATGAAGAAAACCAAGCTATTTAAACTCAACATTATTAAGAACCAATCATGCAGGAGGGAGAGCCATTGGGGAGCACAATTGACACATTAGGATGTACAGATGCAAATGTAAGGACCATAATTTGAGAGGTAAGAATGGCATTCCTGACACTAAACAACATATGGAGATCCAGAGAAATCAAGATTCACACCAAAAATCAGAATATTCAGCGCCAGTGTCAAGTAGGTGTGATTGTATATAGCAGAAACATGAAGAACAACCAAGGCCATACAACAAAGACTCCAGTCCTTCATTAACAGATGCTACAAAGAATAATGGGCATAAAGTGGCAGGACATGGTGAGGGATGATGACCTATGGAAAGTGATCCAACAATAGTCACTGGAATGAAAAATTCAGTGAAGAAAATGAGTCTGGTTAGGAATACTCTACAGAAGGCACCGTACAACATAACCAGACAAGCTCTTACATGGAATCTTCAAGGGAAGAAAAAGAGAGTTTGACCCAAAAAATACATATAGAAAAGAATGTGAGAAGGAACTAAGATTAAATAATTTACTTCTGGCGATAGGAAAAAAGAGCAGCCAGCCCTGGACCATGTATGCTAGCAAGATGTTGACAATGATCTATGTACAGAGAGGATCGACCAGCATTGATTGATTGATTTAAAGAAACTTAAATAAATTAGTGTCTTGTTCAGTTCAGTCTGTCACGAATCGACGCTGCTGCACTATAGACCTATCGATAGCTGATCAGTCTGCCTCAGCAAATGGCGACAGTGTAGACACTGATCTTCTCCTTCTTATGTTCACTCATTGGTATTTTACACCGTCAAACAAGTTCCAATTATTGACTCGATCATTGTTTGTAGCTCCTCTCTAGCTCTGTTCATCTTGGAGTCTAGTTTTGAGTCATTTGGCCAGTGAGACTTCCTCAAATGACTTTACGGAGGCCAATTCTGTAAAATACTCAACTTAACGTCTTTATACTGGTTTAGCAGACTCTGCAGAGTCTGTATGCAACCAGTTTCTTTTTGCATTTCCTTGATCTAAAAACTATGTACATCTAATCTATTCTTGAATGCATTAATTGACCCTGTCTCCACTATTTCTTTTGGCAATGCACTAAAAGTATTCACCAGACTCTGACTAAAAAAATATTTTCTTATATCTTATTTGGACCTTTCTTTAATTAATTTGTAGCTGTGCCCTCTTGTTCTTGTAGGCTGTTTATTTTGAAAAACTTGTTATAGTCTAATTTATCCGTTCCATTACTAAACCTGTATTAAGTCACCTCGAATTCTTCTCTTTTCTACACACTTTAGGCCAGTGTTTTTGAAGTCTTTCCTCATAACTTTAATTCTAGAATCCCATTATCAGTTTTATTCTTTGTATTCTTTCCAGCATGTTTATATCCCCTCTATAATAAGGACTCCACACTTGTACACAGTACTCCAATCTAGGTTTAACTAATACTTTATACAGTCTGATTATCACTTCCTTGCTCCTATGTTTAATATTTCTTTTTATCATACCTAAAATTGTATTTGCCTTTTTCACTGCTATCAGGACTTGCTGACTTGCTCTGAGGTTTGTTCTCTGTCCACATGAGCACAGTGGTAAAACAGACAGACATAGCTTGTTTATGTGTTTATTTAATTTGTTATGCCCTGTTCTGATGGGAAGAATGGTGATCTGTCCCTGCCGGTCAAGAGAAAGTAATCATTGTTGGTGTGATCTTGATCGATTCCAATAGTCCACTGGGTGTACATACTCCGCCATCCTTTTAGACACTCCTCCCTGCTCAACACACAAAAAGGTTCTCTTGCCAAAACTCCAGCCTCCGCCACAGTCATATCCAGGCATTCCTGGATATCTTGGTGCCATCGTTTTCTTGGTCTACCCCTGCTTCTTTTGCCTGGCACCATACCTTCCATCACTGTTCTTTCCAAAATGGAATTGATAAACCAGTTCTTCTCTATGTTCAACTCTTACCGAATGTCTATATTTGTCTTTTTCTCTGAAGATTTTTCTGTAACATTTTGACTTGAAGGATTCAATTCTTTGTCTAAAATTGTAGGTAATTGTCTATGATTCGCAGCCATATGCTGCCACAGGAAAAACACAGGCTCTCAAGACATTCACTTTTGTCATTTTGTTAGTACTTTGCCATAATTTCTTCAGGCTGTTCAGTCTCTGTATTGCCATGGCTGGTCTACTTCTGATTTTTTTCGAGCAGTCGCCATTTTTGTCAATTCTGGAACCCAGATATTCAAAATACGTGACCTGATGTATTTCCTCACCACCGACTGTAAATTGATGTTGACATCGTGCTTTGTCGGTGGTCATTATCTTTGTTTTGTTTATGTTTATAAACAGGTTTTGATCTTTACTGTGTCCATTTTTGGACATGTGAGTGTCAGTTGTTTTTAATCATAGCCATGCAGGGTCTTGCTTTTGTTTCTTCATTAAGAATGTGTGTCAGATTCCACAGCGTGAATGTGTCTGGAATCTACATTGAACACTCCAATGGTGACATAGAAAATCACTCCATACCAGCAGGAGAGACTTGTACCAATTTCAGAGCTGAAGCAAGAGCTGTTCGTGCAGCAACTCAGATTCTTATCAGCCAAAACATAAATACAAGGAAAATGGTCATTCTAACAGACTCCAGGAGTGTACTCAAAGCCATCTCAAGCTACAAACAAGATAGACTCTCACATGAAATAAAATACAACATAAGAATGTTGTCTAACAAAAACAGATTTTGTCCTGCAATGGATCACTGTGGCATCACTGAAAATGAGAAAGCAGATGAGCTCGCAAAAGCAGGGAGTGGTAGCAAGCAGATTCCCCATCAACAGAGCTATAAAGAAGCAAGGACACTCATCAAATGATCCACGAGGACAGGATGGAGAGACCAGCACAAAGAATACAAGCCAGAAAATGACAGCATAGACAAACTTGGCAGAGATGGGCAGACAAAGATCTTCAGACTCAGAACGGGACATTGTAGACTCAAGGCCCACCTCCACAGAATAGATCTCAGAGACACTGCCACATGCGATTGTGGAACACCCAAGCAAATACCAGAACATATTCTGCAAGAATGCCCTACCTATGCAGACCAAAGAGAGGCAGTCTGACTTGGGGGAGCGACCATGCTCGAAAATCTATGGGGGACCGGCGAAGACCCAAAACGTACAGTCGCCTTCGTAAACCTCACCGGACTAGAAGCATAGATAGCATCAGTTGATCAATGAAGAAGAAGATTGTGTCTTTGTCCATGTTCAGACCTCTGGTCTTTTCATGCCAATTCCCTAATCTAATGGAGTATACATCATTCTACTTTGTCACAGTCAAATGCTCAAGGACTAGGATTTGGTATTCATGAGGATACTGTCAATGGAAGGCATGGCATTTACATCATCAGCATCACACATGGAGGTGTGGCTGAGAAGGTAGGTTTCAGTTTTCTATACGATTTTAAGGTTTCATTCTCCTTTATCGAATGGAATAATAAAAGTAGGGAATCCCTCAGCCACTGAATAATTTTTCAGCATGTCACGTTTTTCTAGGTTCAATTTGAGAGCCTGTATCTTTTTTGTTTGTTATTGTATAAATATGATTTGTTTTGCATAATCTTCCAGTCGCCCAGAAAAAGAGAATAAATCGTTTCAGAATTCTCTTTCAAAATAAACCTGCCATCTTTCTTGTTTACATCTACAATGACGACATTGCCTATTTCTAGATTCAATTTCCCCGGGTGTTTCAACCAGTTTAAATGCGAGACAATGCTCTAGAATGATTTTCTTATCGCCCGACGTATTTTTCTGCCATTAGTGGCAGAGCGACTATAAATCTATAAATCTCCACGCATGTGCTAAAGTCTCATCTTCCAAAATTTTGTCACCCAAGTCATATCATTAATATAAAAATAGTATAACTGTAACCACTTAATCCTTTGGTAAAAGGCAACTTAAGAGGGTGTGCATAGGACTAGCAACCAAATCTCGTGAAACCACTGCAAATGTTCAGTTACTTGCTTCCTAGGTCAGCTGTAATATTGGCCCTTGACTACACCTGAAGTGAAAAGGTGAATCAAATATAATCAGTCAATACATTTAGTGACATCTCAAATGACCCATGTGGTGGGGAGAATAGACTTGCTGGTCAGGCTCAAGTAAAACATGCTGATAAGACCCCCAGCCTCGTGTCAGGGTCAGGTGAAACATGCTGATCAAGACCCTCACCTTATTTCAGGGTCAGGTGAAACATGCTAAACAAGACCTTTACCTCAGATCAAGGCCAGGTGAAACATACTGATAAGACAATCAGCTTCAGGTCAAGGTCAAGTGAAACATGCTGATAAGACCGAACCCCCCCCCCCCCCCCAGCCTCATGAGAGGGTAAAGTAAAGCATGCTGATAAGACCCTCTGGTCAGGGTCAAGTAAAACATGCTGATCAAGACCTTCACCTTAGTTCAGGGTCAGGTGAAACATGCTGATCAAGACTTTCACCTCAGGTCAGGGTCAGGTGAAACATGCTGATCAAGACTTTCACCTCACGTCAGGGTCAGGTGAAAAATACGGATCAAGACTCCACCTCACGTCCTCACCATGGTTCCTGGAAACAGGTGGAGTCACTGCAGTCAGTCCAATAAGGTATGGATCAACACTGTAATCTCCACAGTGGTGAACTTACTGAGTAGCCTTTCATTGCACTACAGTCAGGGAGACCACAGTTCACCTTCTCAAGTATGTCTTGGTATGTTAGAGGTGCCACTGGGACCCACCAGCAATGAAATATCATCAAGTGTTGAATTAACTCAGTAGAAATGTTTTCCACATCAACAACCCAATCCACTAGCTTCAAATATGTAAACAAGTCATCCTATTTAGCCTACGAATGGGCCACTGTAGACTGCTGATCAAGAATGCCTATGTGGAAATGCCTGGAAATGACATTCTGACTGTTAAACAGATCCTTCAGAACTACGCAGGCAATAATACCTTATCAAGTCAGTTCCATCCAGGGAGCGAAACGATGAGGCAGAAGATGTTTGACGGCAATCTCCATCTGGAAAAGACTTTACTTTGTTCTGAAGAAGGGCTTGCAGATTTAGCATAGCTGATAAAGGGGTAGGAGAAAGCAGATGATGGAGGAAAAATTGAGGAGGAAGAAGAAACAGGTGGAAGAAGTAAAATGAGGGAAGAAGAAGGTGGAGGAGGAAGAACAAAGAGAAGAAGGAGGAGAAAGAGGGAAGAAAAAAAGAACCAAGAAGGAAGAAAAAAGGTGGATTAAAATAATGGGAACAAGGATAAGAAGAGAAAAGATATAAAAAAAGAGGAAGATGAAGAATGGATGATCAATAAGAAGATCAAACAAGGTCATACGGATGTGGTTTTTCGTAGGAACATTACAAAACTGATGCACAGCAAAAAAAATTTATAAGGTTTTCTAAAAGAAGGTCCATATGGAAGGGCAACTTGTTTCAAACATCTGAAGCAAGGAAATTGTACTACATGGACATGTTATGAGAAGAGCTGGGTTCGAGCCTGCTGTAACAACATGAACAGTTACTAATAAATGGACAAGTGAGAGGAATTTGAGAAAATACATGGCGGTTAAGTATATGGCATAAACAGTAGAAAATACTGAGTAGTTTAGTATAGGGGGCAGACAACAGAAAATACTGAGCAGTTTAGTATATGGCATGAACAATAGAAAATACTGGGTAGTTTAGAATATGGAACAGACAACAGAAAACACTTGACAGTTTAGTATATGGGACATAAAATAATACAGGATATTTGTGTATATGGTACAGACAACAGAAAATACTAGATATTTTAGTATATGGCAAAAGCAACAAAAAATACTGGGCAGTTTAGTATACTTTAGTATATTTACAGGAAATAGGAGATGTAGAGAGAGCTAAAAAGGGTAGTTCAGGATAGGAGCACATGGCATGTATTTGTTGAAGACCTATGCCACAGAGAGTTGACAAAGCATTGATTGATTAATTGGTTTATCAAATGATAGATTATTTAATTAGTTCATTGTTTGATTGATTGTTCACATGTGTTTCATTGATTTATTGTTTGATTGCTCATTTGTTTCATTGACTGATTGTTTATTGATTGTTCACATGTTTCATTGATTGATTGATTTGACAATTTTACTTCATTCTAATATGCATGTTCCCTCATGCAGGGCCAGCAACTGGAGGTTGGAGATGAAATATTGGAAGTGACAGACAAGTCATTTGTGGGCCTTCCCTATGACCAGGTGTGGTTTGCAGCTTCGTCTTCATTCTTCCTTTTTTGCTCAAATAACAGTATTTGTTCACCAGTTGTCCTCCCTGTGTGACGCCTATGTCATTGCAGTGGTGATTTCTGCAGTACGTTGTTTGATATAATGAGGATGCTCGCTCTGTACACATCATTGACTTAAACACCTTTTATGACATATGTAGTATGGTGCAATGGTTACACACTTTCAGCGTTTTAAGGGCCTAGACATAATCAACACAGGCAGCTTATTTAAATGTAAGTACAAGGAATGGTAACAAAGTTTTGCACTTTAGTATGAAGGAGTCAAGGCACTTACCTGGAAATTGGTGTGAACTTTAGTCCTCTCTGTGTATTCTTCTTCTTCTTCTTCTTCTGCGTTCATTCTCAATCTCCCGCTACCAAACCCTGAAAGGACTTAAGTAGCAGAATATAGTCCAGAGAACGGAATGCGTTGTGTTGTAGATTACAGCTTGACTGCGATATTTGCACCTTTTGGTTCAACACATCCGACTTCAGCAATCATTTTTTGAGTACCGGGTTAGCATTCCCTCCGGTTTCATTTGAACGCGCCTCGTATATACTCAGCAGTTTGTTTGGTTAGTGAACATGTTTGTTTTGTCCTGAAGCAAAGAATGGGGATCTGTCCTTGCTGATCAAGTGTGTGATAGTCATCATTTCATTGCTTCTGACAGCCTGGAATGCTCTCTTTGTATGTGATTTCACGGTCTTCATGTTCAATCTCCATACCTCTTTGAAAGTCTGTCTTTTCATTCCCTGGGAAGTCATAATTGGATGGTAGTCATTGAAGTATGGTTCCTTTTCTGGCAGCTGCTTTGCTTAGTTCAGTTTGTGCTATTAGACTAACGTTAACTTGTATGTTTGATTTTTATGTAGGACTGAAGACGCAGTCAATGAGCTGGCAGCAGCCAGTGACTCATAACTGGCTGCTAGTGTCAGGATCAGCGAACCATAACAGACCTATTCCTCCTTCAAGCTACAATCTTGGAAACACACTGCAACAATGCAATTTGACTGAGAGAATAGAAATTGAAAATGGAAGGCCATTTTGGTGCAAAAAATCATGTACTGAAACTGGAGGTATTGGGTTAAAAGGCGCAGCCTCGCTGTAAACTATAATACAACCACACAACGTCCTTTACAGAATAATCGCAGAAGAAGATGTTCATGTATAACCCTCGTAGCATTTGATTGGTAGTAGTGGAAGAGCACTCGCTTTTTATGGTGGAAGGTACAAGGTTCGACCCACTGCTACAGTCAACCCAGCTGTAAAGGAGTTAATTTGTAAATGGGTACCAGACTTACAGTAAGGCAAGGAAGGGAATAGGCAACCCTTGCTTAATACAATGAATTCTTTAACACTTCATCCTTGATGGCGGCTTCTGCTATGGGACTTGAGTTTTAACCTTTGTAGATTAGCTTGAATACTAGAAGTCCATGTTTTATTTTTTAAATACAGGTTTTAAATTGGCTTTGAAAATTTGAATAATCCATGTTTTTTTTCTATGCAGGCTATAGATTTTCTGCGTTCAGCTCAGGGCTCAGTGAAACTAAAGGTGCGCAAGGCCAATCCCATCCACAGCAGTCTCACAACTTCACCAACCAGTCCCAACAACCCTCAAGGGAAAATTCAGTTACTAAACACATTCGGTTGGTAGTATTTGTAAGCTTTTGTTGTCACACTGAAAAATTGTAGATGCAACACCATCTTCTTCCCCTCACATATACCCATAGACCCCTTACTGGAGAAGAAATAATAGAACCACTGCACCCACACCATCATCATTATGTCTCCATTTGGTGTTGCGTAGATCTGACACTTTTGGCTTTACTATAACCAGCTTTTAGGAAAACCTTATTCTGGTCATTTGCACTGCGATTTTATAGCAAATGGTTTTTACATAGTGAGGTTGCCAGTTCTATGTACAATTGTCTTCAGTCGCCTCTTGCAATGTAAAGTAAAGTAAAGTAAAGTATCCCATAGCATTACTGCCGTAGGGGTGTGAGGTGTTAGCGATCTCACATTTCAAAGGCTCGGCTATATGAGGGCGGTAGCCATCTCCTCTCCCTCGCCGCTTTTACTTCCCGGACTGAACCGGTACCCATTTAAGGCTGGGTCGACCCGGGAGCCATTGCGGTCTGAAATAAACATTACCACCTCAACTGGGGAATGAATCCAGGACCACTCAGATGCGAAGCCAGTGCGCTAACCACTGCGCTACGCGGCTCCCATTATGTTGTTCTTGCAATGTGCAAACAAAGAAATAGTGATCCTATTCTATATGTCCCTGGAACAGCTCAAGTGACTATACCTCCTGTATGTCATAAAGGATGACTAATTATAGTTGTGCTTGAGGTTAGAGACCTCATCATTTAAAGCAAATTGCTATAGAAACCACTACTACAAGAGTGCAAAAAATGGTGTTACCAGGCTTCCTTCTTGGCCTAGATCTTCTTCACATAGATCTTCTTAACTTAACGTTGTTATACTGGTTTAGAAGACTCTGCAGAGTCTGTATATAACCAGTTTCTGTTACATTTCCTTTCTCTAAAAGCTATGCACATTCAATCTATTCTTAAATGCATTAATTGTCTTTGCCTCCACTACTTCCTGTGGCAATGCATTCCAAGCATTCACCACTCTCTGACTAAAATAATATTTCCTAATATCTAATCTAGAACTTTCTTTAGTTAATTTGTTCTTGTAGGTGGTTATATTTTGAAAAACTTGCTATAGTCTAATTTATCCATTCCTTTGATTATCTTATAAACATGTATTTAGTCACCTCTAATTCTTCTCTTTTCTAGACACTATAGGCCGGTTTTTCTGAGTCTTTTCTCATAACTGTAATTTTGGAGTCCCACTATCAGCTTTGTTGTTCTTTTTTGTGTTCTTTCCAGCATGTTTATATCTCCTCTCTAATAAGGACTCCACAACTTTACACAGTACTCCAATCAAGGTCTAACTAATGCTTTATACAGTTTGACTATCACTTACTTGCTCCTATGTTTAATATTTCTTTTTATCATCCCTAACATTGCATTTGGCTTTTTTACTGCTACCTGAACTTGCTCCATTTAGCTCCCTCTTTAACTAATGACAGGGCTTTGCTACGGTAATCCTGCTAAGCCCGAGAGGAGCCGCAGGCACTTGGTTCACGTACTAGGCGGATAAGCCAACGGTGCAAGGTGAGGGATTACAGCCGAACGCCTCTAAGCCAAAAATCCCGCCCAAAAGCAGCCCAGCACGAATGCAAAGGGAGGCTTCGATATGGTGGGGACCTGGGGGCCACGCTCCAGCCCCGCCCGGTCAAGCCGCAGAATGAGGTCTCTGCCGTCCGCTGATAAAAGCGGGCGGGAAGCTGCTCGATATTCACCCCATACAGCGATGAGGAATGAAATCATTTGTAGAAGACTTAGCTCTCGGTCGGGTGCCCTAAGCAGTAGATCAGCTACCTCACTGCGAACTGCTGAGACTCAACCCTTGACCATGAGATATGTCCGCTCCCTAGGCGGACAACATCTCCGTGCAAGACTAGGCTTGTCACCTGGTCAAATGCACTATTTCGAGAGGAATCACAGGTCGCTGACATTTGGTCCACGTGCTTGGCTGATAAGCTACCATCTGAGGGATTACGGCCGAACGCCTCTAAGCCAGAATCCCGCCCAAAATCTCAGCGCCGCTGAGATGGGAGGCTACGACATGGCTGGGGCTTGTGTCCCGGCCCGATCGAGCCGCAGGAATGCACCTGGTAAAATGCACTCCTTCCTCGCTCTTTGCATCTGTCTGCTATCAGTCATTCCAATGGACGCAGAAGAGATGCAGTCCAGCGGACATTGCACGTCCTGTCCTATGGTGACAAGCTCCCGGGTGGCGGGGAATGCTAGGCGTACCATCACTGCAGATGAGCCGAGAAAATAAAGCGAGCAAAAAGATACCTCACTCATATGCATATGCTACGTTTCTGGCAGGACGTGACGATCCTGGGAAAAAGTCACACTGGACTGCCTCTCTTCTGGGATAGTACAAACTAGTACATAGTCCATCATATCATTGCCAAACGCTATAGACACGAGTAGGGAAGACTCGATAGTCCTGCAAGACAACTTCCCAAGAGAGACAACTCTGACCAAAAACAACTGCTGCCTTGCAGTTAGGCTGGGGACAGCCAAAGGCTAAGGAGGGCAACCCTACAGAAACGCCTGTTGAAATCGGATGCACTGAGCCACTGGCTAACAAATTAAATCAGTGCAACGTAAATATCGCTGTAAACAGCGTACGATGAAGAAGAAGAAGCTCCCTCTTTAGCACTGCTTAACATACCTGTCAGGAGTTTTGGTGACCAAGGGATTGTGAGCTTGGCTTACAATACCTTCTTTTTCCGTTCCATTTCTTCTTATTACTTTTTGTCTGGGAAAACAGAGAATATGTTGTTATTACCTTTCATCTGGAAATACAAAGAATATGTTGTTGTTATTGCCTTTCATTTGAAAAAAAACTAAATATGTTGTTCTTATACTTTTTGATCTGGTGTAGTTGTCTCGCCGCCGCGATTCAACCTCAGCCAGTGTTCGTAATGCGATCTCAGTCCCGCCAGGCGAAGCGATAGCGCAGCCTTGCCGAAAACGCTTGCTCGCCTTTCCCCGTAGAGGTATCGGGATGCGGTTTTTTTTGGCGTCTCCTCCGCTGAGGTGCGCTGCTCTGGTTCGTATCGAGAAACGTTGTCAGTCGGTGGTGATTTATCTAAGGCTTGTAGCAGAGCTCGACAGTTCGTCTCGCTGGTGGTCAGACTCTCGCAAAGAGCTTGTGACCGGCAAATGGAAAGCAGCAATCGTGCCTGAAGGCCCTGTGTTCTCCCGGGGACCAACCCTCGGGAGAAGGGCAGGCCAGCAGGCCAAATTGTCTCTAGTCCCAGTGAAATTCATCGCCGGGGTCGTTGGGATCCGTTCTGCACAGAGGGCTGCCATCCCGCCTCGAGCGAGCCCGGTCGGTCGGTCGTCTGGTGTGTGTAGGGGCCCCTGTCAGGCGGTCCTAGGTCGACGGAGTGAGGGACGGGTGGAACAACCGTCCGTCTGTTCGTCAGTCGGTCCCTGCAGCCGTCCCAGTGAGGCTTTTTACACACCCGTCCTCCGCCGACCGGTGTGTGCGGTACGTACATCTCCAACAGATATCTGGTTGATCCTGCCAGTAGTCATATGCTTGTCTCAAAGATTAAGCCATGCATGTCTAAGTTCACACTGTCTCACGGTGAAATCGCGAATGGCTCATTAAATCAGTCGAGGTTCCTTAGATGACACGATCCTACTTGGATAACTGTGGCAATTGTAGAGCTAATACATGCTTACCAAGCTCCGACCCTCGCGGAAAGAGCGCTTTTATTAGTTCAAAACCAATCGTCGTTTCCCCTCGCGGGGTTGCGGCGTCCCCACTGGTGACTCTGGATAACTTTGTGCTGATCGCATGGCCTCATGTGCCGGCGACGCATCTTTCAAATGTCTGCCCTATCAAATGTCGATGGTACGTGACATGCCTACCATGTTTGTAACGGGTAACGGGGAATCAGGGTTCGATTCCGGAGACGGAGCATGAGAAACGGCTACCACATCCAGGGATGGCAGCAGGCGCACAACTTACCCACTTCCGGCACGGGGAGGTAGTGACGAAAAATAACTCTTTCGAGGCCCCGTAATTGGAATGAGTACACTTTAAACCCTTTAAAGAGGATCTATTGGAGGGCAAGTCTGGTACCAGCAGCCGCGGTAATTCCAGCTCCAATAGCGTATATTAAAGTTGTTGCAGTTAAAAAGCTCGTAGTTGGATCTCAGGCGCAGGTGGGCGGTCCGGCTCGCGCCGGTTCACTGCCCGTTGTCTCCTGCCCTACCGTCTGCCGGCTCTCTCCCACGGTTCTCTTCACTGAGCGTCCTGGGTGGCCGGCGCGTTTACTTTGAAAAAATTAGAGTGTTCAAAGCAGGCCTCGGCTGCCTGAATAATGGTGCATGGAATAAGGGAATAGGACCTCGGTTCTATTTTGTTGGTTTTCGGAACTAGAGGTAATGATTAACAGGGACAAACGGGGGCATTCGTATTGCGGCGTTAGAGGTGAAATTCTTGGATCGCCGCAAGACGAGCTACTGCGAAAGCATTTGTCAAGAATGTTTTCATTAATCAAGAACGAAAGTCAGAGGCGCGAAGACGATCAGATACCGTCGTAGTTCTGACCATAAACGTTGCCGACTAGCGATCCTCAGGAGTTGCTTCGAGGACTCTGCGGGCAGCTTCCGGGAAACCAAAGTGTTTGGGTTCCGGGGTAAGTATGGTTGCAAAGCTGAAACTTAAAGGAATTGACGGAAGGGCACCACCAGGAGTGGAGCCTGCATCTTAATTTGACTCAACACGGCCAACACTGAAATGACTGACATGCCGAGACCACTTTCCTTGGGTCTAACTAATATGGAACGGGTGCTGGATTTAGACCCTTGTAAATCTTGGGTTATGCCCTCTGTGGCTCGGTTGGTCTGCATTCAGTGTTTGATAAAGGAATTGACGGAAGAGCACTACCAGGAGTGGAGCCTGCGGCTTAAATTGACTTAACACGCCAATACTGTAGAATGACTGTCAAATCGAGAGCACCTTCGTGGGGTCTAATAGTGAACATGTGCTGGTATTAGACCCACGGAAGACAGGTCAGTCTCTTAACCCCCTAATGAAAGAGCGTCTGCTATGGTAATCTGGTCTTAACCCTGCAGAAATCGCAGGTTCCAGAAACTTGGCCATTGACAAACTAAAAAGCCCTCTATTGATACGTCCGGTCTAATATTGAACGGGTGCTGGAAATAGACCCTCGGAAGACAGGTCAGTTTTACCCTACTAATGACAGAGCGTTGCTACGGTAATCCTGCTCAACTCGAAAGGAGCCGCAGACATTTGGTTCACGTACTAGGCTGATAAGCCAACGGCGCGAGGCTACAAGGTGAGGGATTATGGCCGAACGCCTCTAAGCCAAAATCCCGCCCAAAAGCTCAGCACGATTGTAAAGGGAGGCATCGACATGGTGGGGACCTGGGGCTCCCGCTCCAGAACCGCCCGGTCAAGCCGCAGAATGAGGTCTCTGCCGTCCGCCGATCAAAGCAGGCGGGAAGCTGCTCGATATTCACCCCATACGGCGATGAGGTATGAAACCATTTGTAGAAGACTTAGTTCTCGGTCGGGGTGCCCTAAGCAGTAGATCAGCTACCTCACTGCAAACTGCTGAGACTCAACCCTTGACCATGAGATATGTCCGCACACCAGGCGAACAACATCTCCGTGCAATGACCAGGCTTGTCCCCTGGTCAAATGCACTATTTCGAGAGGAATCACAGGTCGCTGACATTTGGTCCACGTGCTTGGCTGATAAGCTAACATCTGAGGGACTACGGCCGAACGCCTCTAAGCCAGAATCCCGCCCTAAATCTCAGCACCGCTGTGATTGGAGGCTACGACATGGCTGGGGCTTGCGTCTCAGCCCGGCCCGGTCGAGCCGCAGAAATGCACCTGGTAAAATGCACTCCTGCCTCTCTCTTTGCCTCTGTCTGCTATCAGTCATCCCAATGGACGCAGAAGAGATGCAGTCCAGCGGACATTGCACCTCCTGCCCTATTGTGACAACCTCCCGGGTGGCGGGGAATGCTAGGCGTACCATCACTGCAGATGAGCCGAGAAAATAAAGGGAGCAAAGAGATACCTCATTCACATGCATATGCTACGTTTCTGGCAGGATGTGACGATCCTGGGACAAAGTCACACTGGACTGCCTCTCTTCCGGGATAGTACAAACTAGTACATAGTCCATCATATCATTGCATTGCCAAACCCTATAGACACGAGTAGGGAAGACTCGATAGTCCTCCAAGACAACTTCCTAAGAAAGACAACTCTGACCAAAAACAACTGCTGCCTTGCAGTTAGGCTGGGGACAGCCAAAGGCTAAGGAGGGCAACCCTACAGAAACGCCTGTTGAAATCAGATGCACTGAGTCACAGGCTTAACAAAATAAAACAGTGCAACGTAAACATCGCTGTAAACAGCGTACGAAGAAGAAGAAGAAGATATACTTTTTGTCTGGGAAAACAAGAATTTGTTGTTATTACCTTTCATCTGGAAATACAAAGAATATGTTGTTGTAATTACCTTTCATTTGAGAAAAACAGAATATGTTGCTCTTATTACTTTTTGTCTGGAAAAACAGAGAATATGTTGTTCTTATTACCTTTAAGCTAAAAATTCGTAGTTAGTTAAGAATTGAGAGTTCATCTCCAATACATTGAAGTAGACAGAGAGAAACAACAAAGTGTTTGTGAGAAACGACAAAATACAGAGCGAGATGGTGCCATGCCCAAAGTTATGGAGACACCAATCACATACAAAGAACTGGAGTTTGCAATATCCAAACTGAAAATGGGAAAGTCGCCAGGAACAGACGGAGTGTCCAATGAGATGATCAAGAACTTGGGAACAGCAGCAAAAACAAAGCTGCTTCAGATCTTCAACATTTGTTGGACTTCAGGTACAGTCCCACAGACCTGGAGAGAAGCAATCATGATACCACTCTCAAAACCAGGGAAAGACAGTTCCATGGCATCCAGCTATAGACCAATCAGCCTCACAAGCTGCATATGTAAAACAATGGAACGTATCATCAACCTAAGGCTCCAGTGGTATCTTGAGAGCCAAAACCTTCTTGTGCCACAACAGGCAGGATTTAGGAAATGCAACTCCACTGAAGACCAGGCAACATACCTCTCACAAGAGATCGAGGACGCATTCCAGGACAAGAAATTAGTATTAGCAGCATGGATAGACTTAAGGAAAGCTTTTGATAAGGTTTGGAAAGAAGGACTTTTAAAGAAACTGAGAAATAATGGAGTGATGGGTAGGATGTACAAATGGACAAAAGCATACTTACATAACAGAAGAGCCAGAGTCCAACTAGAAGGTCTCAAGAGTAAGAAAATTCTACTGCGTCATGGTGTGCCTCAGGGAGGAGTTCTTTCCCCTAAACTTTTCATAGTCTTCATCAATGAATTGATTGCTGAGCTACCACAAGGAACAAAAGTTGCAATGTATGCAGATGACTTGGTAATATGGTGTGTAAATGAGCTAGCAACAGTGGCCACCAGAATGCTGCAAAGAGCTATTGATGCCTTGACCTCATGGACAAACAGATGGTGTGTAAACATTAACACCTAAAAATGTAGCACTACGCTTTTCACCCTCTCCCCAAAACAAAAAGCTGGAGTTATCAAGATAAATGGAGAACACCTCAAAGAAGATAAACAACCCACCTATCTTGGAGTTACATTTGATGATAGGTTGACATGGAGGGAACACGTCAACAAAGCAGCCAAAAAAGCCAGGAGGAAGTTAGCCATCCTGAGAAAATTAAGTGGAACCACACGGGGTGCTAGGGGAAAAATACTTAACAAAGTTTACTAACAAGGTATACGGCCACATCTGGAATATGGGTCAGCAGCGTGGTGCCCCGCAGCAAACACTACCCTAAAAGAGGTGGATAAGGTGCAAAATCAGGCACTTAGGGTCATTACAGTAGCAATGAAATCAACACCTATTGTGGAGATGGAGAAAATGGGAAGGATACAAGCACTAAGAGAGCGCAGAGACACAAAGGTATTAACACAGGCAGAAAAGTTCCACTGCATGCCGAGCCATCCAATGAAAGACAGATTTCAAAATTTAGCAATGGGAAGACTGAAAAGAAGTAGTTTTATGCATCGGGCGAAACGACTTCGCAGGCAAATTATGGATCTACCTGAAGTTGACATCCCCCTAAAGTCTGTGCCAGAACAAACCCCTTGGAGAGAGGAGCATGGACTATCAGTATGCATTCAAACAAAAGTGAAAGGAATATTAGACAAGGATGAACAGAACAGTGTGCAACGTAGGATAGTGATCCTCAATTTCCTGGATGAAGAATACCCACAAGACCTCTGGATCAGAGTATACACAGATGGGTCAGCACAGAATGCAGTAAAGAATGGTGGAGCGGGAGTGTACATAGAATACCCAAACAACATTAGGGATACAGTCAAAGTACCAACTGGGAAATTCTGTCATATATATGATGCAGAAATACAGGCAATCAAGGTGGCAACTGAGAAACTGTTGAACACCAATGTCGGTCCACAACCTGTAGTATTTCTTACAGATGCACAATCAGCACTCCAAGCACTTAAATTTGAGAAACTGCCAGATCTACAGGCTCTACTGTCTGAACTGAGCAACCAGCGCAAGATTGTCATGCAGTGGATACCTTCTCATTGTGGAATACCAGGAAACGAGAGAGCAGATCGACTGGCAAAGGAGGGTGCTGCAGACGAGCAACCAGATGTGCCAGTTACATACCAACAGAAGATAAGGATGATCAAATCAATCAGAAAGCCACCAACAGTAACACCAGACGATTACCATAACATGAACAGACAGGAGCAAACTGTTGTGTTGCGCCTTAGAACAGGACACAACCGACTCCGCAGCCACATGTACACAAAAATGAAGATTGACAACTCAGCCATGTGTACATGCGGACAGGCGCCCCAGACAGCAGAGCATATACTGCAAAACTGCCCCGAATATGATATACGGAGAAAATCTCACTGGCCCATAGAAACAACACTGGAAGAGAAACTTTATGGACCTGTGTGTGAACTACAAAAGACAGTGAAGTTTATACAAGAGACAACATTGCAGATATAGACAATATTTTAAAGCGAACGAAAGAAGAAGAAGAAGAATCTCCAATTTCACTCCTGTCTAAGACAATATTCAGTACAGAAGAAGCTTTAATGAAGGTGTGCCTTCTTTCCTTCGTGCTTGGTATGGTGACATATTGAGATCAAATGGTCTTGCAAAAACAATCCTCCACGGAAAGGTGCAAGGCAGACGACGAAGAGGTCGTCCAAAAAAGAGGTGGGAGGACAACATAAATGGACCAATCTCCGACCAGAAGAGGCACAGGCAGCAGCCACTGACAGAGAAGGGTGGCGTGGTGTTGTGAGGATGTGTTCATGTGTGCCCCGACGACCTCACCGGTTACGGGATGACCTGACCTGACCTGAAGTCAGTTTTTGACAACATGTGTATGGACTTGATTTGGGATGTATCGAGTTTAGCTGTAATATGTGCCACAGCAGCACAGCAAATCTGACACCAAGAAAAATAGAAAATTATTGTTGTTTGAAGCTATTAATGCTAAGCTGAATTATCTCTTGATGGAATTTCTTTGTTGCAGTGGTTCTTTGATATTCCAAGGCATGCTTGAGAAGGTTGACCATGATCCTCTTGGCTGTAGTGCAATGCAAGACTCCTCAGTAAGCTCACCATTATGGGTCACACTGATGTGACACAGACTGTTTCCAGGGATCAAAATGAGGATGTGATTTGGGGGTCTTCATCAGTATATTTCACCTGACTGCCTGGACATTTATAGGTTGCCTAAAACTTAATCCAACTGAACAAATACACCTCATAAGCGGCATAGCACCACCTGTGACACAGAGACGTGTCGCATCAGAAATCAAAAGAGAGAAATAGACTGACAACAAAAGATACCTAATGTTTGGACACCAGGTGCAGTTTGCAAGGTGGAAATGTAAATGAAGCTATTTCAGCCAACTCAACCCCTACAGACTAGTCTTGGAAAACGCTGCATCAAAAAATGGAATGAACTGACGCAGGTCCACTGGGTCGAGCTACGTGACTCTACTTGCCTTATGCAACATGGAAGTCACTAAATAGACTCTGAACTGGTGTATCACAATGCAAAAAGAAACTTTAATAGATGGCGAAATGAGACATGCAACTATGGAGCAATAAAAGACCCAGACCAGGGGGTGACGTGGTCTAGTGGTTAAGTGGCACGGCTCACAATCCGAAGGTGCTGGGTTCGATCCCCATCACAGCACTGCTGTTACTCTGGGGAAGCAAACCCTTAGAAAATGCAGGAGGAAACAGACCCTTACATAAAATGCATGCTGAAGTCGGATGTACTGGGCTGACAGGTGCAAAATAAAAACCACTGCAACGCACACCACCTTGGGGATTAGAGAAATAAGGCGAACGCAAAACCACCTGATAATTTGCCCAAACATTCTCAAAGGCAAATGCCGTCATCCATCGTAGACGATGATGGTATAATTAATTTTTCTAGTGCTATTTTTAGTAAGGATTATCTGCGCTAATTTTTAACCTCACTCTCTTGTCTCGAGCCGCCCGATCCCAGTGGCAAGTCGAGGACAAGATGACTAGGGGGCGACTACGAGATGCAGGGCCTCCGCATCAAGCACCCGTGAAAAAGACGGCGGAGTCCGGAGTCGAACCCACACCACCTGATCACGAGGCCGACGGCTTAACTACTTCGCCATGGAATCCCCAGACATGCAACTATGTAGCAATAAAAGACGCAGACCACCTGATAATTTGCCCAAACCTTCTAGAAATATGCAATATGGATGACAGGTTGAATGAGGAATGGCAAGGCAATCCATGCAGCCGAAACATGATGCCTGTTGCATTGCCCAGGGCATGGGAAAGTAAGTAAGTTCCTGACCCTGATGCCAGTATTTTTTCCTAGAGAACATGAAGTAGAAGAAATGAGGTCTCCCCAAGGCCTGCTCTCAAAGACTTGAAATAGTTTGACATTCTTCTTAATGTTATTTTTATTTCAGGAGAGTCATCAACGGACCATGCAGATTCAACAGACACAGGAGATCCAAAAACATGCCCTATAGCACTAGGAAGGCGCACATACATTGAAATTGAGAAGAGAAAAATGAGATTAGGTCTAGGAATTGTTGGTGGATCTGACACATTACTAGTGAGTGCATGGTCTGTTCACTTTTCTCATCACTAATTGAGTATTAGAGTTTGGGCTGGGGACGGTGTGGGCTAGTGGTTAAATGACACTGCTCACAATCCGAAGGTGCTGGGTTCGCTCCCCAATCACAGCACTGGCTGTTACCCTGGGGAAGCAAACCTTTAGAAAATGCAGGAGGAAGCAGACTCTTGCATAAAATGCAAGCCAAAGTTGGATGCACAGGGCCATTTTGGTATCAGAAATAGGTAGCCAATATTATGTCAAAAATGCATATATATATATATATATATATATATATATATATATATATATATATATATATATATATATATATATATACATATATACACACACACATATATACATATAGGGCTTGACAAAAGCGCTTGTCTGTGACGAGTAAACGTTTTTAATCGTTACTACATAACGACGCACGATTATTAATGATATTACGATTCTAATAGATTGTACATAAGCTAGTGAATGATGGTGAATCTAAATGGAACTCCACTGTCACAATTTAAACTTACCATACACTGCCTGCATTCTGCAATGAATGTCAACTGGTCGACATCCTTCAGTTGTTAGAAATCGAAAAACCGCTCATTGATCAACTCTGGACGGCTTCCGTATCACCCCCGCCATGTTTTCAACGGTCTGCTGAGGAAACTATGAGTCGAAGGATAATGAACTTTTCCAAAATTGACCGTTGGCATGTGCTGTTTACATCAGAAGTGACAATATCATGCACATCGTACATATGTTCACTTGGTGCAGTTACGTCCAGTTTCATTTGAACATGCCTTGTAAATACACACATATATAATATATATGTGTACACACTTATAAATATGGCGCCCAAAAGAGGAGTAAAGAACAGTAACATCGTAACCTGAATAAAAGGTGATTAAGGAGGGCTCACCATGGGGGCTGGCTACCCCAACCTATAATAACCTTGTCACAAAAACTTGAACAGATATAGACAGGCCACCATTTGATGATTTGTCAATATTTGTTGGAGACCTATGTTCCACAGGGAGCTTAAATGATTTTGATTGAATAATAATACAGATATAATTTTTGTATCTGTTAGTTGGCTATCATCATTCATGAAGTATTTGATGGCGGAGCTGTAGCCAAGGATGGCAGGCTACAATCTGGAGACCAGCTGCTGGAGGTAAAACTCTTTTTCAGTTCTACACACTAAATAAATTAATTAAGTCCTATAACAGAATCTGCTGTCGAGGATGAAGTGTTAGAGACTTTATTGTACCAAGCCACAGTTTGTGTGAGGGTACGGGGCTAGTTCTCTTCTTTGCTGCCTTTCTTTCCCTAACCGTAGGTCGGGTACCCATTTACAAATGAGCCCTTTTATACAGCCAGGTTAACTGAAGTGTGCCGGTAGTGGGAGTTGAACCACGTACCTTTGCCTTGAAAAACGAATGCTCAACCACTACACTAAGTAGACATATTTTACACACATCTTAGATAACAGCTTGGGCTAGTTGCCTGTAATTTGTACAGTTTTCCACATTGTAGTCAGTGTACACCTGTACATCTTTCTTGTACGAGGTTTTTCCTCAAAACTATTTCATTATTACAAATGATCTAAATACACTATGGGGGCCGAAGAAGCAGCAGGGAATGAGCTGAGAGCAGCTGATGACTCATAGCTGACTGCTTGCATCAAGGTCAGTGACTCATAACTGACCAAGACCCTTTTCTGCCTTCAAGTGGTGGCCCTGAAAACATACTGCAACCATGCAGCCTGGTTAAGAGATTAAGGATCGAAGAGGGATGACAAATCCGGTCCCAAAAATGCCGTGCTGAAATCGAAGGTATTGTGCCAAAAGGCACATATATTGCAGCGTTGCTGTAAACTACGACACAACATCCCAATCATCTTTTCGCAGAACAAACGCCAAAGAGGAAGAAATATAAAATATACTGTTATTTCAAGCGTCAAAGTGATAGATCACTTGCATCTCACAGCAAAGGTACTGAGTTCGATCACCATTATCAGCACACTCATTTAGGCTCAACTGTAAATGAGTGCCTGGTATACTGTTTGGGAAAGTAAAAGCAAATAGGGAAGGAAATGGTCGATCCCACCTCATAAAAATACCTGGTGCAATTAAATCTCTAACACTTCATCCCTGACAGCAGTGCCGTCTATTGACTACCTTTACCTGGACATCACTTTTAAACCATTCATTCATGTACTATATCACTCCAACTGAAGCATAAGCCCACCAGTATAGTCGACCTCCTTAAGAAAGCTTGCACCAAACACTTTGTGAGCTCCTGTAGTTAGAGTTTTAGTAGCAGTTTGCTTTACATGATGAGGTTGCTAGCCCCATGCACAACTCTCTTTAGTCACCATTTACAATATGCAGTGGCTCCATTCTTTCCTCCCCAGTAAGAATCCTTAACATCCACTCAGCAAATCATTAGGCCTCCTAAAATAATCTATGAATTTGGCTTGGCTTCGTTCATTCTCAATCTCCCACTACCAAACACTGAAAGGGCTTAAGTAGCAGAATGTAGTCCAGAGAACGGAATGCGTTGTGTCGTAGTTTACAGCTTGACTGTGATATTTGCACCCTTAGGTCTAACACATCTGACTTCAGCAAGCATTTTTTGAGTACCGGGTTAGCATTCCCTCTTCAATCCTATCGCCTTAGCCAGTCTGCCGTGCTGCATCCTGTTATCCAAGATCACCACGTGGAGCTGTAGAAGGGTCTTGGTAGCTCTGGTTCGCTGACACTAGCAGTCAGCTATGGGTTGCTGACCACTGCAGCTCATGTGCTGCTCAGCATCTTGATCCCATCTATGAATTTAATCCAAAGTGCACTTCCTATTTCTTACAATTACCAAAAATTTTTGCGATAGTCTCACTGTCAAAAATAGAAAGCCAATTGGGTCATATTTTTACTGAAATCATTTGTTAATTGCTAATACTTTCAAAGTTTTGAAACTTTAGTTACAATTATAATTATTTATTAAAGTTACACTTAGGATTACTTATTATTATAGTTACTTATTACAGTTATAATTATAATTGTTTATTACAATTATAATTATTTAACTTAACTTAACGTCTTTATACTGGTTCAGAAGACCCTGCAGAGTCTACATACAACCAGTTTCATTTACATCACCTTGCTCTAAAAGCTATGCGCATCCAATTTATTCTTAAATGCATTAACTGTCCCTGCCTCCACTACCTCCTCTGGCAATGCATTCCAAGCATTCACCACTCTCCGACTAAAAAAATATTTCCTAATATCTAATCTGGACCTCTATTTGGTCAACTTGTAGCTATGCCCTCTTGTTATTGTCGGTGGCTGTATTTTAAAAAACTTTGTTATAGTCTAATTTATCCATTCCTCTGATCATCTTATAAACCTGTATTTAGTCACCACGAATTCTTCTCTCTTCTAGACACTGTAGGCCGGTTTTTCTGAGTCTTTCCTCATAACTGTAATTCTGGAATCCCACTATCAGCTTTGTCGTTCTTTTTTGAATTCTTTCCGGCATGTTTATATCCCCTCTATGATAAGGACTCCACACATGTACACAATACTCCAATCTAGGTCTAACTAATGCTTTATACAGTTTGACTATCACTTCCTATTCAGTTACACTTTATTAAAGTAAGATTTATAATTACTTATTACATATAAAATTATCATTATTTGTTAGTTAGAATTATAAATGTTTATTACGCTATGAATGATAATTACTTAATTACAGTTAGAATTAGATTTCAAATTATTTATTACAGTAAGAATGAGAATTACTTCTTACAATTAGATTTATAATTTCTTATTACAATTACTATAATAATTACCTATTTATTATTATTTCTTATCACCATTAGAATGACAATTGCTTATTACAGTTAGAATAATAATTACTTATTATTATAATTACTTATCAGTCTTAGAATTAAAATTATTTACTACAGTTAGGATTAGAATTATTACAGTTAGAATTAGAATAACTACAGTTAGAATTAGAATAATTACAGTTAGAAGAATTAGAATTACTTATTATAGTTAGAATTAGAATTACTTATTATAGTTAGAATTAGAATTACTTATTATAGTTAGAATTAGAATTACTTATTATAGTTAGAATTAGAATTACTTATTATAGTTAGAATTAGAATTACTTATTATAGTTAGAATTAGAATTACTTATTATAGTTAGAATTAGAATTACTTATTATAGTTAGAATTAGAATTACTTATTATAGTTAGAATTAGAATTACTTATTATAGTTAGAATTAGAATTACTTATTATAGTTAGAATTAGAATTACTTATTATAGTTAGAATTAGAATTACTTATTATAGTTAGAATTAGAATTACTTATTATAGTTAGAATTAGAATTACTTATTATAGTTATATTTACAATTTTTTATTACAGTAAGAATTAGAATTACATGTTACATTTAGACTTAAAATGACCTAAATGATTTCTAGAATTTAAATGATATTTCTAACTACTTCGTCTACAAAGAACATTTATAAGTGTGTATTCTTTTACTGGGCCTAAAAGGGGGGCAGAAAATAGAAGCATTGTAACCTGCTAGGCACGTTATATGAGGGGACTAAGTATGGTTGTGCATGGGGCTGGCTACCCTATCCTGTAAAAACTTCAAGTCAAACAATTTCAATAGATGTGAACAGGTCAACATTTGTTAGCTTGGGAGTTATTTGTTGAAGACCTGTGCTCCACAGGGAACTGAACAAGTTTTAATTGATAATGACTATTCTATGAACTTTTCTCCTACAGAGTTTACTTTTTTAGTCGCTCCTCTTCTACTTCATGTGTTGTCTGCTTGCTTTTTTTTCCTAGTGGCTTATAGTTGCACCAGGATGAGGTTGCTGGTCCCACGCCCAGCCCTCATTAGTCTGACTTATCTTAATGACATTGGTGACTTTTCTCTAACATTTCATATCTCTTCTCTTAGTTGTTTCTCTTATACTCTTGTACTGTAGATGTCCTTTTAGTATATACTTGTAATCGAGTTTGCAGATAAACTCGTGATTTGCCTGTTGTTATTTGCACGATGAAGGGGCCGCCTCCTTTTGCGTTCACACAGACTATTATTGAGTAGGAATTTCATTATCTTAAGAATTTGTGTCCCTACGGTGGCAGCCAGCCTGCTCTTTACGATTTTAAAATGCCAAGAGCTCTTTTCCATTCACAGCCTGTACACGGGACCTCCAAGTTTATCATCCATCTTCTATAGAACTAGGTACAAATCTCACCTCCTTTGAGACCAAAGGATGCTTGAAACTTACGAAATTTGAAATCCCACCACTTCACACTTTTGTTTGTTCATTCTCTTGAGAGACAACTCAGCTAAAAAGATGGAATAATAAACACACAACCACCACCACCCGCATGCATGCACGCACATACAACATTTCATATCACATGTCATTTAGTTAATTAGTTGCCTTTTCAAAAGCTAACAATAGAATCTGACCCCCCACAGGTAAACGGTGAAGACCTCACACATGCAACTCATGTCCAAGCTCTTCAAACTCTCAACCAAACCCCATCTGTTATTAAAATGGAAGTTTACAGAGATGAGAGCTGGACACAAGAGAAGGCCATTCTGGATGTTTTTTCTGTGGATCTTGTACGACGGCCTGGCAAGGGGCTTGGTCTGAGCATTATGGGTGGAAAATATGGCACTGGCATTTATATTTCTGATGTTGTGAGTCATTTTTCTGCTTGTTTGTGTCGCCTGTTATCCACCTTTATTAATTATTTGATGTGCCTATCTTGCTGTTTGCGGGGGAGATTTGATTGGCTGATCGATTAATGATGTCATCACCAGTAAGGGACGTAGCTGTGGATATATTATTGGAAGTTACGACGGCAGAATTTCATCATCTTGACAATCTGAACAAGCATGGGGGAAAGAGGTGGGTTAAATTGGATATGGGGGATGGGCAGGGGATTGGGGTTGAATGTAGAAGGGAAGAGATGTTTACGGTAGAAGAGATGGGTGATTTTGGAGAGAGGAGGGGATGGGCAGAATAATGGACCTGTTGAAGAAAGAAGAGACCGGGGGGGGGGGGGGGGGGGGTCTAGTGATGAGGCAAAGGAGAGTTGGGAGAGAGAGTGTAGCTAAGTGGTTTATGGCACGACTCACAAGCCAAACTGGCATCTAGTGCTATCCTTCTTTCAATAAACATGTTGCAAATGTGATTCTGGAAGCAAAGAGGGGTATCAATGCAGCAATCAAATTCATGGTGGCCACAGACATGCAACAATTGACTCTCTTCCTGTTGATGCAAGCACTGGTTTTGTCTGTCCTGGACTACAGTCTTGGGTTACTCACGCTATCGCAGACACAGGTAGATAGATTGGAGAGAATCCAGAACGAGACCATGAGAGCAGTTATGGGATGCACTAGAGATACTCACATTGCTGCCATGAGATTCCTGCTTGATTTGCCAAGCATCAAGGTGCGACATCAAGTAGCGCAGGTAAAGGCGTACACCAACATTTCCAACAATGAACACCACCCGTTATACCAAGACTTGGATACACTCAAAAGCAGACGCATTAAGCGAGGAAGGTCATGGGTGGCAGAGGCAGAAGACTTCCTGATGAGGGTCTGTGCGTTGGAAAAAGTGGGAAGAGGTAGAGAATGGATAGAAGGGGGCAACGAGAGCCCCCCTGACAAGGGTGGTGATACAACAGCAGGGAATGGGGCGGCACTTGAACAGAAGCTTCAATACAGAAGCTGATCCAGCAACTCTCAGGACTACAAGATCCAATTCTGTACACAAATGGCTCTGCTGGCAGAGATGCAAACAAGTGCGGTTGGTGTTTCATCAGCTACCAAAATGGCAAGGAGGTGGTGAAGAAATCAGCTGCCTACTCCACTGTCACATCTGTTTAGGTTCATTTACCAGCAAGGCTGGGGGTTGTGAACACATTTTAAAATTGTGTGCTGAAGGTGTATGCATTAGGCCATAATGTACAGAACAATACTACAACACACTGTGTCTTAGGAAACATGATACTTACTTACTTAGTCGCTCCTCTTCTACCGTGAGGTGTAGAGGTTTTCCAGAGAGAACGCTACACCGCTCTATCCGCCGTCTTTTTCCTGGCCTCTTTCCAATCCAGCCTTCTATCACTTAGGGACTTTCGCATGTTGTCTTCCCAACGTACTTTGGGACATCCTGGGGGTCTGTGTCCTTGACTTTTTATCTCCCATGACCGCTTTGGTATCTGATCTTCTTCCATTCTACAGACATGGCCGAACCACTGTAGTTGGAACTGCTCCACTCGTGTCTGCAGGGGTTGGACTTAGAGATTGCTATGTATTGTCTGGTTACGGATCTTGTCCCTTTTCGTCACCTGAACCGCCTTTCTTAGATACCTCATTTCTTTCTAGGAAACCGAACATACTGGCTACACAAAAAACGATGCCTATTACCAGTTGAACAGAAGAGAGCAGGTCGTGGTCTTCAGACTTCGCACTGGCTACAATAGACTGAGGTACCACCTATTCAACAAATTGAAGATATGTGGCACTGACGAATGCCCGTGTGGTACCGGGAAAATGACCGCTGAGCATTTGCTGCAAAACTGCCCGACATACGAGGATCAGAGAGAGCAGATGTGGCCATCACCAGTGGCAACACTAGGCAAGCTCTATGGCAGTGTCGACAGCCTCAGGATGACCGCTGCTTTTTTTGAAAAAATGAAGGTTGATGTCTGACTGCGTACGATGAAGAAGAAGAAGAAGATACCTCATTTCTGAAGTTTGTAGTTGCCTTTCTTGGGCCCATGACTCACATCCATATGTCAGAACAGGCACATAGGTCGAGTGGTATACATCCAAGGAAACAAGATAACAGACAAATAAAAATTGCTTAAACAAAATACAAAGACAAAATACAAAAAACAGCTAAAGAAACTAAAATCAGACTGTATAATAGTAGTGTCTTACTGATACTTATCTATGGTTTGGAAAGCTGGAGGATGACAAAGAATGATTTTAAAAAAAGTGAAGTAACCCAAAGCATTACTGCTGTAGGGGTGTGAGGTGTTAGCGATCTCACATTTCAAAGGCTCGGCTACATGAGGGCGGTAGCCATCTCCTCTCCCTCACCGCTTTTACTTCCCGGACTGAACCGGTACCCATTTAAAGAGGGATACCCAGAGATGTAAAACCTGTTACCATCCATTCCATGACAGAATTATTAGAATACTTTTGCCAGACAAAATATGAAATAACAGATTCTCCAGGGCACCAACCAAGAAAATACAATTAGCATTATAAGAGAGAGAAGATATAGATGGCTGTGGCATGTCATGAGTCCAGGGATGCCTGCTAAAACAGAGGGTAAGAGAAAGAAAGACAAAGAATTACTTGGAGAAGCACAATAGAGGAGGAGGTGGGCTGTACATCTCTGACATAGGGCACTACATGGAAAGTCCTTGTAAAAGTCTCATGTGCCAGAGGATATAAACAGAATTAGAAATCCGTAAGGTTAAATCTACAGTGCTGGTCCTATGCTTCATAGGGAGCTAGGTGAAGGAGAGATGAAGATTATACATAGCATGATAATTGCAAGTTAATTATTATTTTTCTTCAGTGTTTGTCCTGAAAAGGACATTGTGTGATAGCTTACAGCACAGCTATGATATTTACACCTATCGGCACAGCACATATGGTTTCAGCACAAAATTTTGGGGACTGGATTTTCCTTCTTTCTTTGATCCCTATTATCTTAGCCAAACAGCATATGTGGTGCCTGTTTTTAAGGCCACCACTTGGAGACAGAATAGGGTCTTGGTCAGCTTTGGCTTGCTGACCCTAACACAAGCAGTCAGCTATTAGTTGCTGGCTGCTCTTAGCTCATTTATAAATATGTTTTCGGTCACAATTAATGATTCACCATTTCTGCTCCGAAGACTCAGCGAACGAGGGGATAGAAATCAATGGCTAATTCCCACTGCTTGCTTCAGTCTGTCAACCTGACCTGCTTGATTTGATCCTATTTTGCTTCCAAGTGATGGCCTTTGAAACAGCTGCTTCCGTACAGCCTGCTTCAGTCTGTCAACCAGACCTGCTTGATTTGATCCTATTTCCTATTTCGCTTCCAAGTGACGGCTTTTGAAACAGGCTGCTTCCGTACAGCCTGACTTAGAAAATAGGGATAGAAAAGAAGGCAAACTTGGTCCTAAAAATGTGCTGTGATAACACCGGATGTGTCAGGTCAAAAGCCGCAGATATCACAGCTACACTGTCAAGTATGACAACTTAAATCTAGACGAAGTTTCTAACAGTCAGCACAGCCTCTATCGACTAGTCCAAGAAAATACAAATCGACAAAAAAAGATTGCAGGTTCCCTGAATTGAGCTGTGAGAGGAATCCATGCCTGGATATCACTTGCCTAACGCATCATGGAAATCACTAAATAGACTCTGAACTGGTGTATCATGACGGAGGAAGAACTTAAAGAGATGGGGATACAGGGATGATGAGACATACAGCTGTGAAGCAACACAATACTCAGACAATGAGATGATCTGCCCAAAACTTCTGTAAACATACAATATAGATACTGAGGGGGAAAGACAAGGCAATCCACATGGCCGAAGATTTGAAACATGAAGTCTGACGTAGGTGCAGGGGAAGTAAGTATGATGACAATGTAACAAAACATTCTTCTCAGGGCGAACGAAGAAGAAGCTCTAAATGAAACATAGAGGCACCACTAGGAATTACCATTTTACAGGTGACATATATCCAAGCATTTGCAATGGTTTCAATAGCAGTTTGTTTTTTTATATGATGAGGTTGCTAGCCCCATGAAGAACCTTTTAGCCAACTTTTATGGCATGCTTTAAAGGTTATCTGGGCCCTTTCATTTTCAGCTACATACCACTTGGGTCAGGTCAGGTCACCCGGGAACCGGTGAGGTCGTTGGGGCACACATGAAGACATCCTCACAACTTGTGGTTGTGTCTTCATGGGTGAATCTTGGGCAGTTGTCTCTTGGCGGAGACCATCTCCTCTCCAAGCCGGTGTGGGCCAACATCTGCATCTGACCTGGAGGAGCCCATCTCCCCAGGTGAACCTCTGCCTCGTTTGCCCACAGCCTCGCAGCCATAGTTTCCCAGTGTGCACCACTTGGAGGTGAGGTTGACTTGTGTGCTCACTTTATCGGCAGGCTACTCATTTCACTTTTTGCCCCTCAGAAGAAGAGCTAGCTGACCCCGACATCGCTGGGTTGCGATGCTGAGCGCAAACACGCCATTGCACACCACTTGGGTATGCACAAGTAAATGCCTTTTATTTTCTTCCACTAGGTGAAAGGTGGAAACGCAGAAGCTGATGGCCGTCTCATGCATGGGGATCAAATTTTGGCTGTCAATGGGCAGGATTTTAAAAATTCAGCACATGAACACGGATTAACTGTTCTCAAGGTTGGACATTTTTATTTTCTTGGTTGAACTTCATCTTCTTCATTTGGCTTCTTTTGAGACATAGGACCACTAATGTAGTTGACTCCATGCAGGTAGCTTGTGTAAAAAGCACTCTAAGTCCACATGCGCTTTGTGTTACACTATGTTTTACAACCTTCTTTAGTAGCATTTTATGACAAGTATGGCAATGCAATGCAGTGGTTCTATTCTTTCCTCCCTAAACAGTGGTCCTAGAATCCACACTGGTCCTGTCAATATTCCTCTATGCTTGTGAAACATGGACAGTTACAGCTGACCTTCAATGAAGGTTACAGGCCTTGGAGATGAGATGTTTACAAAGACTTTTAAATGTCACGAACAAAGATCGAGTTACAAATGAGGAAATACGAGATAGAATTACAACAGCAATCAGGCCTTTTGAAGACCTCTTGGCAACTGTCAAAGAAGGAAACTCGCTTGGTACGGTCACATATCGAGTTCAAATGGTCTTGCAAATACAATCCATAATATACAAATACAAAAACATAAAAGAATGGACCAATCTCTGATCATAATATTTACAGGCAGCAGCCGCTGACAGAGCAAGGTAGTGTGGTGTTGTGAGGATGTCTTCATGTGTGCCCCTCACCGGTTACGGGATGACCTGACCTGACCTGAGAATCCACGCTGAGATGGTTCAATTTCAGCTAGCAAAAATGAATCTTACCTTACGAATTGTGCTGTTTATCAAGTCCATTGTCTGAGCGTATGAGCTGCAGCGCTCGGCGACTCTTCTACATCTACACGCAGTGATCCTGGATAACAGGCTACAGTAGAGCAGACTGGCTAAGGAGAAGGGATCAAAGATGGAAGGTTAACCCGGTACTCAAAAAATACCTGCTGAAGTCGGATGTGTCGGACAGAAAGGTGCAAATATCTCAGTCAAGCTGTAAACTACATTTTCCATCCTCTGGACTATATTCTGCTACTTAAGCCCTTTTCAGGGCTTGTTAGCAGGAAATTGAGAACGAGTCAAGTCAAGTCCATTGTCTTAGTTTATTTTGTGAACTGGTGAACTGAGACGCTAGTCCGGTCAGGCACAATATACTCTTCCATATAGTGTTCCCTAGAAACAGGCTGTTTTCAAGACAGTCTGACTGATAAAATGTGGATCGACATGATCCCTGTAGTACAGATCATCCATCACAGTTGATTAAGACCACTATCTTTGTTCAGCCATGGGGACAGTTTTTTCTCTTGCTGTGTCCGCTGAAATGGATGACTTACACTGTGATTTGGATTAAAATGAGGAAGAAACTGTGCATTTTGTCAATCTCACTCTCTGGTCTGAGCTATCTTTGGCCAGTGGCAAGATATTTATCGAGACGACTGGAGATAGCACAGGATGCAGATTTTTCCTCAGGTTTTACTTTCAGAGTATTTCTCGTAAACAGGTATCCCACAAGGCAACGGAAGGGGGGTTACATCTAACGTTGTATGTCGTGCCTTTTTCATAACAACAAGAGGTCGTAGGGACATCATTCAGCGTGTGAGTGAGTTTGGCATCTCTTCCCAGCTATGTTCAGTCCATTATAGTCACGTCTAAATTTCTCACACGCCAATTTTGGTCATGTGAACTAAACCGTGAAATACGACACAGGTTTAAGCGTAGTGCATTCATAGATCGTATATTCTAAGGACTAACAGATTATGCGATTGACCTGACAAGTCACCAGTGGATTTTCACCTGCCAAAAAATATGAAACAAAGGAGGTCACACCACCCCACAACGTCTAATGACATAAGTGGACTGAAAATAGATAGATATACAGACAGACAAAAGAGTAAACTTACTGAACTGTATCTATATGTTTTTATCTTAATTTAACTTAACATCTTTATACTGGTTTAGAAGACCCTGCAGAGTCTGTATACAACCAGTTTCATTTACCTTGCTCTAAAAGCTATGTGCATCCAATCTATTCTTAAATGCATTAATTGTCCCTGCCTCCACTACTTCCTGTGACAATGCATTCCAAGCATTCACCACTCTCTGACTAAAAAAATATTTCCTAATATCTAATCTGGATCTTTCTTTAGTTAATTTGTAGCTATGCTCTCTTGTTCTTCTAGGATGTTTATTTTGAAAAAACTTGTTATAGTCTAATTTATCCGTTCCTCTGATCATCTTATAAACCTATATTAAATCACCTCGAATTCTTCTCTTTTCTAGACACTGTAGGCCGGTTTACTGAGTCTTTCCTCATAACTGTAATTCTGGAATCCCACTTTCAGCCTTGTTGATTTTTTGTATCCTTTTTAGCATGTTTATATCCCCTCTATGATAAGGACTCCAACACCAGTACACAATACTCCAATCAAGGTCTAACTAGTGTTTTTTTCTATAGTTTGACTATCTCTTACTTGCTCCTATGTTTAATATTTCTTTTTACATACGTAACATTGCATTTACCTTTTTCACAGCTACCTGGACTTGCTCACTCACTTTACCTGTATGATCTATTATTACCCCTATATCTCTTTCCATTTCTATCATTCTAGGCGGCGGCTCGGCTTCGTTCGTTCTCAATCTCCCGCTACCAACCCCTGACATGGGCCTAAGTAGCAGAATGTAGTCCAGAGAACGGAATGCGTTGTGTCGTAGTTTTCAACTTGACTGCGATATTTGCACCTTTCGGTCCAACACATCCGACTTCAGCAAGCATTTTTTTAGTACCGGGTTAGCATTCCCTCCTCGGTCCCTTATCCTTAGCCAGTCTGCTCTGTTGCAGGATCACCACTAGGAGATGTAGAAGGGTCTTGGCAGCTCCGGTTTGCTGGCCCTGACGCTAGCAGTCAGCTATGGGTTGCTGCAGCTCATGCATCTTGATCCCTGAAACTGGATTAAAGGTGTGCTCCAGTGAAAGTGTTCGTGATCCTTCAAATTCCTCATCAGACATACCCTGCTATAAATATGATGCAAACAAAAGCAAAAAAGCTGAGGCCCAGGGAAAAGTTACTATCATTCTAATATTGTTCTTGCCCATTCTGTAATTATGTTCCATATTTGATCTACCCATGTGGATGGCTGTACATTTATCTACATTAAACCCCATTTGCCAGCTCACAGAACATTCTAAAAGTGTATCTAAATCCAACCTCACTATATCCACTTCCGCTTTAGATGAGACACTACTGCATAGTTTTGTGTCATCAGCAAATTTTTAAATCATGGATCCCATGTCAATGTCCGAACCGTTTATATATATCAAGAGCAAAATTGGTCCCAAAACTGAGCCCTGTGGCACTCCACTTTTTACTTCACACCTCTCAGAGTACTCCTTCTCTATGCCTACTCTCTGCCTTCTTCCGGTTAACCAATTTTCAATCCATTTGGCAACTTCCCAACCTTTTCCATGTGATTTTAACTTTCTAAATAATCTTTTATGAGGTACTCTATGTGATGAGGTACTCTATATGATGAGGTACTCTATCAAAGGCATGCTTCATTGTACTATGCCTCAGCATTTTATTAGGTGGGCTGACCAGTTACCTTGCTCTGTGCTGTTCCATCTTTAATAGTAATCCAGGTTCCCATTTACAGTTTGATGTATTGGAGCATATTGATAGCAGCGGTGGAAAACAACCTGGTACATTTGATGGTAGAAGCTCTGTCAACATCATCATCAGGTTGGTCAGTGCTAGGAGTTGTAAGGTTGTCTGAGTTGGTCTGCTTATTTGACCCTATCCTCTGTTTGGTCAGTGCTAGGAGTGGTTGTACAATTGTCTGAGCATGTCTGCCCATTTGACCCTATTCTCTGGTTGGTCAGTGCTAGGAGGGGTTGTAAGGTTGTCTGAGTATGTCTGCCTATTTGACCCAATCCTCTGGTTGGTCAGTGCTAGGAGTGGTTGTACAATTGTCTGAGCATGTCTGCCTATTTGACCCTATCCTCTGGTTGGTCAGTGCTAGGAGGGGTTGTAAGGTTGTCTGAGTATGTCTGCCTATTTGACTCTATCCTCTGGTTGGTCAGTGCTAGGACTAGTTGTACGATTGTCTGAGTATGTCTTTCCATTTGTCCCTACTCTCTGGTTGATCAGTCCTAAGAGTGGCTGTAAGGTTGTCTGAGCATGTCTCTCCATTTTACCATATCCTCTGCAGCTCTTCATTTCATCATTGGTTCATACTTTAATGTCTCTGTATGCCTGAAATGTAAAGGTGAGTCTAGGTCCTCCCCACCCTCTTTTCCCCTGGATCTTGCGCTCTAGTATTTTCCGTAGAAGACTTTCACGTTGTACATTGTGTTCCAGGTCTATATTACTTTCAATATTTGTCTTTGTGCACCTACCTCAGTGAGGACATTGGATCTTCTTTCTCTCCTCTCCAACTCATGCTTTCCATTCTTCAATAGCACCACATTTCATCCACTTCCAACCTTTTTTCATCCCTCCTTGCTAGTCCAAGTTTCAGTCCCAAACATGGTCCTAGATTTATTTTATTATTTTGGATTTATTTTTTTTGCGATCGCTTTATTTTTCTAATCTCCAAGGCGGTGTGTGTTGCACTGTTTTTATTTTTGCACCTGTCGGCCCAGTGCATCCGACTTCAGCATGCATTTTATGTAAGGGTCTGCTTCCTCCTGCATTTTCTAAGGGTCCTAGATTGATTTATTATTTTGGATTTATTTTTTTTGCGATCGCTTTATTTTTCTAATCTCCAAGGCGGTGTGTGTTGCACTGTTTTTATTTTTGCGCCTGTCGGCCCAGTGCATCCGACTTCAGCATGCATTTTATCTAAGGGTCTGCTTCCTCCTGCATTTTCTAAGGGTTTGCTTCCCCGGGGTAACAGCAGGTGCTGTGATGGGGATCGAACCTAGCACCTTCGGGTTGTGAGCCGTGCCACTTAACCACTAAGCCACGCCGTCCCCGGTTATAGATGAGTAGTGATTTATTCTTTTCCTTCTATCTTGATATTCTTTGAGTTTAGCAATTTCTATTTTTCTCTGAAGACCTATTTTTGCCATTTTTTTTCTCTGTAGAGACCAAATAGCGAATGAAGAGAAAGTTTGACTTAATTTTGGCGACCATGCTGGCTTTAGAAACAGCGATAAAGATTGGGGGTTCACTTTTTAACTCTAAGTCAAGGAGAGGATCACCATTGAAGTTGATGTCTCTATTGAAAGTCTGTTTTAGAGCTTTTGCAGTGATTGTCCAAATAGCAATGGTTTGAGACCGAAGAGTAATCTGGGTCAAGTGAAACATGGTGATCAAGACAATAACTAACATAGTCTGATCAGTTGCTTCACCTGACCCTCACTAACATAGTCTGATCAGTATGCTTCACCTGACCCTGACTAACATAGTCTGATCAGCACGTTTCACCTGACCTGACTAGCATTGTCTTATCAGTATGGTTCACCAGACCCTGACTAAAATTATCTGATCAGTATGTTTCACCTGACCCTGACTTATATTGATCAGTATGTTTCACCTGACCCTGACTAATATTGATCAGTATGTTTAACCTGATCTGACTAACATAGTCTGATCAGTACGTTTCACCTGACCTGACTAGCATTGTCTTATCAGTATGGTTCACCAGACCCTGACTAAAATTATCTGATCAGTATGTTTCACCTGACCCTGACTAACATTGATCAGTATGTTTAACCTGATCTGACTAACATTGTCTGATCAGTATGTTTGACCTGACCCTGACTAACATTGTCTGATCAGTATGTTTCACCTGACCCTAACTAACATTGTCTGATAAGTATGTTTCCCCTGACTAACATTGTCTGATCAGTATGCTTTACCTGACCCTGGCTAACATTGTCTGATCAGTATGATTCACCTGACCCTGACTAACATTGTCTGATCAGTATGTTTCACCTGACCTGACTAACATTGTCTGATCAGTATGTTTTGCCTGACCAATACACACTATTAACATTTGCTGGAATATTTATTATTCTGAGAAAAAGACCAAATTCTAAACTTGTTTTCACAGACTGTTTTGGGCAAAGTTAGTTTATCAGTTGGTAGACTCAAGGCAAGCTCAAGGGTTTCATCTAAAAATAGTTGCAATCATGGCACGTCTTTGAAAAAGTCTGATTCGTCCACAAGCAGCAGGTCAAAAATCAGACATTCCAAAAGTAAGACTTTTTACATACATTTTTTTTAATATGTGGATTTCATTATAATATATCAGTGTGTTTCTGTGGGTCTCTATGTGGGGGGGGGGGGGGGGGGGGGGGTTAGCAATGAGGCAACTAAGGAGGTTTGTTCATGGGGCTGTTTATCTACCCCATCCTGTTGAAACTATGCTGCAAGAAAGGAAAATCTGTACACCCCACAGTAGAATCGTAGCGACTAAATCCAGTAAAGTAATTTTTATAAATCCTTATTCTTATGCAGCAATAAAATATAGTAAAAAATAGCTCATTGATAAATATAGAACAATTATTTAAGAAGGAGGACGGCATGGCCTAGTGGTTAAGTGGCACAGCTCACAATCCGAAGGTGCTGGGTTCGATCCCCATCACAGCATCGGCCGTTACCCCTGGGAAGCAAACCCTTAGAAAATGCAGGAGGAAGCAGACCCTTACATAAAATGAATGCTGAAGTCGGATGCACTGGGCCGACAGGCGCAAAATAAAAACTACAGTGCAACGCACACCGCCTTTGGGGATTAGAGAATTAAGGCGAACACAAAAAAAGAAAGAAAACAAATATAAGAAGATCACCTGTAATCTAGAATTTATGTAGAATTTATCTTAGCTGCACAATTGGCTTCTGTTCTATCACATTTATGTATTTAACACCTGGCTTGTGTAGTCTTTCACATTTACCTCCTGCTTTGTGTTCTTTCTATCTAATTTATATACACCCCTGTTCACTAATTCCCGAGACATTTTTTTCTGGAAAACCGTAATACATTGCGAGGTGATATTAAGCTAATGCCTGTGACAACTTCGTGCCAATGTATGTACCAAACCAAAAGTTGATAACTTCACGCAAGCACTGTATGGAAGAGCATATAAGTGACGGTGACCTTGTACAGTTCGTCACATTTCAAAAATGGATGGTAATATTCAACAACATGTGTAGCATTGAATTCTGCTTTCGTCTTGGAAAGACTGGTTCTGAAACTTTTGAAATGCAGCAATCAGCTTTCAGAGAGACCTGTCTAAGTCGGTCTAAACCATTTGAGTGGTAATCTCTTTTCAAAAGTGGACGCCGATCCTTCGATGATCACACCCGTCAAGGCAGACCATTCACCTTACACACCGACGAGATCCTGGCACATGTGCAAGAAATCATGCGCACTGACCAACGTCTGACTATCAGAGAGGTTGCTTGAGGATATTGAAATATCAATCGGCACATAACATAAAATCGTAACTGAATATTTGCCCACGAGACGGGTGGTAGCGAAACTCATGCAGCGCTGTACGCAGACATCGCCCTGAGAAGTGGCACACATGCAATTAGATTTTGCATCATGACAGTGCCTCTGCACACAGGTCTGTCACTACTAACACATTTTTAACGAAACACAACATTCCATTGCTCCCACAACCTCCATACCAACCCGATCTTGATCTGTGTGCTTTTTCTTGTTCCCACAACTTATAAAAACAATGAAAGATCACTGATTTGATGTCATTGAGGAAATTCAAGCTAATGCGATGAGACAATTGAGGGCTATGCCTACCAGAGGTGCTTTATTTAGTGGCAGGAACGCTGAAATAAATTAATACAATCACAAGGGAAATACTTTGAAGGAGATATATAAATGATTTGGACATTGATATGGGATCCATGATTGCAAAATTTGCTGATGACACAAAACTATGCAGTAGTGTCATCTAAAGCGGAAGTGGATATATTGAGGTCAGATTTAGATAAAATTCGAGAATGGTCTGTAAGCTGGCAAATGGAGTTTAATGTAGATAAATGTACAGTCCACATGGGTAGATCAAATATGGAACATAATTATAGAATGGGGGAAAACAATATTAGAAAGATAGATAAGGAAAGGGACCTAGGGGTTATAATAGATCATACAGGAAAGGTGAGTGAGCAAGTTAAGGTAGCAGTGAAAAAGGCAAATGCAATGTTAGGTATGATAAAAAGAAATATTAAACATAGGAGCAAGGAAGTGATCGTCAAACTGTATAAAGCTTTAGTTAGATCTAGATTGGAGTACTGTGTACAGGTGTAGAGTCCTTATCATAGAGGGGACATAAACATGCTAGAAAGAATACAAAAAAGAGCGACAAAGATGAAAGTGGGATTCCAGAATTACAGTTATGAGGAACGACTCAGAAAAACCGGCCTACAGTGTCTCGAAGAGAGAAGAATTCGTGGTGACTTAATACAGGTTTATAAGATGATCAGAGGAATCGATAAATTAGACTATAACAAGTTTTTTTAAATACAGCCACCTACAATAACACGAGGGCATAGCTACAAGCTGACTAAAGAGAGGTCCAGGTTAGATATTAGGAAATATCTTTTTAGTCAGAGAGTGGTGTCTGCTTGGAATGCATTGCCAGGGGAGGTGGTGGAGGCAGGGACAGTTAATGCATTTAAGAATAAACTGGATGCGCATAGCTTTTAAAGCAAGGTGATGTAAATGTAACTGGTTGTATACAGACTCTGCAGGGTCTTCTAAACCAGTATAAAAACGTTAAGTTAAGTTAAGTTAAGATAAACGAACTAGTCTGTAGGCCTATTAATTCACTCCCAAAACAATGAGTCCCGAAACTTAGTAAACAATGGAGTATTTTTATGCTGTCTTTTGTTCTTTTTATCTCATTTATATATTTATATGTTATGTGTTTTTTTATCTCATTTATATATTGTCTTGCGTTTTTTATCTCATTTATATCTTTACTTGTGTTTTGTTCTTTATATCTCATTTATATATTTATGTGCTGTCTTGTTTACTTTTTATCTCATTTATATGTTGTGTTCTTTTTATCTCATTTATATACTTATGTGCTGTCTTGTGTTATATGTATCTCATTTATATATTTATATGCTGGTTGTGTTCTTTTTACTCATTTATATATTGATATGCTGTCTTGTATTTTTTTATCTCATCTGTATATTTAAATGCTATTTTGTGCTCTTTTTAGCTCATTTATATATTGATATGCTGTCTTGTGTTATATGTATCTCATTTATATATTTAAATGCTGTTTTGTGCTCTTTTTATCTCATTTATATATTGATATGCTGTTTCTGTTCTCTGTAATATTTATGTACAGAGGCTCCATCCTCTACAATGTAATTGGTCCTTGAACAATGGTCATCGTAAGTCAAGCCGTTGTAAGTCCAGACCCTATATTTCTCATTGGAGCTATGTTATACATTCCTGTATTCACATTTCACATCAGATCAGTTCAGTTCATTCCGTAACCCATCAGGTCGTTGGCGCACACATGAAGACATGAAAATCCCACGCCAACCCTCTCTGTCTGTCCTGTCGCTCCGGTGTAATAGATTTTGTTTTTGTCCTCATGTGTGATTCTTAGGCATGAAATCACCTGGCGGCGCCCATCTCCTCTCCAAGCTACGGTGGACCAACATCAGCAAGTAACCTGAAGGAGCCCGTTCCCCCCAGGCGAGCCATTGCCTCGTTAGCCTAGAGCCTCACGGTTCTAATTGCCCAGTGTGTACCCCGAGGAGGTGAGGTTGGCTTGTGAGCTCACTTTAATCGGCAGGCTACTAATTTCACTTTTCACTCTTCCAGGGAAGAGCTAGCCGACCTCAGCGCCACTGGAATATGGCGCCAAGCATGAGCACTTCTCACACCTTCCGGTCATGGCACGCAATTTCCAAGCAGGTCGTGCACACCAACCCTGGACGGTGCGCAATCCGTAGTGACGTCCTTTCCAACAACGCGTATTCTATTACACATGAAGAACAGATCGTGTATCTCCGAATTCCGATTAAATTTACACACATAGGCTTCCTGTGAATAGCGTAGTACGTGCTAGAAAATGATCGTCACACAACACCGCGCCCCACATGAAGTGGAACGAACAAACCACACGAATATCGCAGACCATGAGAGAACTTCCGGTAAGATGGCGACCAAGCAACATTTCACATCCCAAAATACAAAAATAGACCTCTCAAGTAAATAAACATAAAATATAACTATTTGAATCACATCACACATCACTTTATCGTCGGCATCAGTCCGGCAAATATGTCGTATACAAGGAAGCCAACAATATTCTGTATGCGTCCTAATCTTTTGCAACGCTGTGCCAATGTGGGTCTAGGTCTTTGGTCAGTTCAATTTGCTATTGCATAGGTGGGTGACCACATTAACGGGTACAGGGATAAGGCCACCAAAACATTGTTCTATGTGTCCATCTGTTGTCAGGCATGCGTACCACATGTCTAGTCCACACCGATGCTTGTGTGATATCGCTGCTTCCACAATGTCTTGAAACAAAGTTTTATGTTTAATTTCTTAGTCTCGATTCTTATCCCGTATCAAAATTTGTAGTAATTGTCATTCCATTTCATTTATTGTGGTGATACTAAGGACACTTTACATACTAAGTTGCTCGTGTGGCTTACCTTTAGGTGCAAATTGGCCTTTACATGGTCGTAGTAACGGGATTTGGTGTAAGTGTGGAACTCTTATCTACTTTAAGAGTTTGCGTGTTAGTGTGGTGCTCGGGAATTGAGTGGTTAAGTCTGAAGTCCCCAGTTTTGGTGCAAGGTAAAAACAAGAGTGGTTACAATAAAATCAAAAATAAAATGTACGCACTGACAGAAATATGTATGTGTCCGTCGTATATGGGCACAGGTACAAAAACAAAAGCCTGCTTGACCCTCAAAACACACAAACTTTTCTATAAATATGTACTTTTAAAAATCTATTTATCATCTTTATTGTTGTGATCAGTTATATGTTATTATTTGTGTTATTTTTATTCCCTGATGGAGACCTATTTGGTCATAATATAGGTTGTTATATTTGTGCTTATGTCTACATAAAACTGGCCAGTACTTATTTCCCTTACTTCCATTTCTGCTCTGTCTGTCAGATTATCTCCCATGTTGTTGTGTTTTCGCTAATCAAAATAAAACTGGAAGAATTACTACCCATTACAATTTGTCTTAAATTGTGCTGCTGTCACTCTTGTTCCCTCTCTCTTCTACAGGTATACCATCATCCAAAAGCTACTAAACCTCTCTGGCATTTCTTTGAGAGTTTCAGAAAACAAACAAATTTATTCACATGATTTTACATGTTTGTGCTCATAATACATTTGATGAAAACTTCAACAAAATTAAAGATAACGTCAATTCTATTCCTCCTTGTTTAAGTTATGTTTTTCTTCTGTTACAAGAACAAAACAGATGCAAGCTGTTTTTATTATCCCTCATCGTTATATGGTTATAAGTTTCATTCTATCAAATAACAAAATAACCCCAGTAATATGACCGAAAATGAGAAAGAAATGAAAGAATGCACAAGAGAAGACATACTACAATAAAAATGGAAAATAGTTCATAGAACTGACTTCATTGCACCTGGACGCCCCGATATGTCCTCAGTCCTTCTCACTATTGAAAGTGCCAACAACTGAAAACAAACTCCTTAGCTCCTGCAGAGACTCTGAAATTCTCCCCTGACTTCATCAGATCCCCAATTGAAATTTCTGGGATCAAGACGCTGAGCAGCGCATAAGCTGCAGTGGTCAGCGACCCATCGCTGTTTGCTAGAGTCAGGGCCAGCGAACTAGAGCTGCCAAGATCCTTCTACACCTCCATGCGGTGATCCTGGATAACAGGCTGCAACAGTGCAGACTGGCTAAGGAAAAGGGATCGAAGAGGGAATGCTAACCCGGTACTCAAAAAATGCTTGCTGGAGTCAGATGTGTTGGACCATAAGGTGCAAATATCGCAGTCAATCTGTAAACTACGACACAACGCATTCCATTCTCTGAACTACATTCTGCTACTTAAGCCCTTTTAGGGTTTGGTAGCGGGAGATTGAGAACAAATGAAGCCAAGCCAAGCCAGATCCCCATTTACAGCTGGGTAAACTGGAAGAAGTGCTAATAAAACTAAAGAATGCAGAAGCCCCTTTTTCTAAGCCCATCTGCTGCTGAGTACTAATTACTTTAAAATGTATGATTAGCATAATTGTAGAGCACTCGCTTTGCCTGACAAAGGTACTGGGCTTGTCTACTGTGTTCGGCATGCTTCAGTTGACCCAACTGTAAATGGGTAATTGGTTTACTATTAAGGAAGAAAAGGCAAGGAGTACAGGAACTGGTAATATCAGATTATAAACAAGATGTGGCCACTAAAAAATTCTCAGACATCTTTAGAGCATCAATAGTCATTTTGCAAAACAAGACGATGCTGAAGATCATATAGTTTTTTTTATACAGATTCTTTATTTCTCATGTCCTTCAGAAAACATAAAAAGAATTAATTAGACAGCCTATCAGAGACACTCATGAATACCAGCTACAATTTCAACAGAGTGAAATCTCTGCGGGCTTCTAATCAATTCAGGAGACATGGAAATGAGGAGCCAGATCAAAACCCAAACTGAAGACAGGGCTACTTACATGAATCCTGGTATTCAATCGAGTAGCCAAAAGCTATTTGAATCTATCTCTGTTCTTTCCTCTGGAATACCATGGTGGTCCAAAGGGGAGGTGCAGATCATCTCTCCATCTCATTGGCGGGCAGCTCGGTGGGAGGTTGTTGTATGGCCAACAGATGGCCAACAGAAAGACACCCTACTCGTTCAACAATTGTCAGTCATGCTGACAACATGGCTGGCTCATTTGTACTTTTACATTGACATAGAACCAAACTCTATTTGATCACGGATGTCGATATTTCGGATATGGTCTCTTAAGGAGATATTTAGGACTCATCGCTCCATGGCTCTTTTGGTAATTCGGAGCTTCTCTACGTAGACTCCAAACCTCACACCAGTATACCATTGCTAGGATAACCATGCTATTGAAGGTGTGAGCCCTGTCCTTGACGTCCATCATCTGCTGGAGTATCAGTCTGATGCGGTTGAAGCTGCGCCAACCTGCCACTCTCCTGCATGAGATCGCCATTTCAATAGTGTGGTTGTTGTTAATTTCCTGGCCTAGGTAGACATACGAATTGACATTCTCGAAGGGATCATCTTCCAATCGCAGTTCCCCCGTAGGGCAAAAAGGGTTCAGTAGAAATTGAGTCTTCTTTCAATTTATGTTCCGACCAACCGCCTTGCTTGCTTCATTCAGAGCTACATATGAAGAAATAAAGATAATTATAAAAATAACTTCAAAGACAAATGGAACAGGGAACACACAGAATCCTGATATAGCAGAAAAATACTAATTCTTGCCAAGAAGAGCTTGAGATACAATATTGAAACAGCAGACTAAAAAATCATCTGTTCAACGAATTAAAAATTGGGGACAAGAAACAAATAGTAGAACATGTTCTCCATGTCTGCTGGCTTCACAAGAGGAGCAGAGGGGCAACAGGGTCTGTCGACTTCACAAGATAAACAGAGTGGCAATATGGTCTGTCAACTTCACGAGATAAACAGAGTGACAACATGGTCTGTCGACTTCACAAGATAAACAGAGTGACAACATGGTCTGTCGAGTCCACAAGATAAACAGAGTGACAACATGGTCTGTCGAGTCCACAAGATAAACAGAGTGGCAACATGGTCTGTCGACTTCACAAGATAAACAGAGTGACAACATGGTCTGTCGAGTCCACAAGATAAACAGAGTGGCAATATGAACTTCCTCAACTCAATTGAGGGATAAACTGTATGGCGACAATAGAGGCTTGAAAAAGACAACCAAGTATTTCGATGTGATTATTTGAGAGTGAACAAGAAGGAAGAAGAATTACCTTTACTAACTTCACTTAGCCCACTTGTGCAATGCTTGTGTAAATGTGCTTTTGGAGTGCTGGTTTTTGTAGCATTTTATTTTATACAAGTATATAAGCCTGTCTTTGACAAGCAATGCAGTGATATTGCACTGGGTCTGTCAGAAAATATTCAAAAAATCTCTTAATTATTTTTGCGTAGCAAAGAATGACAATGTTAGTCAACTTTCAAACATCAATTATCCTCACTCTATCATCATATGTGGAGCCGCGTAGCGCATTGGTTAGCGTTCTGGCTTCGCATCTGAGTGGTCCTGGGTTCATTCCCCAGTTGAGGCGGTAATGTTTTATTTCAGACCGTAATGGCTCCCGGGTCGACCCAGCCTTAAATAGGTACCGGTTCAGTCCGAGAAGTAAAAGCGGCGAGGGAGAGGAGATGGCTACCGCCCTCATATAGCCGAGCCTTTGAAATGTGAGATCGCTAACACCTCACACCCCTACGGCAGTAATGCTATGGGATACTTTACTTTACTTACTTTACTTACTATCATCATATGTCTTCTGAATAATTTAGTTTTGAGTTAATATTAGCCACAGTACTTTTGTGTTCTATATTGTAAGTATAGGAAATATGGTGTTAGCCCATATTATTTTATGACCCACGGCACATACAGCCTTTACTTTCAAAATTTTTTCTGGTACCCAATTTTTGTGGCTGGGTCACCACAGGAGCCAGTTTGCGATCGGAAATAAATCCTGTACCAACTGGGGATTGAAACCTGATCGCTTGAATGGGAAACCAGTGCACTTACTACTGCACTACCATGGCATCCAGTCTACTGTTGCGCAACAGATCTGTAGGAACAGATGTTGAACAGGAGTGGGAAAGTTTTAAAACAGTTCTAGAAACGCTAAAAGAGGAATGTGTTCCATGTAGGGAGGTAAACCCCAAGCGTAAAAAGTGGATAACTAGATTTGTAGTGAAATGTAGAAGAGCAAAAAATAAAGCATGGCAAAAATATATAGAGGCAGGTAAATCAAAAGAAACATATGTAAAATATTTGGACAAGCAGAACATATCTCAGAAAGCAAATAAAACAGCAAAAATAGACTTTGAAAAAAAACTTGCTCAGAGGATCAAGACTGACAGTAAAAGCTTCTTTTCTTATGTTAGAAATAAACAAAGAACGAAAGACAAAGTAGGCCCTCTCATAGACAGTACAGGGAAAATAATAAGTGAGAATAGGGAGGCTGCTAATCTGCTCAATCAGTACTTTGGCACAGTCTTCACAAAGGAGGACTGCTCCGAGATCCCAGAGCCTATAGATATTTTTCAAAGAGACATGGATACAGCGGGATTAAGATCAATCTGTATTACAGAGGAAATGGTTTTTAAAAAATTGGAGGGGTTGAAAGTGAATAAATGTCCAGGTCAAGATGGTATTCACCCAAAATTGCTGTATGAAATTAGAAACCAACTAGCAAAACCATTGGCTATATTATGTTCTCAATCACTTACAAAAGGGATTGTTCCACGGGATTGGAAAGATGCAGGAGTGATCCCCTTATTCAAAAAAGGCAAAAAATCAGATCCGGCAAATTATAGACCGGTGAGTTTAACGAGCATAGTCTGTAAATTGTTAGAGTCAATAATCAAAGAAAACATTGTAATGCATTTAGACAAATTTAATCTAATTAGAAATAGTCAGCATGGGTTTACTAGAGGGAGATCATGCTTAACAAATCTATTAGAATTCATGGAGGAGGTTTCTAAAATCATAGATAAAGGGGAGCCAGTGGATGTTATTTATCTAGACTTTGCAAAGGCCTTTGATAGAGTACCTCATCAAAGATTATTTCGAAAGTTAAAATCACATGGAATAGGTGGCGAAGTTGTCAAATGGATTGAAAATGTGTTAACGGGAAGAAGGCAGAGGGTGGGCATAAATAAGGAGTACTCTGAGTGGAGTGAAGTGAAAAGTGGTGTGCCACAGGGCTCGGTTTTGGGACCAATTTTGTTCTTGATATATATAAATGATTTGGACATTGATATGAGATCCATGATTGCAAAATTTGCTGATGATACAAAACTATGCAGTAGTGTCTCATCTAAAGCGGAAGTGGATATATTGATGTCGGATTTAGATAAAATTCGAGAATGGTCTGTAAGCTGGCAAATGGGGTTTAATGTAGATAAATGTACAGTCATCCACATGGGTAGATCCAATATGGAACATAATTACAGAATGGGAGAAACAATATTAGAAAGATAGATAAGGAAAGGGACCTAGGGGTTATAATAGATCATACAGGAAAGGTGAGCGAGCAAGTTAAGGTAGCAGTGAAAAAGGCAAATGCAATGTTAGGTATGATAAAAAGAAATATTAAACATAGGAGCAAGGAAGTGATCGTCAAACTGTATAAAGCTTTAGTTAGACCTAGATTGGAGTACTGTGTACAGGTGTGTCCTTATCATAGAGCGGACATAAACATGCTAGAAAGAATACAAAAAAGAGCGACAAAGATGATAGTGGGATTCCAGAATTACAGTTATGAGGAACGACTCAGAAACACCGGCCTACAGTGTCTCGAAGAGAGAAGAATTCGTGGTGACTTAATACAGGTTTATAAGATGATCAGAGGAATCGATAAATTAGACTATAACAAGTTTTTTAAAATACAGCCACCTACAATAACACGAGGGCATAGCTACAAGCTGATTAAAGAGAGGTCCAGGTTAGATATTAGGAAATATTTTTTTAGTCAGAGAGTGGTGTCTGCTTGGAATGCATTGCCAGGGGAGGTAGTGGAGGCAGGGACAGTTAATGCATTTAAGAATAAACTGGATGCGCATAGATTTTAGAGCAAGGTGATGTAAATGTAACTGGTTGTATACAGACTCTGCAGGGTCTTCTAAACCAGTATAAAGATGTTAAGTTAAGTTAAGTTAACATCTGTTTATAAATTGAAGCTCAAATTTAATATCTTTTTCTTCAGCATTTGTCCTGAAAATAACGTCATATCTTACAACGAGACTACGATATAAGTACCTTTCGGGTCAGACACATCTTGTTTTGACACAGCATATTTGGACCTGGGTTTTTCTTCCCTCTTCAGTCACTATTCTCTTAGCGAGACTGCACAGTTCAGTCTATTTCCAAGGCTGCCACATGGAGGCGGAATAGAGCCTTGGTCAGTTATGGTTCACTCACCCTGATGCAAGAAACGAGTTATTAGTTTCTGATTACTGTTAGCTCATTCACTACTGCGTCTTCGACCCCAAAAATGTATATGTTTTCATCTGGACTTTTATATTGATGAAAACATTATTTTGGTGGTATTTGATATGGCTAATTAACACTTCATCCCTGATGACAGCCTCAGCTATGGGACTTGGGCGGAAGTGATTCGTCACAATGTAGCATTTTGATCAAGTTAAATATTCCTAGATAAGATTGCATAGCTGTAAATATTATTTTATTTTATTATTTCTAAAAAATATTATTTGTTTATTGTTTTTGGGCTACAGCAAATATGAAGTCAAATACCTCTTTTAGGTAGAATACCCTCCAATACATAGGTTCCCAAACACATCACAGAGTGCAGATATCTTTCTGAGTTATAAAGCGCAAAAATAGCTTCCTATAAAATATATGATGAAAGGAATAAAAGATAAAAAAACATGCTTTTCCCATAGGTTGAAATAAATCATAAGATCAATGTGGATTATTAAATATTTTATTGGTAGGTAAAATCTTTTGAAAACAAGATATTTCCTGTAAATTGTTGTTTGTTAATGTAGTTTGGTGGGACAAACTCTCAAAGATTGCCAGAGTAGTCGACCTTGAATTTAAACATTCATAAGGTTGGTTAGCACATGTACATGACCACATTATTTCAGTTCATTTTTTTTACATTTTTGTCTCTGGTCTAAACCAGATTTTATTTGGTTTCGTTGGACTATTTTGACCTTATGAAGCTTGATTTATTATTTTGCTAGACTTTTGCTTCTTTTTTTTTATGTTAGCTTGCATTTCTTGGTTTCGTATTTTCTTTTGTTCTGCCCATCTTTTTAATTGTTGAAATTGAAAAGATGTTTTACTATGAAATTAATTCCTCGGTGTAACACTTCATTCTGGCATATTGATTCTGCATGAGAAATACCTAACATTAAAGTTAATATAGTCATACTGCAAAAACTGCTGTCGGGAATGAAGTGTTCAAGACTTTATTGTACTATGTTTCAGATAAATCCAATTCCTTTCTCGCTGTCTTGCCTTCTCAATTTTTAATGTCAGGTTCCCGGGAAGAGGAAACTAATGTTTGGTCAGACAAAACATACTGATCGCGGACAATATTGATCTGGACCAGGTTAAATGTATGGACCAAGACTCACACCTCACTTCCACACAGTTCTCCCTGGAAACGGGCTGTTTCATGGCAGTCTGGCTGATTAGGTGGGGGATCGACTCCATCCATGCGACAGCCACTCCCTAGCATCGGTTGGTACATCCTACTCAGAACTGGAACGTACCAAGTGAATCTATCTGTCTAATTTGTTTTAAGTGCTGCCTTGACTGTGGGGTTTGTTTATACAGCTGACAATCAATATCTCCACCGTCCACTTGTACTGCTGATCATGCCTCAACTTAATTGTGGAGATGCACAAGTAGGTCCCAGGTTGGGCATAATGAGGCCATGCTTCATTCCCAACATATCACAATAGGCAACTAGGAAAGATTGTACATGGGGCTAGCATTCTCACCATGTTAAAAACCATTGCTACTTAAACAGCACTGCAAATAATTGGATTCAGAATTCCATAAAAGCGGGATATGGAGTACCAAATATAGTTAGGAACCTATTCTCTGCTGTCTAGAAGGACATGTGTGGTTGTTTAATACCCACAATGAATATACTTACTCTTTTGTGGCACTGAAAAGAGCATTAAATGGCAAGTTGTAATAGCTTTCCTCACATTCTGAACGTGCTGATGAAGGTAGACTGTGGTCCTCCAGGCAGTTGTGCCATGCTTGGCTTCATCTGCTTGATGCTCACTTCTATATCGATCAATCTACATAGCGTCAGCCAGACTACCTGGAAAACAGCCTGTTTTCAAGAAGAATTGCATGGAAGTGAGGTACGGGTCTTGGTCAGTATGTTTTGCCTGACCCTGACTAACATAGTTTGATCAGTATGTTTTACCTAACCCTGATTAACATAGTCTGATCAGTATGTTTTACCTAACCCTGACTAACATAGTTTTATTAGTATGTTTTGTCTGACCCTGACTAACATAGTTTGATCAGTATGTTTTACCTAACCCTGATTAACATAGTTGGATCAGTATGTTTTGCCTGACCCTGATTAACATAGTTTGATCAGTATGTTTTGCCTGACCCTGATTAACATAGTTGGATCAGTATGTTTTGCCTGACCCTGATTAACATAGTTTGATCAGTATATTTCGCCTGACCCTGATTAACATAGTTGGATCAGTATGTTTTGCCTGACCCTGATTAACATAGTTGGATCAGTATGTTTTGCCTGACCCTGATTAACATAGTTTGATCAGTATATTTCGCCTGACCCTGATTAACATAGTTTGATCAGTATGTTTTGCCTGACCCTGATTAACATAGTTGGATCAGTATGTTTTGCCTGACCCTGATTAACATAGTTGGATCAGTATGTTTTGCCTGACCCTGATTAACATAGTTTGATCAGTATGTTTTGCCTGACCCTGATTAACATAGTTTGATCAGTATGTTTTGCCTGACCCTGATTAACATAGTTGGATCAGTATGTTTTGCCTGACCCTGATTAACATAGTTGGATCAGTATGTTTTGCCTGACCCTGATTAACATAGTTTGATCAGTATGTTTTGCCTGACCCTGATTAACATAGTTGGATCAGTATGTTTTGCCTGACCCTGATTAACATAGTTGGATCAGTATGTTTTGCCTGACCCTGATTAACATAGTTTGATCAGTATATTTCGCCTTACCTTGACTTATAAAGTCTCATCAGTTTCTTTTGCCTGGCTATGCATTAGTCTCCTCTCCTACGTCTCTTATAATAATTGTGTGGTTGTTTTTTTTTAAAATTTAATTGCGATAAGCTCTACTATAAAAGTTGGTACCTGAGTTTGCTCGGCGCATGCGAAGGCAAGACAAAGGACAGGAGACTGAAGCTAATGCCTCTAACATTTTATCCATCGGATAATGATAACTTTTCCTTGAACTTTAAGACATAATTTTGGGCTTTCAATTCTTCTTTGTTGTTCTTGAATCAGACTACTTTTTATCAGAGTTGACATAATAATTGTTGCATCAATAAATTATCTGTATTTATTCAAGTATTGTCTCTTTTCTGTTTCAGTTTATGTTTGTTTTTTTATTTTTTTTGGTGTCAATTGCCTCATCTATTCAATGTCTAAAAAATATTGAATATTTGTTTGTTTTATAAATAAAATCATCAACAAAATATGAGGAAAAGTTTGATATAATTACAAGGGCAAATTATTCACTGTTTCATCTAGTCCAATGCTCTTCAACATATTCATACCTGGCGCCCACTTTTATAACTTTCATGAGGGTTGGACGATGAGGCTAATGTCTGGTCAGGCAAAACACACTGATAAAAGAATGTCAGGAGAAATATACTGGCCAAGACCCTCACCTGACCTCCTCGTTGGCCATCCTGGAAACAGACTGTTGTCGAGGACAACAGTCTGGCTAACAAGGTGAGGTTCGACGTGATCTTCGTAGTAGTGAGCGACACACAGATGAGGCCAAGCATAGCACAACCGCCTTCATCAGCACACTAGGAATGTGAGGAAAGCTACTGCAACCCGTCACTTAACGCCCTTTTCAGGGTGCACATAAAGAGTAACCTCTCTTTCATCTTCCATTTGGCATCTAGACCATGATGATGTTACTGACTGTGACAACCTCTCTTTCATCTTCCCTCTGGCGTCTATACCATGGTGATGTTATTGACTGTGACAACCTCTCTTTCATCTTCTCTCTGGCGTCTATACCATGGTGATGTTAGTGACTGTGACAACCTCTCTTTCATCTTCCCTCTGGCATCTATACCATGGTGATGTTACTGACTGTGACAACCTCTCTTTCATCTTCCCTCTGTCATCTATACCATGAGGATGTTACTGACTGTGACAACCTCTCTTTCATCTTCTCTCTGGCGTCTATACCATGGTGATGTTACTGACTGTGACAACCTCTCTTTCATCTTCCCTCTGGCATCTATACCATGGGGATGTTACTGACTGGGACAACCTCTCTTTCATCTTCCCTCTGTCATCTATACCATGATGATGTTACTGACTGTGACAACCTCTCTTTCATCTTCTCTCTGGCGTCTATACCATGGTGATGTTAGTGACTGTGTCAGGCTCTCTTCTTCAACCGTTTATGATGGTGTCCATGTCTCCTTGATTGCTCCTGGCAAGCAGTTCTCGGTTGGTGATAGCGTTCGGTCAGAAAATTCTATGAATCTTTCTTGGATATGTTGTGGGTATAGATGACATTTTTAACGGGTGTCTTGGCTATTTGAGACATGGTGATGGCAGCACTTAGTGTTGACCTTGATATATGTATAAATATATCAAGAAGAGAGTAGGAGCTATTACACTTCCCTGTGGTGTGCTCTCTCTCAGCCTGTCTGACCAGCTGGCAAAGTTGTCCAATTTAACCCTGACAGATCTTTGGAAGAGTGGTAATTTTGCGTCCTTGAGAACATGTTGGTAACTGCCACGTGTAGGATGTTTCAGCGTCAGACCTTCTTTGCAGGTAGTATCGAAGGCACAGAAGAAGCAGAAAGAGAAAAAAACATTATTTTTTTGTGGTTTGTATTTCTCAACATTCTTTACCATACAGAAGAACAAGACATACTCAACTCTTGTATAATCTTATTTTGGTGTTAATGTTGTTCAGCCATAACTTCCAAACTACGTTTAAGCTAGCAAAGGTTATTCTGCTTTTCATGTTTTTGCTTGTTTCACCGTCTGGTGTAATTGTGCTTCTGAGGTATGTTGTTGTTGCTAATTGCATAATTGAGTTAAGTACTCTTGACAACTTTCTTTGGTGGTAGGTTACAGTGACTCTCTTCATATCCTGAGGCGTACTTGAGAAGGTGGACCAGGGTCCTCCTGGTCATAGTGCAATGATACGCTATTCAGTAAGATCACCACTATGGGGATCGTTGTGCCGATCACCACCTTGTTAGCCAGACTGCCATGAAATATCCTGTTTCTTGGGAGAATTGCTTGGAAGTGAGGTGGAATCTTGATCAGTATGTTTCACCTAACCCTGACTAACATAATCTGGTCAGTATGTTTTGCATGACCAGATGATATTCTTCTCTCCCCTTCTGAGGTACGTAGATGTGTTCGATCAGGCTTGTTCTTTATTTCCTATTTTGATTGGTGTGGGATTTAATATATTTGAGTGATTTCACCATATATATGGGGAACTGAGTCCCTAGTCCAGTCAGGCACATCATACTGACCAGAACATCGCATCAGGGTGTTGTACAATACACTGACCAAGACTACATAGTGTTACCTGATAACGGGCTGTTTTCAAGGCGGCCTGGCGGACAAGATGTGGATCGATGTGATCTCGTAGTAGTAAGCGATGAAGCAAAGCATAGCACAATCGCTTGGAGGACCGTCGTTCACCTTCATCAGCATGCTTGAGGTGCGAGGAAAGCTACTACAACACGCCACTTAACGTCCTTTTCAGGGCGCACAAGAGTAAACTTACTCATTATGGGCATTAAACAACAACAACCTTATCTATATAACTCATAAATTCATATCAACTCTCAGCTATCAATGTCACAAAGGAAGCCTGACCAAGGCATACACACTAAAGATTACATGTGAAATGAGAAGCTTGCAAAAAGTGGTTAAGGTCACTAGAAGAGACAGTGAGAAACAAAGGAATCTGACAGAAAGTTGGACAGTGACGAGCTTGACTTATATAGATAAACACAAATAAATAGTTTGATTCTTCTTCTTCTTCTTCGTACGCTGTCAGACGTCAACTTGAATTTGTTCGAAAAAAACAACTGTCATCCTAAGGCTGTCGGCACTGCCATAGAGCTTGTCTAGTGTTGCCACTGGTGATGGCCACATGTGTTTTCTCTAGTCCTCGTATGTCGGGCAATTTTGCAGCAGATGTTCAGCGGTCATTTTCCCTGTGCCACAGGTGCATTCGTCAGTGCCACATATCTTCAATTTATTGAATAGATGGTACCTCAGTCTGTTGTGGCCTGTGCGGAGTCTGAAGACCACGACCTGCTCTCTTCTGTTCAGCTGGTAGTAGGCATCATTTTTTTGTGTAGCCAGTTTGTTGTTTCCCATTTGATTCAAAACTAAAGTATACGTATCATCAATGGAAATATAAAAATGACCACAATAAATGCAATGGAGAACATCAGAAAAATCTAAATTTTGGAGATACAAGTCCAAATAACACTTCAGCATGGAAGAGAAGATCAAATGCCTGATCACCCAATATAAATTAAAGTAACCCATACCATTACTGCCGTGGTGGTGGAAGGTATTAACGATCTCACATTTCAAAGGCTCGGCTATATTAGGACGGTAGCCATCTCCTCTCCCTCGCAGCTTTTACTTCCCGGACTGAACTGGTACCCATTTAAAGCTGGGTTGACCCGGGAGGCATTGCGGTCTGAAAAAACATTACCGCCTCAACTGTGAATGAAACCAGGACCACTCAGATGCAAAGCCAGCGTGCTAACCACTGCTCTATGCGGCTCCCACGATATATGACACCAATATATGACAGGATAAATCACCTGGGAAGAGGAAGATTAAAGAGAAGCTAATTCATATAAAAAAACTAAAGATCTTGCAAGAGCAGACCCAAATTATAAGCCAGTCAGGGGCTAGAGATATAAAACAAACATCCCAAATTTAACCATGAAAAAAAAAAAAATCCTATGAGATGGTAGAAACCATAGAGGAAATAGAAAAGAAAAGAATACAAACAGATTTACAAAGGAAATTTATCACAAAAAAATATCTTAGACTGGCAGTATCCACTGCCGACTGTATGGACTTAGTTGAAGCCAGTAGTCATTTGTACATTTCCTTTGCCAGTCTCTGAACTAAATTCTTTGCGGATTTGTAAGCCTCCAAGGTCATGCAGCTCGGGGAAATCTTAAACTCCAGGTGAGTAGATTGGCGCGTTTTAATGGCTGGTGCAAGGATGGCAGATAACCCCCCCCCCCCCCCCACCCCCTAATCCTAAACCAGTCATTTCTGCTTGTTGTCTTCCTTCCAAAGACCGACAAGGCTGTGGTGTGTATTGACCCTCTGATGTGTTCCCACCTTTCTGAAGCGTTTCCAAAAGTGCGCTGTTTTGCTAGTAATTCAGAGAGGGATTTTGTGAATTCTTCCACCCATTCAGGGAAAACGGTTCCTGCTGTGTCTATGCTGCATTTACCCATAGGTCTTGTGCGGTGGATCTTCTTGGGCTGGAGTCTCATTTTGCAGCAGACCAGTGAGGGGTCAGTATCGCAGTCTGCACTGTGAAACGTGCGGTTTGCAAAACATGTTTCAGTTCAGACCATTTAGTAGATGATCAGGTCCAGGTGATGCCAATGTCTGGACCGAGGATGTCTCCAGGATACTTTATGTTGGGGCTTTGCTTGGAAGAAGGTGTTAGTGATGCACAGGTCGTGGTAGGCACACAGCTCCAATAGCCACTGTCCATTTTCATTCATCTTTCCAACACTAAACTTTCCTTTGCACTTAGGCCAGGAGTCGTTATCGGCACCCATCCTTGCATTGAAGTCCCCAAGTAGAATCAGTAGAACAGTAATAGACATTACAGTAGAGTAAAAAAGCTTACAAATGCTGAAAGAATAAACTAAAATGTCTTTTCTATCAAATGAATTACGTTACAAAGATTAAAGATTGTAATGATACGTTTGTTATTTATTAAGAGTGAGGCAAACTACGAGGTACAGTCATTAAGTAACTGCAATTTTTTTAATGTAAAGTGCATGGAAGAGTATGTACCACGAAAATGTTGAATTGCACTGTGGAAGAACAATGATAGATAAAGTGGAGCCAGTTAACATTATTTATCTGGATTTTGCAAAGGCCTTTGGTAGAGTACCTCATCAAAGATTATTTATAAAGTTGAAATCACATGGAATAGGTGGGGAAGTTACTAAATAGATTGAAAATTGGTTAACGGGAAGAAAGCAGAGGATGGGCATAAATAAGGAGTGCTCTGAATGGTGTGAAGTAAAGAGTGTAGTGCCACAGGGCTCAGTTTTGGGACCAATTTTGTTCTTGATAGATGATTTTATTTAATTAATCAAGTGGTCTCAAATGTTCCCGAGTGGTCTGCCGATGAAGTTAGGCAGCAGTATTTAGTAGTTCATCTCAGAGAAGGAAAACTCTGACTTCAAATTACCTGCTTTATTGCGGGTAGTCTGGGGACACCTAAAGGCTAGAGATCATCATATGATATATTCTTTCCAGATTATAGTCTTTGTTACGAAAATATTGAACACATCGAGGTTTTGACAAGTCGACCCGCATCATACAAGGACATATTCCAGCTGTCAGTAATGTCTTGATAGCACCTTCTTTTGTGTTGCCTTCTTCTCTTCTTCCCAGGCACTGTACCTTTCCCTATCAACCTCTTCAGACCAGTGTGTCTTGTTTATCTGACTGAAATATTGTAGCTTTTTTCTTGTGATGCATTTATAAGTCAGTTTTTTTTTTGTATACTCGATGATTGCAGAATTTCTCTATTTGTTTTCTACCCTGTCCTTGATATTTTCAACATCCTTGTATAGCACTATATTTCAAAAGATGTCTTCTTTTACAATGTTTGTTTTTTTAAAGTTCATATCTAGAGGTCTAGAGATAAATAAAAGTAAGTTGCATGTCATTTGCAGGACCTCGCTTCTTACAACCGCCAAACGGAGAGGAAGACTAGCATCTGGTCAAGCAAAATATACTTATCAGACATGTTAGTCAGGGTCAGGCAAAACATACCAGCCAAGACCCTCATTTCGGCTTTCTAGTAGCCCTCCCTGGAAACGGGCTGTTTTTAGGTCAGCCTGGCTAACTAGGTGAGGGATCGATGTGATGCCCATAGTAGTGAGTGACATGCAGATGAAGCCAAGCATAGCACAACCACCTGGAGGAAAGCTACTGCAACCTGCCACTTAATGTTCTTTTCAAGGCGCACAAAAGAGTAAACTACTCATAGTGAGCATTTGCAAACAACAACCGCCAACCTATTTGGCTGTTATAAGTTTCTTGGCAAGTGTGCAGTACGGTAGGTTGCCATTACTTTCTGTACATAGAGGAGCAAAATAAAACCATGTCTGCTAAACTGGACACAAGCGTTATCGAACTTGATTTGTTGAAATTGTGAAATGGACGCTTAATCCCTAGGCCGCACATAAAAGAGACTCGTTGAAAATAATTGCTGTGATTTTGATCAACATACTAGTTGTAAAAAAAAAGAAAGGCCAGTGAAGATGAAAAATTAGTTTTAAGAATTAGACAAGTTATATTATGATCATCTTTGTACAGGTACTAGTGAGGACCACAGTCATCCACAATCTGTTGAGATAACACAAGAGATATTGAAACCTTTAAGTACCAGTTTGGACTGTCAGATGTGTAGTTCCACTGAGGATGTACCAATCATTGCTGCCTCCCCGAGACTAAGAGAGCCAGGAGTAACTTCAGGGATACTCAAGGTTTGTACTATCTATTCTGCAATAATTAGGTCACAATAAGTTATGGACACAAACACCTGTACAAATCCTCAGCAGCAAAGAATAGGCTCACTATAACCTTCAAAGAATGTTGCAAATGACATCTAAAGAAGGTTTATCATGGGACTGGCAAACTCATTTTTAAATTAAAACTATCAAAGATAATTAAGAGCTGCTCCCATTGCTGGGGCTCAAACGGGAGTTATGGGACCAATGTTGATGATGTTGATGATGATGATGATGATAATATCATCCCTGTAACTAGAGCTTGTAGCTCTTGACAGTCCAATGCCACTCTGACAAAAGCGCATGACCTCCTCAGCTGTTCTGGTGATATATAAAGGGAATTGTGTATGGTTAGATGCAGTTGGAGCATCTTGTTTGACAGATCAGTTAGCCCTGATCAGGAAGTGTTTGACTGGTTCATCGTGGTGGTGACAGAATCTGGAATTGGTTTGCATGCACAGTGGCTCTGTTCTATTCAGATGTTTATTAATAAGGGTATGGCTTGTTCCCAGCTTGAGATCAAACTCTGGTCTCTTCTTTTCAATTTATTTTTTGGTTGGGTCCTGGGGATCTGGCATTGCTTGGTGTCTAAAGTATGAGGCTTGTTCAAATGAAACCGGACCTAACTGCACCAAGTAAACATACGTACAACACGCATGATGACGTCACCTCTGATGTAAACAGCACATACCAACCGTCAAGTTTGCAAAATTTAATTATCCTCCTACTCATAGTTTCCTCAGTAGACCATTGAAAACATGACGGGTGTGATATGGAATCCGTCCAGAGTTGATCAGTGAACTGTGATTCGGTGTCTAACAGCTGAAGGATGTCGATCAGTTGACATTCATAGCAGAATGCAGGCAGTGTATGTTGACAAAAGTGTGACGAACGTAAGCTCCAGAGAGGGTCCACTCAAAATGCTGCATCAATTTTTGCGATGACATCTCCTGAAGCAACAATATGCACCTGACCTGGTCTCGGAAGATCTTTCGTTCTCACGCCCTTCTTTAACATCATTGTCCAGTTCTTCACTGTTGTCTTCGACACACTTTTGTCACCATACACTGCCTGCATTCTGCGATGAATGTCAACTGGTCGACATTCTTCAGCTGTTAGAAATCGAATCACCGCTTGCTGATCAACTCGGGACGGATTCCGTATTACACCCGCCATGTTTTCAACAGTCTACTGAGGAAACTATGAGTCGGGGGATAATTAAATTTTGCAAACTTGACAGTTGGTATGTGCTGTTTACACCAGAAGTGATGTCATCATGCGCATGGTACATATGTTCACTTGTTGCAGTTTGGTCCGGTTTCATTCGAACACGCCTCATATACATATGTATATATATATTTTATGTGTGTACACTGTTTGCTTGCAGGCTGGAGACAGAAGTTTGAGTATCAATGGAACATCTACCGAGAACATGTTGCATGAGCAGGTTATCAGTCCATTTCGATCTTCCAACAAAGGAGAGCTTAATGTGATCAAAGGTCAGTGAAATAGTTACTTCCCATTTCCTGATTGCTCTTATACTAACTTTATTCATTCATTCCTCTGTTTGCTCCAGTGTCAAGCCTAGGCCAGCACTGCAGCTGGCCACTTTAAAAGAATGCCTGTTTTCAAGCATTTGCAATCATTCATCATTTGCTCCAATGTGAAGCACACTTGCTGTATTTCTGAAATCTTGTATATTTGTCTGAAGATGCCATAACTTGCGAACAGAACGACATTTCAATCTGCAATTTTCACTTAACATTCTTTGGCCGATTTCTATCCCAATGCAACTTATTTCAAGTCACTGTCTCATTCCCTTCACGAGTTATGGGCATATTAAGAATGTTGTTTACCTGCAAATACTGACATGATGAACTCTTCGTTCCTTATACAACCGGTCCAGTTATCTGAACCAAGGAGTGAGAAGATTGGCAAGGAGTAGGAAAACTGAGGGAATAGATGGGTGAAGGTAGGTTTAGAGGTGAAAGAGATGGACAGAGGGATAGCTGGGTTGATGGAGATGAGTTTGATGTTGATGAGTTTAAGTGTAAGAGAAGATAGACGGGGGAAGGGTTGGTTGACTTACATAATTAGACCAGGTAATATAGCTAGTAGATTATAACTGCAGCAGATCCAAGATTTTGCAGTGACTGACCTAATTATAATGGAAATATTTAATTACATGGTGAGATTGCCAGATCCGCTGTATTTTTATCCTGGCTCCTACACATTTTACCTTTTTTTTATTGGGGGGGGGGGGGGGGTGTGTGTGTGGAATTCTTTATTGCACACAATCAATTATAACAATTTTCAAATTTGGACATAACAAATTTCAAACAAAATGTGTGTATGATGTGAAGGGAAGTGAAGTGAAAATTTTCCATGTGATGGTGTGAGTTACATTTTGTGAAGTGAATGGTGACATTAATTTTTAATGATGTTTAATTCTCAAAATATTAATAATGTACTTTTTTTTGTTTGTTTGAAGTATTTGCAAAGGCAATAGGCCTACACATGTCCATACATACATATTCATTTATACACACGCATACATATTCCTTTATACAAACATACATATTCATTTATACACATACAAACCTATTCATTTATACACGCACATACATATTCTTTTATACACACACATACATATTCCTTTATACACATACATACATATTCCTTTATACGCACACATAAAAAACGCACATGCATGTACATATACATACTTCCACACACATAAAAATAAGTACACACCCAGTATATATAAACATACCTGCATACAGTCATGATAACAAGTTTCAAATGCAAAGGTCTAAAGTCAGAAGGAGAAATAAGGAAGATGGTGGCTATAGTAACAGGAACAGAGGCCATATCAACTTATATTGTAATTTAAAGAAGGTGATTTCCCTTCTGTAAGGACTTAAAGTTTTGTAAATTATTTGATTAAGGTCAAATGTTAAAAGTTGGCCTACAGGTGGTCCATTTTCTTCCCTAGGGACCTCTCACCTTGACTTCAGGTATTTATTTTGCCAGTTCACTGCCATAAAAACCCGACATTTTTCCTTTCCTGTCTATTGTTCCCTAGTGGCAGAGTAGTCTTCTTCTACTTCTTCTTCGTTCGTTCTCAATCTCCCACTACCAAACCCTGAAAGGGCATAAGTAGCAGAATGTAGTCCAGAGAACGGAATACGTTGTGTTGTAGTTTACAGCTTGGCTGCGATATCTGCACCTTTCAGTCCAACACATCCGACTTCAGCAAGCATTTTTTGAGTACCCGGGTTAGCATTCCCTCTTCGACCCCTTCTCCTTAGCCAGTGCCCTGCTGCTGCCTGTTATCCAGGATCACCGCGTGGAGGTGTAGAAGGGTTTTGGCAGCTATGGGTCACTGACCACTGCAGCCCATGCGCTGCTCAGCATCTTGATCCCACAGAGTAGTCTAAAACTGACCAGCCATAAAACTGAAGTGAACAGAAGGGAGATACAAAAATTGACCACTGGAGGACTGGGTGAGTGATGGGACGTGGTCTATGTGTATTCCTGCCCAGCTGGAAACAAATACCTCAGTTGGGTGGGGCAAGTAATTGATACTTTTTCACTTGCTCTGGGTACCATTTAACAGGTTTTAAAGTTCAGGGGCAACTTTTATGGCTCATGGGTTCCTATTGTGTTCTAATCTTCTTTACAATCATAACCTTGATGGACTAAGAGTGTACTTTAGAATCATGGTGCTTTAAACACCTAGGTAGTTTCATGATGGCCCAACTTTTTGGACTTAGCATTTAAAGCTTAAAGAATCTTGGCAATACATTTACTTGTATACATACACCCATACAAAATAAAACATGCACACACACTCGTGCATAAATGTGTGTACAATGTATGTACGTGTGTATATATTAATATATATATGTACATTGTACACATATATACATGTACATATATACATAAATGCACATACTTATATGTATGCATACATATATACATGATATTTATACCACATATATACACACCCATGCATATATATATATATATATATATATAAATCCACACCTAGGTCTATAGATAATACACATATACACACTCACATGCATACATATATATATATATATACCTCCACATGTTCATATACATATATATATAAAATATACGCACATGCGAGCATACATATGCATATACACATTTTTTTTTTTATCTAACATTTGTAAGTATACATGTGTGAGCACATGTAATATATTGGTACATCTCCGTGTACACCCACACATTCATACATGTCTATTTATATGAATTAAAAGGCTTGTACATTTTTACATCATGTGCACTGGACAACGCCTTCTGCTGAAAAATGTGTGAAATGGTGTTTGAGTTAACAGTTCTAGGGTGGAATAGTGCTGCGTTTCTGCATGTCAATATTATGTACCTGTATTTCGACAATAAGATGAGCATTTGTTTTCTAATGACTGGTGATGTTTTTGGTATAATGTTGAGCATAACTGCTTTGTACATGTCAACTTTTTGTCTGGTTTACATATCTAATTTTTGTCTGGTTTGTACATGTCTACTTTTGTCTGGTTTGTACATATCTACTTTTTGTCTGGTTTGTACATGTCTACTTTTGTCTGGTTTGTACATATCTACTTTTTGTCTGGTTTGTACATGTCAACTTTTTGTCTGGTTTTTACATATCTACTTTTGTCTGGTTTGTATCTGAATGGTATCATGTATAATTTGCTTTGTCATTTTTACTGTGTTGCATGTGTAAAAAATTGAGATCTTCTGTTTCTCGTACATTTGTCTGAACGTAACTTAACGTCTTTATACTGGCTTAGAAGACTCTGCAGAGTCTGTATACAACCAGTTTCATTTACATTTCCTTGCTCTAAAAGCTATGTGCATCCAATCTATTCTTCAATGCATTAATTGCCCCTGCGTCCACTACTTCCTGTGGTAATGCATTCCAGGCATTCACCCCTCTCTGACTAAAATCAAAGATTTCCTAATATCTAATCTGGACCTTTCTTTAGTTAATTAGTAGCTATGCCCTCTTGTTATTGTAGGTGTTTGTATTTTAAAAAACTTGTTATAGTTTAATTAATACGGGTTTTTAAGATAATCAAGGGAAATGATAGAGTCACCTCGAATTCTTCTCTATTCGAGACACTATAGGCCAATTTTTCCTCATAAATGTAATCCTGGATACCCACTATCAGCTTTGTCGCTCTTCTTTCTATCCTTTCCAGCATGTTTATATCTCCTCTATGATAAGGACTCCACACCTGTACACAGAACTCTAGGTCTAACTAATTCTTTATACAGTTAGACTTTCACTTCCTTGCTCCAATGTCTAATATTCTAGGTCTAACTAATTCTTTATACAGTTTGACTTTCACGTCCTTGCTCCTTTGTCTAATATTCTAGGTCTAACTAATTCTTTATACAGTTTGAGTTTCACTTCCTTGCTCCTAAGTCTAATATTCTAGGACTAACTAATTCTTTATACAGTTTGACTTTCACTTACTTGCTCCTATGTCTAATATTCTAGGTCTAACTAATTCTTTACACAGTTTGACTTTCACTTCCTTGCTCCTATGTCTAATATTCTAGGTCTAACTAATTCTTTATACAGTTTGACTTTCACTTCCTTGCTCCTATGTCTAATATTCTAGGTCTAACTAATTCTTTATACAGTTTGACTTTCACTTCCTTGCTCCTATATCTAATATTCTAGGTCTAACTAATTCTTTATACAGTTTGACTTTCACTTTCTTGCTCCTATGTCTAGTATTCTAGGTCTAACTAATTCTTTATACAGTTTGACTTTCACTTCCTTGCTCCTAAGTCTAATATTCTAGGACTAACTAATTCTTTATACAGTTTGACTTTCACTTCCTTGCTCCTATGTCTAATATTCTAGATCTAACTTGTTCTTAATACAGTTTGACTTTCACTTCCTTGCTCCTATGTCTAATATTTCTTTTTGTCATACGTAACACTGGTGGCACTGGCATAGGTGGCAATTGGGTTTGTGGCCTCAGAGGATTTGTATCCACCTCCAAAAGTGGTCACCAATGTTACAATGCAGTAGGACTTTGTATCCACCTCTGAAAGTGGTCACCAATGTTACAATGCAGTAGGACTTTGTATCCACCTCCAAAAGTGGTCACCAATGTTACAATGCAGTAGAACTTTGTATCCACCTCCGAAAGTGGTCACAAATGTTACAATGCAGTAGGACTTTGTGGAGGTATTGGTGGGATATTCTATCAAAAGCTTTTTCCTGATCCAGGGATAAGATTGATGACTGACAGTTTTTCTCGTGCGTATATTGGATGATGTCTCGTATGAAGTGTGTGTGTTGATGAATGTTTCTTCCCTAAACACTACACTGTTGGTCTTCATGGATGAGATGTGACATTAATGGTTTCAGTTTGTTCGTTACGGTTTTTGTTAGGATTTTATAGTCTATATTTAACAGGGATATTGGCCTGTAATTTTTTAGTTGTGTTTTATCTGAGTTGTCTTTGGAAATTAAGGTAATGTAAGATAGATTCATGCTAGGTAGAAGTTCGGTTTCTTTGAAGGACTCTGCGTATACTTTTAAAAGTGGTGGTCCTAAGATAGGGAAGAAATGTTGATAGAATTCTGCGGTGAGCCAGTCAGGTCCGGGTGACTTGTCTTTTTTTGCATTGTGTTGACTGCCAGAGTTATGTTGGTTTTTGTTTGGTATCTTTTTTCCCTGACAAAAAAACTAAAATACATGTTTTACCTGGGTCTTAGATCCTAAACAAATTTGTTACCCCCTGCTCTACTCTAACTTGTAGGTGAAGTTGAACCAGTAGCAGACCAACAGGGATGGCATTCTGCATGACCTTGAAGAATGGCAGTACAGAACTGGGGAATGGTGGGTAATTACAGTTGTGGTGATTCAGATTAAAATATTAACTTGACAAGTGAATTATGAAATGGTGTTCCTCTTCCTTCATGCTCATTAGCAAGTATGGAGACCACCGCCTAGTCTTTTGCAGGAATTATACAAAGGGACATTATAAGAAGAGGTTGTGGAGAACCATGATTGTTTCTTGCCGTTGGCATGGCACATAAAAAAGGCTTCATATGTTCATGCACCAGTTGTTTCTGTAGCAATTTATTCTTTGTAATGTGATTATTCCTAGTCTTAGTTGAACTAGACTTCTACAGGGACAGATAATCCTATGCAGGCCTCAGCTCTGACATGAGCTGGATGTAATCGGGAGGAGGATTTTTTGCTTAGCGGGCTAGGCTTGAGCAGCTTATTACTTTGCTGCATTGGGACAAGTGTAGAGGAGGGTGGATAACCTATATGCATGTCCATATTAATAGGCTCAAACAGGGGACTGCGTGGTTAAGTGACACAGCTCACAATCCGAAGGTACTGGGTTAGCTCTCCAATCACAGCACTGACCGTTACCCCGGAAAAGTAAACACTTAGAAAATGCAGGAGGAAGCAGGCCCTTACATAAAATGCATGCCGAATTCGGATGCACTGGGTCAACAGGTCAAAATATAAACATAGTGCACACTGCCTTGGAGAATAGAGAAATAAGTAGAACACACCAAAAAAAGTAGACTCAAACACTAGAGAAAAATAGACTTGCAGCCTGTTAAGCGCTATCTATGCTGCTCTTAACAAACCACTTAACTATGGTTAGTGTTGTGTCTTGTCACACAGTTAATTGTCTCTTACGACATGCTCTCTGTTTGGCAGTGGTGTAATGCTTGTCATACACAAATACCACGGTGGACCACTCTGTCAATGTGATGATTGTCCCTTATTAATCACCATTTATGAGTTGCTTGGTAGAGTTCATTAGTCCTTTTCAGAACAGAATAAAACTACAATACATTTTGTTTGTTGTTTAGTTCCATACAAAGTTGTTTGATTTATCTGTCCTCAGAGGACGAAGAATTTTCCTAACATTGTTGAGCGCAATTAATATGTGCAATATCATTAATACGTGACAGGCTCTGTTTTAGGATCCCTGAGACAAGCGAAGTAGAAGCAGACCAAAACACTCAGTGAGAAGAGAGCTTGCGACAAACATAAAGGCGACATCAAAGACATAGACATAGCTGAAATGGATTGCTCATGACAGAAAGACTTGCGACGTACAATTGACTTTGTTGAAGATCTATGCTCAACAGGAAGCTGACAGGTTTTAATTGATTGATTGATTGATTGATTTATTGTTCTTATGCTCACTTTTAATTTTCTAATTGTATTTTAGTTTCTTATTTTCATATTTGAAATTGTTACATGTTATGTGTTCCTTTTCTTTTTGTCACAGGAAATCGAGGATGGGAGACTGTAATTGCAGCATTGGTTGTCAGATACTTGGCACAGTGAAAGACATGTATGGATGAACCAGTGTGACGATATTTGTCATATGATACCACCATGATTCACTGTCACAAAAATCTGACAGATGTTATTTAGCATTGACTGTGAAAAACATAAATCAAAGACCAAAGTCCATTTTTTTGGGGTAGAGTGAGATTTTTGTTAACGTGGTTTAAATTTTAATTAACTTTTGTATGGCTTTGGCGGCTGGCTTTGTTCGTTCTCAATCTCCCGCTACCAAACCCTGAAAAGGGCTAAAGTAACAGAATGTAGTCCAGAGAACGGAATGCGTTGTGTCGTAGTTTACAGCTTGACTGCGATATTTGCATCTTTTGGTTCAACACATGCAACTTCATCAAGCATTTTTTGAGTACCGGGTTAACCTTCCCTCTTTGATCCCTTCTCCTTAACCAGTCTGCCCTGTTGCAGCCTGTTATCCAGGATCACTGCGTGGAGGTGTAGAAGGGTCTTGGCAGCTCTGGTTCGCTGGCCCTGGCGCTAGCAGTCAGCTATGTGTCGCTGACCACTGCAGCTCAGCATCTTGATCCCAACTTTTGTATTATTCCACATGAATGACATACGAACGGAAGATATATATATAAAGTCATACTAACAAGCTGTGCAAATATGAAAATTTATATAGTTACTAGCAGATGTGTGCTGATTATCTGCCTGCCAGTCGAACCGTTCAGTATGAAAGAAATAAGAGCGGCTTAACAATTAAAGACTCTCCTCTTTCCTGCATCCCTCCTCCACATCACTGTTGAGCTCTTCTCTGACACTCCAACCCGCTCATTACTTCCCCCCTCAATCCCCCTTCTTCCAAACCACCCATTCTTTCAAACTGTCTATCACCCCCAGCTCATCTCTTACATCCCCCCTCCTGTAATTGTTGAAATCTTTCTTTCACACACCACATACCCCACTCCGTATTGCTGCCAGGCTGCTGTGATAGGAGCACTAGTACACTATGCTCATTGCATTTGTGTTTCGAGCCAAAAAAAACGAACATGTTGATCAAAGAGATTGCATTAAATTTTGATTTTGTTAAGAATCAAACGATCTGAAATTTTAAATTGTGTGACACACAATCAGAGATTATTGAGAAAATAAATCGGGATTTTGGCAATCAAGCTATGAGTTCTATGCACATTAAAGAGTTATATTGTCATTTTAAAATTGGCACATGTCAATTAAGAATGACAAATGATCAAGAAGACCCTCACAAAGTAGAAATTCAGAAATAATCGAGAAAGTGCGGCAGTTAGTGATTGAAGATTGTCAAGTGACATTTAGAAAGTTTGAGAGTGAAGTGACAATTTTGTACAGGTAAGTTTGAAAAATTGTGACTGATGATCTTTGGATGTAGCATGTCATGGCTAGATTCATTCCAAGACTCCTCATTCACAATTAGAGGAAAAACCGTCTTAAGGCTCAGCATCGCATGTCATCCAGCATGCAACACAGCATTGGGCAGGTTCGACACTCCCTAGACAATACTCCCTGCAACTTTTGACCCTTTCCAATACATTGGTACCACTCAGAGGAATTTGATTTCAGGACATAGCAGAAATTCAGATAAATAAAATGAAGCACCCGATGGAGATTCCCAAAAATGACTTCCAGAATTACTTCCGGCAATTGGAACACCACAGGGAAAACTGTGTCAATTCAGAATGGTATTAAGCTGTGAACTGAATAGATGAACTAGTTTATATTTTCTAGCCTTAGATCAGATTCTTTTTGATCAGCACTCGTATGATACAACAGCTTGGTATTGTGTTCTTAAAAACTATTATTCTAGTCATACCTGCTTCAAGTAAGAATATTACTCTGCATTTTCTTTTTTTTCTTGCTGGTAAATTAAACAGCTATACTTCAAAGACCACCATATAAACATGTACACCACAATCACATTCTACTGTTAAGCATTTGTGGCATTATCCGCTGGTAAAATAATGTTATACTTCAAAGTTCACCATGTGTATAGACATACCATGATCTTATCCCACTGTAAGGTTTATCTTATATTCTCTACTGCTAAAATAAAGTTATGTCTTTCAGCTTAAAACTTGGTTTTAGGCCTTCTTGCTTTAATCAGCAGCTCAAAGTACTATCTCCACTGCATTGGATCTCTAATGTTCTCTGTCTCTTACCTTGATTACGCAATCTGTCAGGCTTTTCCATATTCTTCGTTTGATACCTCTTTCTGTGACATAAGTAGCTTAACTGTCTGACTCAATCAATTCTCTTCACACTCCTACTTTCTCCAAGACTTATTTATATCCATATTTCAAAGGCATCAATTCTGTTTTCCAACTGTTTGTTTATTGTCCAGGTGTCTACACCACACAATCAAGATGAGTATACAAAACTTCTGATGATTTTCATTTTTAATTAGAGTGATTTTCATGGATATCAATATCTGGCTCATTTTGGTGAAACCAATTTGGCCATCCCTATTTTCTCTTCCTGCTTCCCATTGTGCTACTTCAGAAAAGAACACTGTATTACACTGATTTTTTTAAATAATTGTATTATTTTTGTTTTATCATTATCTCCTCACTTTCATCCACTTATACCACTAGGGGGGGGGGGGGGGGGGGGGGGGGGGGTTGTATAACCTTTGTGTGCCATCTGTGTGGTCATTGTTATATTCAATCAAATGCTTCTGCAGTGTTTTAACACTATTTTTCTTGGTCTTCCTCTTGCTCTGAAGAACTGCAGACGAATATAATAGACTTATGTGTTTGAAGAAATTCTTGTTAGGTGTCCCATCCATTTTATTGTCAGCCTGTCAATATATGCCACTCATGGTATTGTACAAACTTGCTGCTAGATTTCTTCATTTCTTACTCGGTCTCTTCTACTGATCTCAATCACTTTTCTTTGTCATCTCATTTTACATGTCACGATCTTCCATTGTTTTTTTTCTTTTTCACAAAAGACACTTGCTGAGGAAATACTTTTGCTTCACAATTCTGAAATCCCTGAAAGGCCTTACAGGATATGCAGGATAGGTTGTCTACTTGGTGACAAGGGCCAGACATGCCAACCATCCATGAGCACGATGAGTGGCCAAGTCTCAGGCTGCATGCAATGAGGACGATGTCTTTTCCATTTGATGTAACCAGGTAGTAAGTGGATGGCCGCGGATGCAGAACCATGATGGACAGGGCATTTTCCATCCTTGATGTCTATGGCCTGCTCTAAGAGCTGGTGGATGGGGACATCATCAGTAAGGCATGCCATATGTCCAAATAAGGCCAAACTGTGACAGTTTAGCATGGTGATTGTGCACTCGAGGTCTGTCCGACAAGTGACTTTGTCATTAACTTAACTTAACATATTTATACTGGCTTAGAAGACTCTACAGAGTCTGTATACAACCAGTTTCTTGGAGGGTGGTTTAACCGATGTGCCTAAATAGACTCAAACACTAGAGCTAAGTAGACCTGCAGCCAGTTAGGCGCCATCTACAGCTGCTCTAAACAAACCACCTGGGGAAAGGTACAAATAACCTTGGTATATTTTAACTTGAATTTTGTCAATGCAGCAGTCGTTAAGCCTAAGCTTTTCGATTTCCAACTGCCAAGGAATTTTTAACGTGCTCGACACTGAACACGGGAGTTCGATCTCACTACCCAGAGATCAGGGGAATTTTTATCAGAAGATACACGTGAAAAAATCTTGTTCTTCACCTGATTTGAACCCTCAACCGCCAGCATCCCAGGCGGACACTCTAGAGACCTGGTCATACCAGTCGATCTTAAAAATGCGACTCTGGCTTTATATGTAGAAAGCTTTAGTACACTTCTGATCACCATGCAGAAAAGTCCAGGTTCAGAAGCGTACAGGAAGATGGGGATGACACAGGTTATGTAAATTCTTAGCTTGGTTTTCAGTGAAAGCCTCTGCTGGTTCCAGACTTGATTCAGAACATGTATCAAAGAAACAGGCGAACCGGCTCTTTGAATAATGTCCAGTGGCTTCGTGTTCTGAGTTTTGTTTGCTGCCCAAATAAATGAAATCCTCAGTGGAGTCTGCATGGTTGCCATCGACAATAATTCCAGCTGTTATGGGATTGCAGCCAAGGTATCTTGATGTTTTGCCTATTGTAAAGGGTAGTAAGGAAAAGCGAAGCCACTACAAATTCATCATAAAATAGTTATTAGTTGATGAAATGTAATGACAATTCAAACAGTTGTATTTGTTCCCTTTATTTTTGAATTGTCCACGTTCACATGATTTTATATGACATCATCATTAGATTGGTCTGCTTCAAAATTTGTTTTACTCCAGAAGAAAGACAGGCAATCAGTTTTTCTGGAATGTAAGACCCCTACATTTATACCCAAAAAACACTTTGATCACCGAACGGTCCTAACCAAAATCCTGTTCATTATGCAATTTGCAGACTAATGGTTCAAAAAGTGTATCACTTGAAGATAAGAGGTGTCACTCAGTGAAAACAATTAATTTTTGACTCCTGTAATGAAGTGCATCAAACCACAATTGACAATCACCTGATAGTTCAATGGTCTAAGAGCATATGTTTCAGCAAAAGGATGATACTTTGAACACAAAATGAAATAGCCAACATCTTTGTTGGCTAATTATCTACAGCTGTATGAATTTTCATTAAATTTCATCAACTAATAATAATTTTAAATTAATTTCTATTGGTCCCCTTTTTTTCTAATAACCCTGTACATTAAAACAGAACTTAACTTAACGTCTTTATACTGGTTTAGAAGACTCAAAAGAGTATGTCTACAACCAGTTTCTTTTACATTTCCTTGATCTAAAAAATATGAGGATCCAATTTATTCTTGAATGTATTAACTTAACTTAACTTAACGTCTTTACACTGGTTTAGAAGACCCTGCAGAGTCTGTATACAACCAGTTTCATTTACATTACCTTGCTCTAAAAGCTATGTACATCCAAGTTATTCTTAAATGAATTAATTGACCCTACCTCCACTATTTCTTGTGGCAATGCATTCCACGCATTCACCACTCTCTGATAACAATAAAATATTGTTTAATATCCAATCTGGTCCTTTCTTTAATTAATTTGTAGCTGTGCCCTCTTGTTCTTGTAGGTGGTTGTAGCTATGCCCTCTTGTTCTTGTAGGTGGTTGTAGCTATGTCCTCTTGTTCTTGTAGGTGGTTGTATTTTGAAAAACTTGTTATAGTCTAATTTATCCTTTCCATTGATTATCTTATAAACCTTTATCAAGTCACCTCGAATTATTTTATTTTCTGAACGCTGTAAGCCGGTTACATGTCATCAACCCTATAACAATGACATCCCATTGTTTGACAATGGTCACCATTCTATTAATTGTATGATAACAGTTTTTCAGTACCATCTGACTATGTGATAATAATGACATATCACTGTGTGGCACAATCATTCATATGGCATTTTACAGCAATATTAACAATATTCCAGTGCTATCTTTCTTGTTATCAAATTTTAAACTATCAGTACAACATTTTTTTCTATTGAGTACACAACCGAGGGATACCAAAATGACTGAGTAAATATAAAAACACATTTTGCTGTTATTTATACTATGGCATGTTTTGTTTGTTTTAGGGACTACAGGAGTGTAATTTGATAGATTAATAGGTCATTTAGTGGAGCATGTAGCCTAGTCGGGAGTGAGCTGGCTTGCTAAGATTGGGATTACAGCGTGCCAGGGTTCGAAATCACGGACTGACAGACAAAAAACAGAGCGTGGTTTGTTCCTGGTCGACCCAGCTGTAAATGGGTACCTGACATATGAGTTGGGGAAGTTACAAACAGCAAGGACGGGAACTGTTTACCCCACCTCACATAGGCTGCGGCTTAGGACAATAAAAGTTATCTTCATCCCCGACGGCAATTGTTGCATTGGGACTGACCTTTACCTTTACACTAGTAAAGACTGTTTACACAATTTCAGTTCTCTAGGTTATGGGGAAGTTGGTTAAAATAAGAGAAATAGAAGTCCACTCAAGCGGGCAACGGTCATGTCAAGTTAAGAAAAAGCTTGTACAAAATAATGTCATGGCAACAGCTCAGATACAGACTTCCTGTAATGGGACCAGTTGCAGTTAAAACCTATGTTTCACATTGGAGTGATACAGTGAATGATTGCAAATGCTTGTAAACATGCTTCATTGAAAAGGGGCCAGCTGAAGTGGCGGTCTGTGCTTTACATTGGAGGAAAAAGATGATTGATGTTGGCTAGGGCATGTTGGGAAGATACATAGGGTTGAGGAATAAAAACCTCTTGCTTTAGCAGTCACCATGCAGTGTACAGGTTAGGTTTTTATTTTGTCATTATAGAAGACCTTGACTGTTCTGGGATTCAAAACAATGTCACCTAATTACACGATGACTATTCTAACCGCTCAACCATGTGTTCACTGCTCCTTACCTGTCAATTTTTTTTAACTACCATCATGGTGTAAATACCCATTACTGGTATCGTCAACAACAATTATCAAACTGAAGAATAAAGGCCACTTACCTCAGCCGTGCGACACATAGGAAATAAGGTGTTAGGTCCATATTTTTTTGTAACCAACAGCGCATAATGGATGATGTTGTCAGCATTACACCAGCCGCCTTTACTTCCCAGATTTTCTGGTACCCAATTCTACGGCTGGGTCGACCACAGCAGCCGATTTATGATCAGAAAATAAATCCTGCACCAACTGGGGATTGAACCCTGATCGCCTGACTGGGAAGCCAGTGCACTAACCACCACGGCCCCCTCCCCAACAATTATATTATCTTTTATTTTACCTAAATGATCTAAAAACAAACTTATACCTTACCAAGGTTTTGAACAAATGCCCTCACCATCAAAAGGCCAGTATCTCGACTTATGGGCTATCTGCTTATCTTATTGTTATAACTCTATCTAAATGCCATGTGATCACATGGTAATGAAAACTATCTGGATGCCATGTGATTCACACAATAACAGAACTTTAATACTTCCTTACTATAATTCATTTCTTCTTTTGTACAGTCTTTTGTGGTAATAATGTATCATAACACTATTCTCATACCACTTTCATCATCATTATGTGCTAAACAACAATTTTCTGTCAGTTGTAAAATTCATCAGTTATGGTAGCAGTTTGCAAACTTTTTCGGACCATGGCACCCTTAGTGTACCTGAATTTTTCCACGGCACCCCAAGTCAGAAAATAAGCCTACTTAACAGTTACAGTGCACATTGACGAAAATATTGGAATGTTTTACGGACCCCAGTAAACCAGCCATACCTACGTTACGGCCGCAAGGCCTTCGCCAGGAACAAAAATGAATGAAAACAACTAACAAATAACAACAAAAACCAAGACATGATGTAAAATGAGCATTTTAATCTTGCCATCATCCCAAAATGTCACCCTCTATCCATTTCCAATATCCCCCCTACGGATGCCTTCGAGGCTAGAGTATCAACCCTTTCATTGTTGCAAACTTAAGTATGACCAGGTTAATAAATCCACACAAGATCCCAAAGGTTTGAGTCCTGTATGTCCGCTGTTCTACACTCAGCCACTCTATCTAGTTGCTTCATTGTGTGATAAAAATATCCAGCAGCCAATTGGTTTTTTTAATGTCGCCTGCATTTGTTTTTTGTTTTGTTTTTTAAGCAATTGACATTCCAATATTCCACTCTGTGAAAAAAAAACTGCTTTTCTTGTCATGCTATTTGTATTAGGTTTATTTAGTCTTGGCTTTCATAATAGTTACTTTATTGTTTATATTGCTTATTTTTATTCATTTTGCAAACACATTACATCATGGAGTGTCTTTTCTTTCTTTTTTTTTTGTTTTTGCGATCACCTTATTACTTTATTCCCTAAGGTGATGCATGTTGCACTATGTTTTTATTTTGCGCCTGTCAGCCCAGTGCATCTGACTTTGGCGTGATTTTATGTAAGGGTCTGCTCATCCTAAGGGTCCTGCATTTTTTAAGGGTTTGCTTCCCTGGGGCAACAGCCAGTGCTGTGATTGGGGAGCAAACCCAGCACCTTCGGGTTGTAAGGTGTGTCACTTAACCACTAGCCTACGCCATCCCTTGTGGAGTGTCTGAGTAGTAGAGGGGTAGATCGATCACTTCTCATAACAAATGTACTAGATATGTTCGCCGTTATCAAGACACTCAACTGTAAATGTGTACCTGGCGTATTGTTAGTGAAGGAAAGGCATCGAGGAAGGAAACTGGCCACCTCACCTCATAAAAAGCTGTGGCCTAGTACAATGAAGTCTCTAACACTTCATCCCCAAGAGCAGTGTCTTGAACTACCTTTTTAGTTAATTATATCATTTTTGTCATTGTAAAATTTATATTGATCTTCTGATGTGCAATTTTGTAAACAGTTTTATTGCAAATAATCTGATAACTTTATGAAGCAATCAATTTCTTATATTGCTCTATGAAGTAACATGTACGAGTCAGTAAGAAAAGAAAGTTAGTGAGAGAAAAAAACTGGGGCGGCCGAAGGACATGAGAAAGTTTTACGGTATATACATTCAGTTATACTGAAGATCTGTGATTTGTACCCTAATGCAGTTACAATTTTATTGTTCTATAAATAAATGTTCTTACATTTCATTGCTCTATACAGAAAATATTTTTGTTTGAATTTATTCTGTTAAAAATGTACCAAATGTTTTTGTCTTTCACTTTTCTATTAAATAATTTTTTTCTAAAAAATATTGTTTATGTAAGCAGCACTGTAAAGACCATCACAGTTTCTAGCTATTTTAGCAGGAGACATTGAGGTATAACTTTCATTTGTTGTTTATGTTATTGTTGAGTTTGTTTTAACATAATATTCCACACTACTATCTTAACATAATATTCTGATAGACTGTCTTCTTTTTCTTCTTTCTATTCAGCGCTCATCCAGAAAAGGATGTTGTGTTGTAATTAGCAGCAAGACTGAGATATACACTCCTTTCAGCCCAGCACATCCAATTTTAACTGACTTTTTTTAGTACCGGGTTTGTCTTCCCACTGCGATCCTTATCTCTTGGCCAGACTACACTAGTGACGTGTTCAGCCTGTTTCCAGGGCGCCCACATGGATGCAGAATAGGGTCTTGGTCAGCTATGAGTTGATGATGGCTGTCATCTCATACACTGCTGTTCCTTCGTCTCAACCAACGATCTAAACATAATAATCTGACCTATATTCTTAACATAATAATCTGACCTAAATTCTTCACATAATAATCTGACCCATATTCTTAACATAGTAATCTGACCTATATTCTTAACATAGTAATCTGACCTATATTCTTAACATAGTAATCTGACCTATATTCTTAACATAGTAATCTGACCTATATTCTTAACATAATAATCTGACCTATATTCTTAACATAATAATCTCACCCATATTCTTAACATAATAATCTCACCCATATTCTTAACATAATAATCTGACCTATATTCTTAACATAATAATCTGACCTAAATTCTTTATAAAATATTATGACCCCCAATATTAACATAATATTATGACCCCCAATATTAACATAATATTATGACCCCCAATATTAACATAATGAGCTATGAGGAAAGACCAGCCTATATTGTCTAGAAAAGAGAAGAATTTGAGGTGACTTAATACAGGTTTATAAGATAATCAAAGGAATGGATACATTAGACTAACAAGTTTTTCAAAATACAACCACCTACAAGAACAAGAGGGCATAGCTGCAAATGAACTAAAGAAAGGTCCAGATTAGATATTAGGAAATACTATTTTAGTCAGAGTGGTGAATGCTTGGAATGCATTGCCACAGGAAGTAGTGGAGGCAGGGACAATTAATGCATTTAAGAATAGATTAGATGTGCATAGCTTTTAGAGCAAAGAATTGTAAATGAAACTGGTTGTATACAGACTGGGTCAGATTATTATAACTTCAATTAATGTTATTATACTGGTTTAGAAGACTGCAAAATTATAATAATCTGACCCACATCTTAACATAATAATCCGACCCACAATCTTAACATAATAATCCGACCCACAATCTTAAAATTGTAATCCACAATCTTAACATAAAGCCCTCATAGCAAAGACATTAGATATGAATAGAGGCAAAAATTATAAAATTAATCTATGCCAGGCAGAAAAAAATGGATAGTCCAGTCAGACAACTTCCATAAGAAACATAACTGGGGATTAAATAACAACTGATGCCTTACAGGTAGGCTGGGGAGAGCTAAATTCGAAGGAAGCAACCCTAAACAAATACATTTTGAAGTCGGCACAGTGGGCCTGAATATCGAGCAGTGCAATAAGCTCATAAACACAGCCACAGACATGATTTTGTTAAAGCAATTGATGTCTTATGGTAAATGTGAAAGGATCTATTGATGGGGATGTCTGATGGCAAATGAGGAAGGACCATGGATGTCTGATGGCAAATGAGGAAGGACCATGGATGTCTGATGGCAAATGAGGAAGGACCATGAATGTCTGATGGCAAATGAGGAAGGACCATGAATGTCTGATGGCAAATGAGGAAGGACCATGGATGTCTTATGGCAAATGAGGAAGGAGGCATTGATGTGGATGTTTGGTGGCGAATGAGTAAGGAGCCGTGGACGTCTGATGACAAATGAGGAAGGAGCCATTGATGTCTGATGGCAAATGAGGAAGGTGCCATTGATGTCTGATGGCAAATGTGGACAATAGCCATTGGTTAGCCATAACAAAAATTGGACAATAGCCATTGATATGGATATCTGATGGCAAATGTAAAAGGTGCCATTGATGTTTGATGGCAAATGTAAAAGGTGCCATTGATGTTTGATGGCAAATGTAAAAGGTGCCATTGATGTTTGATGGCAAATGTAAAAGGTGCCATTGATGTTTGATGGCAAATGAGGAAGGGGGCCAATGGTTTGGATTTCTGATGACAAATGGTAAAGATGCTATTCATGTGGATGTCTGATTGCAAACGGGGGAAGGAGCCATGGATGTGAATATCTGATGGGCAATGAGAAAGGAGCCGTGGATGTCTGATCACAAATGAGGATGGAGCCATTGATGTGCATGTTTGGTGGCGAATGAGGAAGAAGCCGTGGACGTCTGATGATAAATGAGGATGAAGCCGTGAATGTGGATGTCTGATGGCAAATGAGGAAGGAGCCATTGATGTCTGATGACAAATGAGGAAGTAGCCGTGAATGTGGATATCTGATGTCAAATTTGAAAGGTGCCATTGATGTCTGATGGCAAATGAGGAAGGAGCCATGGATGTCTGATGGCAAATGTGAAAGGTGCCGTGGGTGTAGATGTCTCGTGACAAATGAGGAAGGAACCGCGGATGTCTGATGGCAAATGAGGAAGGAGCCGCGGATGTCTGATGGCAAATGAGGAAGGAGCCGCAGATGTCTGATGGCAAATGAGGAAGGAGCCGCGGATGTCTGATGGCAAATGAGGAAGGAGCCGCGGATGTCTGATGGCAAATGAGGAAGGAGCCGCGGATGTCTGATGGCAAATGAGGAAGGAGCCCTTGATATCTGATGGCAAATGTGAAAGGTGCCGTGGGTGTAGATGACTCGTGGCAAATGAGGAAGGAGCCGCGGATGTCTGATGGCAAATGAGGAAGGAGCCATGGATTTCTGATGGCAAAGGAGGAAGGGGCCATTGATATCTGATGGCAAATGTGAAAGGTGCCGTGGGTGTAGATGACTCGTGGCAAATGAGAAAGGAGCCGCGGGTGTCTGATGGCAAATGGTAAAGATGCTATTCATGTGGATGTCCTATTGCAAATGGGGGAAGGAGCCATGGATGTGGATGTTTGGTGGCGAATGAGGAAGAAGCGTGGACGTCTGATGACAAATGAGGATGAAGCCGTGAATGTGGATGTATGATGACAAATGAGGATGGAGCCGTTAATGTGGATGGATGATGGCAAATGAGGAAGGAGCCGCGGATGTCTGGTGGCAAATGAGGAAGGGGCCATGAATGTTTGATTGCAAATGAGGAAGGAGCCATTGATATTAATATATGATGGCAAATAAGAAAGGTGCCAATGATGTTTGACGGCAAATAAGGATGAAGCCATTGATGTGGATGCCTGATGGTGAATGAGGAAAAACCAGTGAATTGGTTGTTTGCATATTGCAGGAGTTTACACTCAAATGTGGTTGGAGCAAGGATTAGTGCCTGAGGTAATAAGAGTCAAAGTGTGTATAACCAGCAAGCTACCAAAACCATCACTTCCAATACTCTTTGTTATATGATGAGACAGTGAGGTTTCAAAATCGTCACATACAGTAGGTAGATAGTCTGTTTAGGCAACAAGAGCCCATCGCTCTGACATGGACACCACGAGTGGCTGAGTCTCAGGCTACATGCAATGAGGAAGGTGTTTTTCCAATTTGACCCAACCAGGTGTTGTGTGGGTGGGACCATGTTGAAGAGGATCGCTTCCTATCCTTGATTGTCATGACCTGCTTTAAGATCTAGTAGACGAGGACGTCCTCGGCAAGGCAAGCCATGTGTCCAAATAGGGTAAGACGGCAAATGTTTAGTATACAATATACTTCCAATGCTCTTTGTTATATTCTAGACTAAGCACCTATGTGTCTGCCAGAAGTGGTATGATATTGATTCTCACTTCTGAATCCAACCCTTCACATTACAACTCATTCTCTGACAATAATATCCACTCCATTTTCTTAACACAAACTACAAACTCCATCAATATGATTGTTTCAATTTGTTCTGTAAAACTGATTGTAATTTAAACTACTCCATCTTTTTACTTTTTAAGCTTCCAGTGTCAAACTAACATTTCGGTGATTTTATGATTGATATGTCATTTGATTGATTGATTGACGCTTTTTCTTCTTTGACGTTTGTCCTGAAAAGGACGTTGTGATTTTGTTTGGTAGTTTACAGCGAGATTGCGATATCAACACCTTTTTGACTTGACACATCCAGTTTAATTATTTATTTATTTTTTTTGGGGGGGGGGGTGGGGGTGGGGGGTGGGGGGGTGGGATAACCAGTTTGTCTTCTCACTGCCATCTTTATTCTCTTAGGCAGACTACACTTGTGCAGCCTGTTTTCAGGGCCGCCGCTGAGAGACGGAATAAGATCATTCGCTGTGCTGCTTCTTCAGCATCGATTAATGTATTTGCTTTTCGCTCGTGAAACATCGGGGGCGCAATGGTCTTGAGGTAAAGTGTCCGCCTTGGGTGCCGGAGGTCGCGGGTTCGAATCAATGTGGAGACTGGAATTTTTCACATGGATCTTCTGGCAAAAATTATTTTGGTCTCTGGGTAGTAAGAGACTAGAGGACTCCTGTTTTCAGTGTTGAGCGTGTTAAAAATCCCTTGACACTTAGAAATCAAAAAAGTAGGCTTAACGGCCATTGTCCTGACAAAATTCAAAAATTATAGTAAAAAATCTATCCAAATTGTTTGAACCTTCCCTCAGGCCTATAAGCCCCAGGTAGTTCTAAAATACCTACTACGTAAGGCCGACTTCGGTTACCTGGCAACAGACATTAACATGCCTGTTTAGAAAGCAGGATTCCAAGTCCAAGTAAAAACATCGGACCACCACTACAGCCGGTCCCTTAACATGAAGCCTGTATTCGAGCATTTACAGTGGCAGTTCTATAGCAATGATTTTATATGAGCCTGCTAGCCTCGTGCACAACCCTCTTGCGTTGTCTTTTACAATATGCAGTGTCAATGTAATTTATTATTGAATAACTTATTGATACATTCATTATTTTTATGATATTCTTTCGAACAACATTGTGGTCATTGTTATTATGATTGTCATAATTTTCTATATAAACTGTTTTCTCTATTGTATTCCTTCCTCTATTTCTTTTTATTTCTCCTTATTTGCTCAATTTTTTCGCTGTTTGATTTAAATTAGAATTGTTTCCGCCCTTTTGCCGCCCCTAAAATTTTGCCGCCGTAGACAGCTGCCTAGTCTTGTCTATTGGTAGAAACGGCCCTGTCTCTGGCCATCAAACGTAAAATATGCGATAAAGACACTTGTTAATGAAATTCTGCAGTCTGAGTGTGATACTCATAGTCACATGCCATGTCTCAGAGCCATATAGCAGGACCAACTTTACATTCGTGTTAGCCATTTACACCCAGAGCCTTGAAATGGGAAATATATAAATTCATTAGAGCAACAAGATAGACTTTCCTCTCGCGCATATACTAGCCGTTTAGACCAAAAATTGAAGTGCTATTCCGGTACAATATAAAAATAAAAGATTATAGTGAAGAAAACAATAGTTCTTATCTCTTAAATTGGGCATGTTAGGGTGTAAGGGTTACAGAATATAATGTTATTTTCCCGGGAGTTAATTCAGGATATATCTTTGGGGATAAACAGATTTGATTATATGCTTGCATCAACTAGAGCACTTCAAATCTTTTGATGGAGATAGCCTTCTGAATGTCAAAGAAAAACAGCAACCTTCCCCCAAATCAAATTAATTATTGTCTAAAAGTTATAAAAAGGTGATAACAAACTTCGCATTTAGATTGTAAATGTGCTGTCAACTCAACTCTAGTCACATTTAAGTACATACGAATATTCAGCAGATACCCGATATCGCCCAATGGACTACAGTCTGGCGTGGAATGGGCGCGCCTCCGCCAGTGGAAACTAGTGAAGCATCCAACAACGAAAAAGCAGATACGGCTCAGGTAATTACTATCAACGAAGTTGCTTAAATGACTTGCAAATTGGACAATAAGTTGGCTTGGCTTGGCTTCGTTCGTTCTCAATCTCCCGCTACCAAACCCTGAAAGGGCTTAAGTGGCAGAATGTAGTCCAGAGAACGGGATGCGTTGTGTCGTAGTTTACAGCTTGACTGCGAAATTTGCACCTTTCGGTCCAACACATCCGACTTCAGCAATCATTTTTTGAGTACCGGGTTAACATTCCCTCTTCGATCCCTTCTTCTTAGCCAGTCTGCCCAGCTGCAGCCTTTTATCCAGGATCACCGTGTGGAGGTGTAGAAGGGTCTTCGCAGCTCTAGTTCGCTGGCCCTGACGCTAGCAGTCAGCTATCGGTCGCTGACCACTGCAACTCATGCGCTGCTCAGCATCTTGATCCCGGACAGTAAGTTGACAAGGTAACTTGCACCGATTTGCCGACGAGGAAGCGTAGTCCACCGAAGCATATGTATTAGATCTATAGATTACGGATTCATCGATTATCAGAAGTAGGCAACACGTTTATGTAATTGTTTTGTCATTTAGTATTTATTCAATGTGATTTTGAAAGATTCTGTTGGATTCACTAAGGCAGAGATGGCAAACTACGGCCCGAGGGCCAGATTCGGCCCCCCAACCAGTTTTTACCGGCTGGCCTCTTATTGTTGATTGAAAATTACTGTATACTCCGCTAAACAAAATATTACAAAATAACACGCACAGGCACCAGAAACAAAACCAAAAAGACTAAAAATGAACGATTACCATCTTCCCACCTCCCACAACACCACCAACTCTTTCCCTCTTTCTCTCTCCCTCCTTCTCTCTCCCTCTTTCTCTCTCCCTCTTTCTCTCTCCCTCGTACCAATTGAGCTCTACAAGATAGTGCCGACATAACGAAAATGATAATGTCAAATCTCTGATCGTGCACGTGGACTGGTGAAGACAGTGTCGGTACTTACTTTGATCATGAAAAACTGAAAACAAATGACAGATGACAGATCTTTTCTGCGATCGGAAGTCTCTGAGATCAAATGGTGTTGCTTTGTCTTTAGCATCGGTATGGGAAAGTGGTAGGTGGGGGGGGGGGGGGTGGATGGTAGGTACATTTCTATATGAAGGAGTTGAGATGCACAGTTGGCCTTGTAAAGTGTGTTAAGTATAAATCAGCCAGTGACACTTCTGGGCTTGTAGCTGTTGTGCACGTTTTTGTGTATAAGAGTTTACATTTGTAAAAAAGGTGTTACCCTTTACCCTAATCTGGCCCTCGGCCAACCTTAGCTTGTCCACCACTGCTCTAAGGTAATGAGATTTACTAGTGCCTTATTCACCTTAAGACAATTAAACGGAAGAACGGTTAAATATGTCGCATTTCGTGGATAGAGAAATAAACAAACAGCAATGTCCTGAAGAGAGTAGGCATTAGTAGGGCAATTATGACAGACGTTAAAATTAGGCATGTCAGATATGTTGGTCATATAAAACGGCATGATACTTTATTGAAAACAATACTAGAGAGGAAGGCTATTGGTAGGCGGACAAGAGGCGGGCAGTGATATAAGGAGGAGAGTAACATCAAAAGATGGACAAATGTCAATCTGGCAGGATGTACCGTCAAGACAAGAGGATATTGAGAGGTCCATTACAGCCAGCCTTCGTTGCGGATCCGGCAGTTGAATTGAATTGAAAATATGACCAGCATTTAAAGATATAATTTATAGATCAGGAGATAGCTTTTCATAGAGGATAAGAATAAACTCTTGACAATATTATAGTCTTTGGGGTACCAAAACAACTATTAGATAACGTGAGAGCGTTGTATAATAAAAAATATAATAAGAACAACCGATGCAGTCACATATCCTTTTGAAATAACTACAGGAGTATGACATTGATGTTTGTTGTTACCATTGCTGTTCAGCTTTTATATTGACAGAATAACAATAGGTCAGCCATATTTTAACTCCAGAAGGGGAATTTAACATAAGAAGCAAATAACCCAACTCATTAGACTAACTACTGTTTGTGGACGAGCAAAGATTAATATACGAGAACGAAGATAGACTGCAAAATCATATGAATAGACTTGGTACTGTCTGTGAAAGATATAATATGACGATCAACGGACCAAAGAATGAAAATATGAAGATTAGCGGACCAAAGAATGAAAATATGAAGATTAGCGGACCAAAGAATGAAAATAGGAAGATTAGTGGACCAAAGAATAAAAATAGGAAGATTAGCGGATTAGTTGATTAGCAAGCGGTGATTCGATTTCTAACAGCTGAAGGATGTCGACCTTATGACATTCATCGCAGAATGCAGGCAGTATATGTTGACAAAAGTGTGTCGAAGACAGCAGTGAAGAACTGGATAGCGATGTTTAAAGAAAGATGTGAGTTAACGAAAGATCTTCCGAGACCAGGTCAGGCGCATGTTGTTGCGTCAGAAAAATGATGCAGCAATTCGGGTGGACCGTCGCCGGAACTAACGTTCGCCACACTTTTGTCACCACACACCGCCTGCATTCTGCGATGAATGTCAACTGGTCGACATCCTTCAGCTGCTAGAAACCAAATCACTGCCCGCTGATCAACTCTGGACGGATTCCGTGTCACACCCGCCATGTTTTCAACGGTCTACCGAGGAAACTATGAGTCAGAGCATAATGAAATTTTGCAAACTTGACAGTTGGTTTGTGCTGTTTACCCCAGAAGTGACGTCATCATGCGCATCGTACGTATGTTCCCTTGTCGCAGCTAAGTCTGGTTTCATTTGAAAACGCCTCGTATATGTAAACAATAACAAACTTAAGTAATCACAGAAGATGGAGAAATTGACATTAGATGTCAGAAAGTCTTATGTGTCTTATCAAATGGCTTGACTTTGTTCGTTCTCAATCTCCCGCTACCAAACCCTGAAACAGGCTTAAGTAGCAGGATGTAATCTAGAGAACGGAATGTGTTGTGTCGTTGTTTACAGCTCGACTGCGATATTTGCACCTTTCGACCCAAAACACCCGACTTCAGCAAGCATTTTTTTAGTACCGGGTTAGCATTCCCTCTTCGATCCCTTCTCCTTAGCCAGTCTGCTCTGTTGCAGCCTGCTGTCCAGGATCACCTCGTGGAGGGGTAGAAGGGTCTTGACAGTTCTGTTTCGCTGGCCCTGGCGCTAGTAGTCAGATATGGGTGCTGACCGTTGCAGCTCATGTGCTCACCTCATCAAATGTCATCAATGTTTAAACACCCAAACATCATCTTGACAGCAAAGCAACAACTAGTATACTGTATTTATACCATCTCTGTGTTATCAATATGAAACATTGCTTTAACCCCACACACGTGAGAGAAACATTTACATTACAATGTGAGAAATGAAACGCCTAAGAGAAGTCATTGATATCAGTAGGGGAGATAAACGAAATTGTGACATTCGAAATATGGAGAGAACTTGCCCTTGCGTTGAATACATATCAAAACAGGAAATACGGCGGTTTTGTCATCTCATGAGAATGCAGCCTGAGTAACTATCACTGAACGGGCTCCGAACTGGTGTATCACGGTGAAAGAGGATTATGAAACGATGGAAATACACAGATGATGACACATATGACTGGCGCAATACAGGACCCAGACCACCTGATGACCTGCCCCAACCTCCAGGAAACATGCAATGGTTGGTTGGTTGGTTGGTTGCTAATGCCCACAATAGGTTGGTAGCCCTTTTGTGCGCCCCGAAAAGGACGAAACTTATGGCAGAATGTAGTAGCTTTCCTGACATCCCGAGCGTGCTGATGAAATGGACCGGAGTTGTCTAGCCGGTTGTGCAATGCTTGGCACCATCTGCGTGTCACTCACTACTATGGGGATCACATCGAACCTCACCTTGTTAGCCAGACTGTTGTCCTCGACGACAACAGCGCATTATCAGGAGGTCAGGTGAGGGTATTGGCCAGTATATTTCTCCTGACCCTGGCTAACATTGTTTGATCAGTGTATTTTACCTAACCAGACGTTAGCGTCATCGTCACAGGAAAGATCATGCAATAGGTGCGATATGTTGGAGGCAAACGACAAGGCAATCCATGTCGCTGAATACTGGACGCATACTGTATGACGTGGTGCTTGTACACGGAAAGTAAAGTAACTATCAATGCACTCTTACAATGCAAGATCTGGCTACAAAACAGGAGGAAGAATGCGTGGCAGGTGGTCAGCCGTATAACATCCGATTTTGTACAAGAAGGACAACTTAAAACCCCCACAGATTTAACAGCATAAGTGGGTCGTAAAGTAAATTCGATTATGACATAATCTTTTGAAATTGCCGCTGTACAGAAGATAAAAAGGCAGGTTCTAAAAACAGATTGGTATGGCCCAGTTATGGTATTTGGATAAAAACAAAATTAAACCCACATTACAGCCAAAATACCTTTTTCACGAACAAAAAACATACGAAAACGTCTATCGAATGCCAACAGAACCAATGAGGACTGAATTGGTAGCAAGTGATTGTACCTTTGCAGAAAGTCTGTATCCGAGCTTCTGCAGTGGTTAATTACAATAGCAATGGATCTAACATGATGAGGTTTCTAGCTCCAAGCACAGCCTTCTTTATTTATCTTTCACAAGATTTTTTACAGGTTACTCTGAGGTGATATTGGTCCTCCTCTTTTCACCCCAGCTAGCACTCGGTTTAATAAAGGAATAAATAACACGTGCCCCTGCAAATGGGAAGAAAAACGGAACTAATATCTCTCTCCTCTCTTTTACCCTCTCTCTCTCTCTCTCTCTCTCTCTCTCTCATACACACACACCTTCTGTTTTACGGGGTTTCACCTGGTTCAGATTACCATTCAGTTCTGGCTACCGCAAAAAAAAAAAGAACGCGCGTATGGCTATTCTTACAGAAACCGTTCGCAAGCTTAAAGACTGTTGTAGAGGCTGCTCGAGCTGACGCTTTCACTCTTGACGATGTTTTTCTGTCAGCCGATTACAGTTTCTCTTCTTAGATTACGAACCGTACTGAAGAAAGTGAATATGGGCCCTCCTAACTGTAGTTCAATGCTAGACGTCTTTGTAGGTTCACCACTCTGGAAATAGCAGTGCAGATTCCCATCTCGTTGACCAGGTGGCTGCAACACAGTCGGTTTCCATAGCACGATGTGAACGTAGAAAGGAGTATTGGTCAGTATATTTTACATGACCCTGGTGTTGGTTTTCGCACTCAACTTGCAGACGTCAGTTTAAAAAAAATAAAAGCATATTCTGTTCAAATCACCGTAGCAACCATCGATGTTGACATATCCCATGTAGGCGATGATAGGAAAAGCCGTTTAGAAAGACTTCACAGAATGACAGCTTAGCTGTTACCAGCGCCGACAAAAGTAGTGTGCAGATTCTATATTGTTGGGTCGACTAAATGTCAACAGGAGAGCGTTTGGATGCTGCATACCACATAGCGGCACCTTCCCTGTGTCTAACACGTCGCAAGAAAGAAGCTACCTACGAACTTACTAGTAATAGTCAAATGCAAGTCCGAAAGACTAACAAAGAAAGACACGGAATGGTACCTTCTAATGGACAATAAGATAGATCTTCCAAACAAAAAGATAGCTTTTTGCTATCTGGAATAAGACACGGATCCGGGATCATACGCTCAGCAGCGCATGAGTTGCAGCGGTCAACGACACATAGATGCCTGCTACCGTCAGGGCCAGCGAACCAAGAACTGCCAAGACCCTTCTACACCTCAGCGCGGTGATCCTGGATAACAGGCTGCAGCAGGGCAGACTGGCTAAGGAGAAGGGGTCGAAGAGGGAATGCTAACCCGATACTCAAAAAATGTCTTGCTGAAGTTGGATGGTCGGGCCGAAAGGTGCAAATATCGCAGTCAAGCTATAAACTACGACACAACGCATTCCGTTCTCTAGACTACATTCTGCTACTTGCAAAGCCCTTTTCATGGATTGATAGACAGAGATTGAGAACGATTGCAAAGCCAAGTCAGATATGGATCCACCTTATTGAATATCAGGATTCTAGTATCCCACAATATAAACTATTGTTCTAGCTTGCATGCGTGCTGTTTCCTAAGTTACATGCACTGATTACTCTTGACAAATATTCCCTAGTCATTGGTTTAGAGTTGTCTCTCTAACATTCCGTGACCTTCTGGGTGCATACTGGAAGTTCTTCCACTGAACTGAAAATATCAACATTTATAACAATACCCAAAAAATCTCATGCAACAGAACGTTCAGACTTTAGAACAATCAGTCTAATGGGCTCCACAATTAAAATACTACTCAAGATCACACAAGAGAGAATAAGACGAAAAATAGAGAGGAAAGATTCAGAAGAACAATTTGGGTTTCGAAAGTTTAATGGAATTAGGGAAGTAATTTTCTGTTTGAGAACTTTGACAGAGAAACATATAGAATTATAAAATTACATTTATATTTGCTTCATAGACTACCATGAGTCTTTTGACAACATTGGAAATTAATTAAATGTCTCCAAGAAATAGGTCTAAATGGTAAAGAAATAAGACTGCTCCGTAATCCGTACTGGGAACTAACTGCTACAGTAAAATCAGGAAAGTTATGCTCTCCAAGTATAGTTAAAAAAGAGTAGTGAGACAGGGATGTGTATTATCCTCTTGTCTCTTTAACATATACAGAGAACAAATATTCAAACAGATAGAGGGGATGTCAGGACTTGTCACTGGAATGACAATGAATGACCTTTGATATGCGGAGGGTACAGTTTTGATGGCAAAAAGTGAGCAAGAATTGTAGGAGCTTCTGGAAGCAATATTCACAATAAGTCAAGAGTTTGGATTAGACATAAACATAAAGAAAACAAAGACTATGATACTTGGGAAAAGTGACAAGAAACCTTGTATGCAGATAACAATAAAATTTCAACTACTGGAGCAGGTACAGAGTTTCTACTATCAAGGTAATAAAATAACGAAAGAAGGCAGCTGTGAAAAAGAAATCAGAAAGAAAATAGGTATGGCCAAGATGGTATTCAGCAATATGCGACACATTCTGACATCCAAACAGATCAATCAGAATTGGGAAATGAGAATTGTCAGAGGCTATGTATACTCGTCATTACTTTATGGCGCAGAAACATGGACATTGGATAACAAGTTGCAAAAGAGTACTTAAGCATTCTAAATGTGGGTATATATTAAATACAAGGATTCTAGTATCCCACCATAGAAACTACTTTTGCATCTTATTAAATACAAGGATTCTAGTATCCCACCATAGAAACTATTGTTCCACCTTATTAAATACCAGGATTTTAGCATCCCACCATAGAAACTACTTTTACACCTTATTAAATACAAGGATTCTAGTATCCCACCATAGAAACTACTTTTGCACCTTATTAAATACAAGGATTCTAGTATCCCACCATAGAAACTACTTTTGTACCTTATTAAATACAAGGATTCTAGTATCCCACCATAGAAACTACTTTTTGCACCTTATTAAATACAAGGATTCTAGTATCCCACCATAGAAACTATTGTTCCACCTTATGAAATACCAGAATTCTAGTATCCCACCATAGAAACTATTGTTCCACCTTATTAAATGCCAGGATTCTAGTATCCCACCATAGAAACTATTGTTCTAGCTTACATGCGTGATGTTTCCCAAGTTACGTGCACTGATTTACTCTTGACAAATATTCTCTAATCGAGAGTTTCCAGCTGCTCTTCTAATATCCCGTGGCGCTCTCAAGAATGTGGACGTTGGTTCTCCTCGCTGGAGTGCAATTCGTGGTTTACCGTACAGGCTTACCGTACATGAATCACAGTATCGATCTCCACTACAGGATGTTTCCAAGTTCCCATCATGGAAGGATGTGCATTACAAACTGAGCATGACGCTAGCTTCCATCTCCCTCTCAAACTGACATCACGCGGTTGTATCATATACAATTCTGAAACTTTGACGATGGTCAGTTAGAGGACACAATAGAGTCCCTTGAAATGCGGATGCACAGAAGAATAGGTCGCATTTCATGCAAAGAAAAACAAACAAATAAAGAAGTATTGACGAGATAAAGAATTGCAAAGAAATTCTGAAAGACATAACAACTAGGCAAATACAATATTTTGGACATAAAAAGAGACACGATACTCTGTTGAAAACAATAGTGGAGGAAAACGTTAAGGACAGGCAGGCAAGAGGAAGACATCGCTTTAAGTAGGAGAGCAAAATAAAGAGATACATACAAATAGTATATCAGGTGTACCTTCAAATCAAGAGACTGTGAATGTTGGTGGTACATCGCAGTCAACCTTCGTAATTTACATCATCATTATTATCAAATTGACAGAGAAACTTAGTCTCAAATTTAACGAGGAGACGAGCTTCAAACATCTAAATGTGTTCACATAAAATATATTTTTTTTTGCAAACTTACAAACTGAACTGTTATTTAATTAACAAACACCGCCCCAAACATCAGAACATTGTTTGTTTATAATCACGATTAAAAAATATTTTGCTCAAAATGTCGTACAAAGTTCTGGATACAGTGAAGATACAGTTTAAACAGCACACTCTGTATCATATTACTATATCCTTATGTTTAAATATCATACATTTTATCATATTTCCCACATTCTTGCGAAACTGGACAATCGGGAAAACCATGTCGACAATGGGAATAACCCCGGAAAAACTTTAAGAGTTCCCAAACATAGAAACTTGCGCTCCAATTATTTGTAATGTATTAGCGATTCCCATGCAGAAAATCGCCCCGTCAATCTAACTGTACAATATAAAAGAAACAACAATAGTTTAACAATTAAAGGTTCTCTCCTTTCCCGCACCCCTCCCCCCCCCCCTCCGTTTGTCAACCCACGCTCCTCTCTCTCAACTCGCCCATCTCTTCCTCCTTCAACTTGCCCATCACCCTGCCCATCTCTTTCCCCTCCCCAAGGTGCTATCTTTCAATGGGAGCTAGCGTGTTGTGTTTTTTTTGTGCATCTAATTCTTTTCAATTCCTTCATATTTCTCATTGCCTTCTCGACATGGTTAGCCATTTGTGTACTTCAACAACAATAGAAACATTGAAGTAAACAATTCAGACTTCTCTGTGTCCTATGTAATGAAAAATAAAGACACCACGTTTTCAATGTAATCCCACAAACCAACAACCTGAACCTTCTTATTTGTATGTATACATGAAACGAAACTCATCAACAAACCACGCATTATTCTCAACTGTCTTTTATAGTGCTCAATGTTTTGATGCACAAAGTTTTCATATTTTCACACAAATACGCAGACCAACCTAGTGAATTATGAAATGGAATTCTTTTTTTAACCCCATTCATATGATACCGAAATCCTTAAGGACAGTAACATCGTAACCTGCCAATCATGTCTTAAGTGATGGCTAATAATGGTTGTGCATGGGACCGACTATTCAATCCTGTAGAAACTATAGGCCACAAGAAAAAGCTAATATCTCTACACCCGATGGTAGAAGAGAAGATACTTAAGGCAAGTCAGATTAAGAGGGTGGTGCATGGATTTTGCTACACTATTTTATAAAGAATATAAGCCACAAGGATAAACAAAGACCTCCATACTCGACGGTTAAACAGAAGAAATCTAAGACAGGTCAATATTATTATTATGACTTAAACAGTTGTTGTTCACATTGATGCTGCTAATCCAAAGTACAGCTCTTCTTTGTCACTTCCAAACCACATTGTGTGATGTTCATTGGTCTATTCTTTGCATCTTAACAACAGGTTCAACGTTTAGCGCTGATCTAATCTTAACACCAGGTCCAAAGATACGCGCTGACAACCCATTTGAATGACTTCATATTGACTGCAAAAACATGATAGAAGTAGTCAAGAAATAACCTTATTATAGCATAAAATGGTAATAGAAAATATTCAGGTTACTTCTTGACAACCTCCCTCTTACACATGTTATGGCATAGGTTTCTTGCAAGAAGGCCATCTCTAGCCTTTAGCACGCCAGATTCTTTTTGAAAAATATTTGACCTAATTAATTTTCTTAATTAGTCACCATGGTAGTCGTTTTTCAAAATTTTTAATTTTTATGTTTGTTTGTCAATAAATATGATTATCTGGCGTGTAGACACACAATAGGATAACGAACATGTTGGTGTTATTGTTGTTGTTGTGTGTTTGTTAGTTTTTGAGATACATAAAGATGAAGTTGAAAATTTATGAAAATCTCAGAAAATATTTGGGCGCGACCACTAGGCCTAGTCGCTTCGATAGAAAACCGTGGAAACTATAACAACGTATCGATACTGTGTTTACAATATCGACACAACTGTTTGTTTCCAATTCAAACGTAGTTCTTTCATTTAAACAAACAAAATAAAAAAATCTACTCGATAAAGATCTTTCCCAACAACCTACTTCCCCTTTCGCAAAAAGTCGGCTTGCTCCAAACGGCGTATACAAAATTAAAACTGTTCAAAAGCCATTTGTAATCGCACACACGATACTTTAACCGGCAAAATATCGTGTATATATGGAGGGCGTAGTCAGCAGTAAAAAATGGCTGTTGGGAGTGACTCCGTATAAAAAAAAAAAATTTTTTCCGTACACCGTTTTTGTAGGCCTAGTGAGTCGACTAGCACTCGACCCTGGCGTGCTAAAGGCTAGTTATGGCCCCAACCTTCAATTGGAGCGAGAAATGAAAAGTGATGTTTCCATTGACAGATGTTATTATATCACATATTTTATTTCATTTACTAACACATTCAGTAGATGATTTACTTGTACAGAGCGGCAACAACTCTGCTGTTTGCTTTTTCTTTGTGTATTTTTACATTTTTATATTTACGAGCTTGACTTTTCTTTGTTAGCTGTTCTTTCCCAAACAGTTTTCTCGGCATTGTATATATTTACACTCTTCAAGATTCTTTATATCGCTCGATAAAAAAAACAAAAACAACTGTTAATATTAATTTTGTTTGTTTTTGTACAAAATAAATTTACAAAAAATAGAAACACCGCACATTCTGGTACGGTATTTGTTTCATGTATAGAAGAAGCAATTGATTTTACTATACTTGCTTTTGTAGTCTTTGAGATGCATGCTCATGTGGAATTTCAGAGTAGATGAATGATAAGTTACACTTCAAGAAGTGCACGCTCTATTAACTTAATTTAACTTCTTTATACTGGTCTACAAGACTCTGCAGTCTGTATACAACCAGTTTCTTCTACTAACTACACCATCTACACATAACTATGCGCAACCAAATCTATTATTAAATGCCTTAACTAACCCTGGTCAAACTATTTCCTATGACAATGCATTCCAAGCATTGACCACTTTCTGGCTAAAAAATTGTTTTCCTACTATCTAATCTGGACCGTTCTTTAATTACTTTGTAATTGTGCCCTCTTATTCTTGCAGCCGCCTGTACTTTTAAAAACTTGATGTAGTCAAATGTTTTCTTTCCCTTGATTTTCTTTTAAACCTGTATTAAATCAGCTCGAGTTCTTTTGTCTAGACATTGTAGCCTGGTTTTTCTGAGTCTTTCCTTAAACGGGAATCCCACTATCAGTTCTTTTCTCTATTCTTTGTATCTTTTCCAGCAAGTTTATATCTCCTCTTCGGTAAAGACTCCACACCTGAACATAGTACTCCAATCTTGGTCTAACTAATGCTTTATATAGTTTATCATTTTCTTGACCTTTCATTAATATTTTTTTTTTATCATACCTAACATTGCATTTGCCTTTTCTCACTGCTACCTGGACTTGCTCACTCACCGTGCCTGTATGATGTATTACAATCCCTAGGTTCATTTTCTTTTCTACCTTCCTAATTTTATTCTCTCACATCCTGTAATTATATTCTAAATTGGGTCTACCCATGCAGATGGCTTTACATTTATCTATACCAGCTCTCAGATTTATATCCGATTTCAACATACCTACACCTCTGCTTTCTTAAATGTGGACTTGTTTTGTTTACAGCTAACTTAATTCTGCCTTTCAGTGTGAAAATCATCCCTGTCCTACACTATTACACTGACCAGGCTGGGGTAGGAAAGAAGGATTAAGGAGAAGCGCGGAGAGTTATTTTTTAATTTTTTTTATTTTAGGTGTTTGCCTCACTAGTTTCTACTAGCGGAGACGCGTCTATTCCACCCCAGACCGTAGTCAATTGGGCAATATTAAGACACATAAACAGTGCTTGGATGTATGTGTGCGTCTGTATGTACCTATGCTAGGTTTGTGTGCCCTCAGAAGCCAGCCCAACCAAAGTGCAATGGAAGGGCCTCACCCTGAAAGCGCGTGTGAAAGTTGTGCAAGAATGTGATTGTTAGACAGAGGAAAATGAAACAAGAGTGTGATTGTTAGACAGAGTAAAATGAAACAAGAGTGTGATTGTTAGACAGAGTAAAATGAAACAAAAGTGTGATTGTTAGACAGAGGAAAATGTAACAAGAGTGTGATTGTTAGAGTAAAATGTAACAAGAGTGTGATTGTTAGAGTAAAATGTAACAAGAGTGTGATTGTTAGAGTAAAATGTAACAAGAGTGTGATTGTTAGAGTAAAATGTAACAAGAGTGTGATTGTTAGAGTAAAATGTAACAAGAGTGTGATTGTTAGACATAGTAAAATGTAACAAGAGTGTGATTGTTGGACAGAGTAAAATGAAACAAAAGTGTGATTGTTAGACAGAGTAAAATGTAACAAGAGTGTGATTGTTAGACATAGTAAAATGTAACAAGAGTGTGATTGTTAGACAGAGTAAAATGAAACAAGAGTGTGATTGTTAGAGTAAAATGAAACAAGAGTGTGATTGTTAGACAGAGTAAAATGTAACAAGAGTGTGATTGTTAGACAGAGTAAAATGTAACAAGAGTGTGATTGTTAGACAGATTAAAATGAAACAAGAGTGTGATTGTTAGAGTAAAATGAAACAAACGTGTGATTGTTAGACAGAGTAAAATGTAACAAGAGTGTGATTGTTAGAGTAAAATGAAACAAACGTGTGATTGTTAGACAGAGTAAAATGAAACAAACGTGTGATTGTTAGACATAGTAAAATGTAACAAGAGTGTGATTGTTAGAGTAAAATGAAACAAGAGTGTGATTGTTAGACAGAGTAAAATGAAACAAAAGTGTGATTGTTAGACATAGTAAAATGAAACAAAAGTGTGATTGTTAGACAGAGTAAAATGAAACAAGAGTGTGATTGTTAGAGTAAAATGAAACAAGAGTGTGATTTGTTAGAAGAAGAGGAGCCCAAGCCTCCGAGGGTTCTGCTCACACATCTAGTATTTATCCGACAGTGGGTGATGTGCGGAAAGGGTGAAGTGAGTATGTCTTTAATAGCGAGACTAGAAGCAGGATTGAATCTGCTTCTCATTACAATGTCCAACGAACGACTACTATTTTTGCCGCGTGCTTTTGGATAAGGATTGGCGCATGCGTATATCAGTATTGGTGTGGTTTTAGTTCTTTGTGACATCATTTTGTTTTCAATAGCCATATTTTGTACATTTAGCATGAGCAGGATGTTCTTAACGAAATCCTTTTCCAATATACAAGACCTTACTAATAAACATGAGATTGTGCAAGCCGGTAGACTCATATTTAATCTCTAGCAACTTGTTGTCAATAAGGGAAGTAATAATGTACAATCCCACGCAATTTGCTATGATGTCCGCCCTTGGATTACTGGATGCCCTAAAATTAGAAAGCTGTTCTGTTGGCCGTGCATGTTAATGTCTACGTAGAAATGTGTGTTGAACACAAGTGGCTATGAAGATTTAAACAAACAAATACTACAAAACGGCATAGTATCAGTCATGTACATGTGCGTTCGTATCTGAATGACCATAGAATATACTTGGTGCTTAATCATCAACCCCACATAGATATTAATTACGCTCTAACATGTTCAATACATTTTGTTCGGAAATGATAATTATTTTTCTGTTGAAAGAAATATTACACTTTTATTTTATACTAAAATGACATTAAAATTTTATTTGTAAATAAATAGTATATGAATGATACAAGAAAATATCCCCTTGCCTTTATGAAAATATTACTCCAAGGTATAGTGTGGAAAGAGTTACAACAAAACGAACAATTTTTTAAAAGGAAAGGTGCTGAAATCACTTATTAACATTGTCTGCTTATTATGTAAACAGTAACTTTCTTTACGTGACCACGATGAGACAGAACGTTCTTTGGATTAATTACGTTGAGTCTGCAATAATCATTTACAATTGCGATGCTAATCTAAATGAATATTTTAACAACTTCAACGTTTTTAGTTGCCTCTCAAAACAACTACAAAATGATCTAATCGAAGCTGTGTGATTCTCAATGAAGTGAAGACGGAAATTAATAGATCAAAGATTTTCCTTGACGAAACGGCAGACGTTGCCAACATGTCTGACACATTTACATTTTATAAGGGCTTTCCAGGATTCAAAAGAATTTGCACCGTGTATTTAACGCCGAAATATCTTAATCAAAATAGGCCATAGAACATTTGCACCCATACAACCTCCAACCCACAACCATATTTGAAAGGGTGTTTGCCTATCTCCTGCGATCACCTACCGCCACTGGATAAGTGATAATACTCAGAATAAGAACGTGGCCACATTATTTCAATGCCTGCCCGCTGATAAGCTGAGTGTCTCACTGGTGCTAGCAAGCCCGCCAGCTCCACAAAGTAATTGCATCCTGGGAGATTACAACGACAGAAATTAAATGTATGAGGAAAGTCTACAATGTCACTAGGAAATATAAAGTAAAACATGGTCACATCAGTGTCGTTGAATTTCTTCTTGTTCATCGTATATAGAAAGATATGAAATAAAATAGCAGTGGAACCCTATGAACTACAATTGCGCTCCTATAGCAACATAAATATTAGTTACAGTGCAAGAGGTCGCCCACGTCGCAGCTGGATCGCCCTTTGCGTTGTTCGTTAGTCTCTTGACAGGAAAAACACGACTCAGCAGCCGCAGGTAAGAAATTTGATCTTTGTTGCCCCGGAGCCGACTGACCTCGTGATAGAGGCCGGGGGTCAGCTCACGTTTCCGAGGACAAGGATCACTCACCCAGCGAGCGATTTTGGCCAACTGGTTACACCTCAGCCTAAATGTGAAGACACTCGCCGGTGTAGACTGGCCAACTAGTTCGAGGTGTCGGCCGCTTGCAACCCTCGAGTAAATACGTCAACCCTGGCTGGAATCGGGTAGCTCGTGCTGGTGAACTCCCTTCAAGTACGGCGCTCAACTACCGCTTCTGTAACTCTCTCTCTTCACACCAATTCAGGTAGAATTACTGCAGATCGTAGCAGGTCGTAATGTACCTGCTGCCAATGGGTAACGTTCATTCAAGCAGCTCCTAGTGGGGTGACGTTCGTTTTCGAGTCTGCTCAAATCGAATAGTCTCACGCTCTGCGTCCTCCAACAGTATATCACAGAAAAGCTCAAGAAGATTCTAATGGGGTGACGTTTGTCTTCCAGTCTGCTCAAATCGGATAGTCTCACGCTCTGCGTTCCCCAACAGTGTATCGCAGAAACGTTTCGGGAAGCCAACCCTTGCTTTTATTTTTTAAAATTGTATGTGTTTGCCTCACTAGTTTCTAACTGGCTGAGGCGCGCCTATTCCACCCCAGACCGTAGTCAATTTGGGCGATATTAAGACGCATAAACCAGTGCTTGGATGCATGTGTGTATCTGTTTGTACCTAACCTGATGTTTCCGTGATGTTCCTCCTGTTGTTCCTCGCTAGGCCCGCCCGGCTTTTTATATTCCGGGACTCTTTCTCAGTCGGGGCTACTTGCAAGATGGCGTCGCTATTCTTACGCGATCCGTCACGGCACCCGCCGACTGAGTGGTCAGGTCCCAGTGGGAAGTCCGTGGGGAGACAAGATTTGTGACAGAGACTCAATCTGTCACAAGCAAGTGGATAGCGGACATAGAGGACTCGAACCTTCCTAATCTCGTGTAGATCTACTGTCCGGGGCCGAAGATGCAGCACAATGAACGGACTGACAACATAGCAGGCTGCTTGCTTCAAGGTCAACGAACCACAGCTCACCAAAACCCTCCAAGCGACGGCTCTGGAAACAGGCTGCATTAGGGTAGTCTAAGAGGATATTGATCGTACTGAGGAAGGCAAACCCTGTACCAAAATAAAACAGCTGAAATCGGATGTGTCGGGCCAAAAGGCGCAGATATCGCAGCCTTGCTGTAAACTACGACTCAACGTCTTTTCAATAAGAACGCAGAAGAAGACGATGACGAAGAAGAAGTAGAAGAACAACAAGAAAAAGCAGAAGAACAAGAAGAAGAAGATTTACTGTACAGGCCATGCTTGAGTTTGCGAAAATGAAAGAGCTGACATGCTGCCTGAAAGGCACAAATGATGTGGATATTGGAAATGGATAGTGATTTTGAAAGTGATCAACTACCACCTCCTGGATTATGACCCTGCAATAGATGAACAGGCAACACACAGATTATAAAGTTATAGAAACCATACGACCGAGAGGACAGCTAGCAGTGTAACATGCACAACCAGCGAGCTACAGGAACCGTCAGTATCTACACCTTTCGTCATTTGCAAAGAGGGACTGAGCATGTATGTGTCTGTCCGTAATGCAATGACTTCAATTTTTAACAGAACATAGCGACTGATCGCGTAATGTACCTTATAAAAGATAAAGGAAGCCCCATAGCAGACACTATTGTCGGCCATAAAGTGTTAGAGACCTCACTATGCGAGACCACATCGTGTTAACGAGGTAAAAGTATTCCCTTCCTCGCCACATTCCTTCTCAAGCCTTACAATAACCCAGGTACCCTTGTAACAGGGTTGCCATATTGGCCTTTTACGGCCAAATTCCATAAATCTGGCCTTTCTTTAAAAGCGTTTTGACGTAAACTTTTTGTTTACCTTTTTGGTATTTTTTCTGGCTTTTTTTTCAGGTCGCTTGGCGTCAGTAAATTTGCTTCCATTTTTTGGGAGCTCTTTCCTGGGTTTTTAAAAAATATCTAAAATCATTTGTATTTAAATAAAAAAAAACATTTAAAATTGAAGCTGCAACACTTTAACATTATTTTTCCCTATTCGGCACTACCTAGCCCCAATCTGGTGGTTATAGTATGTAACAAAATCTGGTCACAACTGTATTTAAGTTTCAAGTGATTCAAGATAGAACAATTTCGATTTTAAACATTATACGAGTTAGTTCTGTCTGTAATCTTCAACCATTTAAGTTTTCAATTACCAGTCTTCGATTTTGTGATTGTTAATACACATCGTTTTTAATTTTCGACTATGGCATCGCAGAAATGGAAATCATCTTATGATTACAAACTAAAGTACAACAGCAATTGGCAAAAAGTCATTTTTGGGGGTTTAAAAAAAGTTACTGATGGGCGTAGGAGGCGTATTGTAAATTATAAATGCACCATTGTTCAAAAAGTTTGTAGCCTTCACACAAATCACGAACAAACGGTGAAATACATGATGAAAATTCAATCAAAAAGCGACTCGCCCTTAACAGAGATGTTTACAGAGCTGCTGTCGCGGAGACCCATTCTGACTCGCCCTAAACAGAAATGTTTACAGAGCTGCTATCGCGGAGACCCATTCCGACTCGCCCTAAACAGAGATGTTTACAGAGCTGCTGTCGCGGAGACCTGAGCCGACTCGCCCTAAACAGAGATGTTTACAGAGCTGCTGTCGCGGAGATCCATTTCGACTCGCCCTAAACAGAGATGTTTACAGAGCTGCTGACGCGGAGACCCGAGCCGACTCGCCCTAAACAGAGATGCATACAGAGCTGCCATGTCGGAGACCGAACCGACTTGCCCTAAACAGAGATGTTTACAGAGCTGATGTGGCGGAGACTACGTTCTGGAAATAATATGTGACATTTTTTATTTTTTTTGCTTAGATGTTTGCCTCACTAGTTTCTACTGGCGGAGGCGCGCCATTTTCCACCCCAGACCGTAGTCAATTGGGCGATATCACGACGCACAAACCAGTGCTTGGATGCATGTGTGCATCTGTATGTACATATGCTAGTTTGTGCGCCCTCAGAAGCTAGCCCAACCAAAGTGCAATGGAAGGGCTTTACCACGAGGGCGCGTGTGAAAGTTGTGCAAGGGTGTGACTGTAGGATAGAGTCAAATGAAACAGAGTGAGGTGAGAAGAGAGAGAAGGGGAAGAGTGGCCCCCAGGGTGAGACCCTGTCCCCTGGCCTTCCTCAATAATATGTGACATGATGAACCTTGTGTCTTAAATGTATTGAACAAAAACTAGTTTGTGAACATAAACAAAACAATGATAATGACCACCGACAAAACAGGAAATCAACATAAATTCAAGCTCAAGAGTATGGAAATAGAACAGATCACGAACTTCGATTATCTGGGCTCCAGAATTAACATATATTGGTGTAGGAAAGGAACAGATCACGGACTTCGATTATCTGGGCTCCAGAATTAACATATATTGGTGTAGGAAAGGAACAGATCACGAACTTCGATTTTCTGGGCTCCAGAATTGACATATATTGGTGTAGGAAAGGAACAGATCATGAACTTCGATTATCTGGGCTCCAGAATTGACAACAATGGCGACTGCCCAAGGGAAATGAGAAGAGGATTGACAATGGCAATGCAGAGGCTAAACAACCTGAGGAAACAAGGTAGAATACCTGCAAACCAACAACAGTGATAATTTAGAGAACCTGGGTTTTTACGTAGCAGCATTTGGCTGCGAAACATGTTACCAAAAACATAAAGGAAGAGAAAGTGTTATAGAAAGGTCCTAAAAATATCATGGACTGAAAAAAAGGAGAATGCAGACATTCGACAAGAGTTGGAAATAGAAGAAAACGGGTTCATAAATTTCATCATGAACAGAAAATTGTAATACTTTGACCACATCAAAAGACACAACGGTCTTGAGAGAACGGTAATGGAAGGTATGGTGCCGAGCATAAGAGTCAGGGCAGACCAAGATGGCGATGGCACCAAGATGTCAAGGAATGCTTGGACATGACTCTGGAGCAGACTGGAGATTTGGCAAGAGATTGAGTTTCTTTCAGCCGGACTGTGATGGGAGCGACGTTCTGAAAATAATGATTTTTATATATGCATTAAGTTATACTATAAACTGGGGATTCCGTGGCGAAGTAGTTAAGCCGTCGGCCTCGTGATTCCGGACTCCGCCGTCTTTTTTCACGGGTTCTTAATGCGGGGTCTCCTGCATTTCGTAGTCGCCCTCTAGTCGTCTTGTCCCTGACTTGCCACTGGGATCGGGTGGCACGAGACGAGAGAGTGAGGATAAAAAGTACAACAGCTAATCCTTACTAAAAATACCGCTAGCAAAATAAATTATGCCATCATCGTCTACGATGGACGGGGGCCTTTGCCTTTGTCTTTAAATTATAAACATTCTTAGATATTAGAAGAACAATCAGTTTGTGCGAAAGGAAAAACATTTGATTACGTTTTTTTAATAATGTTATGAAGTAATTGTGCATCCGTTGATACGGACAGGTAGGCGTTCCTATTTGAATCGTCACTCGAAACATAATGATCAGTGTCCCATAATTGTGCAATACTGGGTGTGTTCTGAAGAGTATCTTGAATGCTGCCGTTGGCCATCTGCCAGGCTTTGTAACGATCATTACTGCTAGGTAATTGGGAAGGGATGAGTTGACTGTGTATATGTTGTTGGTAGTGAGTGTGGTCACTTGTTGGAGTTTTAATATCGCTTCCATGAGTAGACGATAGTGTCATTGAATCCCATTTCCCATTGTTGATGATTGATTCCCGCTTCCTGTTGTTTAGCAACAGTTCCGGTAAATGTACATCTGCTGTTTGAGTGGGTGGAAAGTTAATCCCGTTCATTGTATATAACTGCCCAACTGACAATGACTGCATCGATCTGACTACGCGATCACTAGAAATGTCTTTTTTAGCTTCATTGAGAATCGTCAGTGACGTAGATACAGTACTCGCTTGACTACGTCTGACTGCAGTTTTCTCTTTTGGCCTTGCGCTGATGATTCTGTTTGGTACTAGTGCTTTGTCTGAGTTGGTTGGATTTTTGATTGCAAATTGATTGTTTTTTGGCAGTTCTGAAGTAGATAGTATGTGTTTCTTCAGAGCTCTTGATCTTTTCGTGTCATCGAGTGACGTTTTGTCACCGCTGGTTTTCTCATTCTGTTTTCTAGCACGATGTGCTTTTTTACTGGACTTTCTTGAAGTTTTTGCTTTTGGTTGCTTCAGAACTGAATTAAATGTCGGAGTAGGGGATGAAGACTGAACTCCGGTAATTTTAGTGATAGCAGTAGTCTGTTTTAGGGTATGTTTTACCGCACTAGTAGGCCTTGTTGTCTCTGTAAGTTTCAAAGCATTCGATGGTGGGAAAGTAATACCTTTTGTTATTGTTGTTGATGTTTGCAGGAATTGAGGTACGGAATCATCTGCATGAACAATTTCTTTGCTGTCAGTATCTGAAGCTGAATCATCAGATTCTGCGCTAGATTCACTGTCAGATCCATCCGATTGAGAAGCTGAATTGCTATTCCTTGCAGGGATTTCGTGTACACGAACTAAAAAGCCATCCGGTAAAAAGTGTACCCGCTTTTTGCTGCTGTTTACACTGTCTACCTCTCTGGTGTCGTTTTTTTTATTATCTCTGTCAGCAGATAAAAGCGGCTCTTCATCTGCTTCGTCGTCACTTACATCAGAGTTGGAAACAACATCAGTGATATTCACATTTGCATCATCCATACCAAGTCCGATAACCTCATCAGACTCGTCTGGAAACATTATACAAAGTTGTTATCTCCAGCAAGCAAATTAAGCGTCCTGTATTCTGTCTGTGACAAATCAATCTGCTTATATTTATGTGGCATCATGAGGTAGGCAATGGTTATTTATAAAACTAAACAGCGAAAACTTTAAAGTACGAAGGTTCTGTCAATGTATTCGTTTTTGTACTATAATAATTTGTCTTCGTTTTTAGTGAAGACATTCTCAATTTCAACGACCGAATAGTCTTGTTGGCTACACCAGGGCGTATGTGTCATTAAGAAGCAATAGACATCCCAGACTTGAACTCTTAAGCATTCTTTGAAAAACACAGTCATTAAAAACGTTGCCGCACTAGCAAAAAGTATCATATTCGACAGATACTGACAGTCTTTGAGAACACTTCATCTTGTTGTCATGGACATGTTGACTTCTCGTGGTGTTCTTCATTTTTTGAAGAACAGCTGTAAGGAAATGGTGAACGTAATCTATCTTATATCAGACACTGTTGTCGGTGATGAAGTGTTAGAGATTTCACTGAACCAGTTCTCATCTTTTTTTTAAAAAGAATTAGTGACGTGGCTAGTTTCTATCCCTGTTGCGTTGCCTTTCCTAACAGTAGCTCCGGTACTTGTGCACTGCTGGGTAGACTGGAGCTTGTCGAGTTCCGGGATTGATTTCAGTGCCTAAGTAGTGAGCAGTAATAGCACTACCACACGTATACTAAAAAACTGTGAGTACTTCTGTATCTATGACAGTTTATGTGACAGGTTCACGCTGATTAGCTTTCACGATCCCTTATACTATATAGTTTATGTGGCATGTTCTAGATGTTATCTTTCATGATCCCATAAACAATATAGTTTATGTTGCATGTTCTAGATGTTTAGCTTTGTTCAACCAATAAACAGTATAGTTCAAATGGAGTGTTCACTGTGTTTAGTTTGTTCGGTCCATTCTTGTGAACAGAGAATGATAATTCATGAAGTGTCTTCACATTCGAAGTCTGATTTGCTGCCTCTTTATCCATCCAGGAGTCTGCTCTGGACACCAGTCTGTGGATATATAATAGCATACATTATGCTTACATAATTATTCTTACTTATTGTCCTTACATAATTATTCCTATATAGTGGTCCTATACTTACATAATGGTCCTTACGGAATCGACAATACAAAATTGTCCTTACAAAGTCATCATAAGCTTAAAAAATGTTCCTTGCATAATTTATCTTACATAATTATCCTAAATAGCGACCCTATGATTACATACTGCCTTTTACATAATGGTCCTTACATAATTGTCCTTACATATTTACCCAATGTTTGCATAATGGGGAAGAATGACATACCTACTTTACATAATTACTTTTTCCATCCACTTATGCAATTACGATCCATGAGAAATTGAATATTCCTTTCTTAGGCCAATTGTGATGTGTCGAACGTTGTAAGCCTGTCCTGCGGTAGTATTTATCTTATTGCAGCTATCCATCTACAACGAGATCTTCCCCGTGCCTTGTAACCAGATCTGTGCTGAAACATGCGGCAACGAAAGGCCCATGTCTCGCAGCTTCGCTGTAAATTACGAAACAACGCCTCAAAAGTCCTTTTCATGACGAATGTCGAAGAAGAAGAGAAAACGACGGCGAATGAGGAAGAGGTGAAGAAGAAAGAAGAAAATAGGAAGGAAGAAGAAATAAGAATAAAAAAGAAGAGGAAGAAAGAAGAAGAAAAAAGAAGTAAAGGAGGAAGAAGAAAGAAGAAGTAACCAGATCTTCATGTGTTATATGCGCGCAGCGGTAGATAACCAGGTCGTATTCTCATACAATTCCATCTTATGTTGTGTCCTATGTTTTCAGCAGAATTAATCATTTTCACAATATGTTAAATGTCATTAGGGGACGGCCTGGGCTGGTGGTTAAGTGGCACGGCTCACAACCAGAAGGTGCTGGGCTCGATCCCCATCACAGCACCGGCCGTTACCCCTGGGAAGCAAAACCTTAGAAAATGCAGGAGGAAGCAGACCCTTACATAAAATACATGCTGAAGTCGGATGCACTCGGCCGACAGGCGCAAAATAAAAACTACAGTGCAACGCAGACCGCCTTGGGAATTAGAGAAATTAGGCGCTCTAAAAAAAATAATTTTTTTGAACAATAAAAAAATGTTATCATTTCTCATTCTATTTCTACTGATGAAATTGATGACTTTTCTCATACATTTCATTACCTACTTTGTAGTTAGAATTGCCTAACATGAATAATGTCCCGGTGCGGTCCCATGCTTATACATGTTTGATTCAAATAATGTCAACAGAATTATAATATAGGTTAGTCGACGACTTACAGCGTTTAGGTTGAGTTTAATCAAAATTTTAAAATGATTATGGTCAGATACCGCACCGAGACGAGAACACAAACAAAACCTACGTTACGACTAATAGGCCTTCATCAGGGACAACAATACTAAACTAACAAATCAACATATAAGAAAAAATGGTCAACTCATCTGTTTCTGATAGTAGACCCAGTCTGCCTAAGCGACCGGTAGGGCCAGACGCTTGATTGAAACTCAGATAATGTCCAAGTCAGCTAAGTGTAACAACGGCCTCCCGCCGGCCGGCTGGAGGCCGGGGTGGAGACGCCCCTGTTCTACATGGCTCCGACAGATAGCAGTCTCTCCTTCGGCACTGAACGAGGTTTGCCTACAAGCCTCAGCAGTTGGACATGGTAGTGGTTGATCGACGCAACGGGCCCTAGATGCCTAGGCGAACATTATTATTATTATTATTATTAATCCTTTTCCCATGTGCTGGTAGCTCTTGGCAGTCCAATGCCTCCCGGACAAAAGCACACGTTTTCCTCAGTCAGAGTTTGTTGTCTTAGAGACATCATGATATTGAAGACGAGGGTATGGGTGCATATTTTGAGTATTTCCGTGGTTCACCACGTCCTGTCAGGGACGTAGCACACACATTGGAGTCGGCCATCTCATAATTCTTCTGTCAGTTATACCAGCCCATTTGTCGAGACGGCACGTGTGATATTCCTCGTCAGCTGGGAGATCGTCACAACAAAGCAGGAGGGATGGAGCAATGTTCGCTGGGTTGTTCTTTATCGATTCGTCATCCGTGGGCCAAACAGCAAAGTATGAGACAAGAAAACAAGAAGGTACTCAGTTGTCTCGAGGCAAGGTGTCCATCTCGGGTGCTGGAGGTCGCGGGTTCGAATCACGGGATTTTGTTCACGTGGATCTTCTTGTAATTTCCCCTGATCCTTTGGTAGTGAGATCGGTCTCCGGTGTTCAGTGTCGAGCACGTTAAATATTCCTTGGCAGTTCGAAACCGAAAAGAGTAGACTTAACGGCCGCTGCCCAGACAAAATTCTAGCTAAAAATCTATTCAAAATTATCTGTACCTTCCCCTAGATGATTTGTTAAGAGCAACTTTAGATGGCGACCTAACTGGCTGTGGGTTTACTTAGCTCTAGTGTTTATCTATTAAGATGAACTCGCACATCGGTTAAACCACCCTCCAAGATACTTGTTGTATACAGACTCCGTAGAGTCTTCCAACCCAGTATAAAGATATTTAAGTTAATTTAAGTTAAGTTAAGTTTGACCCATGGGGTTGAGAATCAGTGCAACCATGAGCGTAGATCACTTGCCGAAGGTTCTGCAGCTACACTTACAGGGCTCCACCTGCACCCCCGCCCCTTTGTCTGGCCCCTTTCCAAGGACCTGTCTGGATTGGGTGACCATGCTAGAAGTAATAATCCCGTGTACATAGCTTCCGGGATCATTGAGGCCCGCAAGCTCTCCAACCTCGGCAAGGTAAGCTTAGATAGTACCAAATAATTTCTACAGGATTAGGTGGCCGTCCGTATTGATTGAGTCACCTCTTACGACATTGCCTGACATGTTATATTCTTTGCTCCCATTTCTGACCCAAGTAATATACATGCGTTCAACTTGTTATTTAATCCTATCCATTGCAGCAATCCGTAAGAATAGTCTTAGCTGAAACTAATTGACTTGGGTAGTTGTAGAGAAATAATTATTCACGGCAATATTACGGGGTTCAACTCTCGTTACCGATACATTCGAGTCAATTCAGTTGCAAATGAGTACCCGACGCACCGTAATGGAAAGGAAAGCAGCGAGGAAGTAAACTGGCCACCCCCACCTCATAAACAAGATGTGAACTCGTGCATTGAAATCTCTAACACTTAAACCCATAAAGCAATGTCTGCCATGGACTACAAGCGAATCATCGAAAAAAAATGTCTTAGATTTTGTAATAACCACGACAGGTACATTTGCGGAACTTTCAATAACGTTATACGAGACGCATGCAGCGACTTTCTTGTTCGTTATCAAGCGTCACTCACAATAGTAAGTATTGTAGGTCAGCTCCGGGACAAATGTACCTTATTCATCCATTCATAGGCGTCTCAGACCTTGCAGACCATGCGCGTGGCCTACTGGGAGTAGCCTCTCCTGGGCGCATGACTGGGTACCAAAACTGGAGACCTTGGGCTGCCCAAACTGCAGGATCCCCCTCTCGACCTCGCTGGTGTAATCCAAAGGAATGCAAAGCATGACAATTTAGCACCAGCTCAGCTGCAGAAGCTGCCGGAATGAGTTAATAAATGTTGAAGCCATCCGTCTTAGGTGCTACCACTCCGGAATTTCTGTCTGGGTTTACTCTCGTAGCTCTACCCTCTCCTGAGGTTTCCACAAGGCAGTGGAATCGTTGATCGCAGACGAACTGCCTGAAGAGACTAACGAGCTTCGTCTACCCGGGTTTAGATCCAGAGTTTACCTTCTCTTATATTGGCTGCCAACCAAGGCTAATGAGCCCAATCTGCCCGCCCAGTTATACCGCCGGGTACTAGGTCGCGCCCCACAACAGACTCTGTAAGAAACAGTCTACCAGTTGCTGTTGCTCTTGTGGCCAACTCTCTTGTAATGGCTCTCTTATTGCCTCTTACAGTTCTAAGATATTTGAATTGAATGACCCGTTCCAGTGACTGTTTTTTCTAGGATTATCGTGTGGGAGCGACGTTCTGGATAGAGATCAAGTCTTACTTATCGGATGTTCTGGGAGCGACGTTCTGAATAGAGATCGAGTCTTACATATCGGATGTTGTGACAGCGACGTTCTGGATAGAGATCAAGTCTTACATATCGGATGTTCTGGGAGCGACGTTCTGGATAGAGATCGAGTCTTACATATCGGATGTTGTGACAGCGACGTTCTAGATAGAGATCAAGTCTTACATATCGGATGTTGTGGCAGCGACGTTCTGGATAGAGATCAAGTCTTACATATCGGATGTTGTGACAGCGACGTTCTGGCTAGAGATCAAGTCTTACGTATCGGATGTTCTGGGAGCGACGTTCTGGCTAGAGATCAAGTCTTACATATCGGATGTTCTGGGAGCGACGTTCTGGATAGAGATCGAGTCTTACATATCGGATGTTCTGGGAGCGACGTTCTGGATAGAGATCGAGTCTTACATATCGGATGTTCTGGGAGCGACGTTCTGGCTAGAGATCGAGTCTTACATATAGGATGTTGTGACAGCGACGTTCTGGATAGAGATCAAGTCTTACATATCGGATGTTCTGTTAGCGACGTTCTGGATAGAGATCAAGTCTTACATATCGGATGTTCTGGGAGCGACGTTCTGGATAGAGATCGAGTCTTACATATCGGATGTTCTGGGAGCGACGTTCTGGATAGAGATCAAGTCTTACATATCGGATGTTCTGGGAGCGACGTTCTGGCTAGAGATCAAGTCTTACATATCGGATGTTCTGGGAGCGACGTTCTGGCTAGAGATCAAGTCTTACATATCGGATGTTCTGGGAGCGACGTTCTGGCTAGAGATCAAGTCTTACGTATCGGATGTTCTGGGAGCGACGTTCTGGCTAGAGATCAAGTCTTACATATCGGATGTTCTGGGAGCGACGTTCTGCCTAGAGATCAAGTCTTACATATCGGATGTTCTGGGAGCGACGTTCTGGCTAGAGATCAAGTCTTACATATCGGATGTTCTGGGAGCGACGTTCTGCCTAGAGATCAAGTCTTACATATCGGATGTTCTGGGAGCGACGTTCTGGCTAGAGATCAAGTCTTACATATCGGATGTTCTGGGAGCGACGTTCTGGCTAGAGATCAAGTCTTACATATCGGATGTTCTGGGAGCGACGTTCTGGCTAGAGATCAAGTCTTACATATCGGATGTTCTGGGAGCGACGTTAAGCAAATGATATGTTACATGATGATGAGGATGACATTTATCTCCTCTACAACTCCTATTTCCAAACGTACAAGGTGGTCTGGGAATGTACCTCCGAGTTGATGGTGATCGTGGCCACGCCATCAGCAACTGCCAACTCCTGGTCCGAAGATGCAGCAGTGAACGTGCTGGTAGCATCCAGCAACTCAGTCGCCAGCTTGCGTCAGGGTCGGCTAACCTAAGCTTATCAAAATTATATTCCGAGTTACGGCCCTGGAACCAGGCTACACTCGTGTAGTCTGGCTAAGAGAACGGGGATATCAAAAGCTGCCCAACAAATGTCATGTTGAAACCACTATAAACTACAACACAACGGCATATCGTTCTTTTCAGGACGAAAGAAGAAGAGTAAGAGGAAGAAGATGAAGAAGAAGAATAAAAAGAACAAGAAGAAGAATAATAATAATACTAATAATAATAATAAGAAGAAGAAGAAGAAGAAGAAGAAGAAGAAAAAAAAAAGAAGAAGCAGAAGAAGACGAGGTACCAACTTCGATACATAAGTTCATAATAACAGTTACTTATTCAGTAGCAGCTCCTCTTCTACCTGGAGTTTGAGAACAGTTACTTAGTCGCTCCTCTTCTACCTGAAGTTTGAGAACAGTTACTTAGTCGCTCCTCTTCTACCTGAAGTTTGAGAACAGTTACATACTTAGTCGCTCCTCTTCTACCTGAAGTTTGAGAACAGTTACTTAGTCGCTCCTCTTCTACCTGGAGTTTGAGAACAGTTACTTAGTCGCTCCTCTTCTACCTGAAGTTTGAGAACAGTTACTTAGTCGCTCCTCTTCTACCTGAAGTTTGAGAACAGTTACATACTTAGTCGCTCCTCTTCTACCTGAAGTTTGAGAACAGTTACTTAGTCGCTCCTCTTCTACCTGAAGTTTGAGAACAGTTACATACTTAGTCGCTCCTCTTCTACCTGAAGTTTGAGAACAGTTACTTAGTCGCTCCTCTTCTACCTGGAGTTTGAGAACAGTTACTTAGTCGCTCCTCTTCTACCTGGAATTTGAGAACAGTTACATACTTAGTCGCTCCTCTTCTACCTGAAGTTTGAGAACAGTTACTTAGTCGCTCCTCTTCTACCTGGAATTTGAGAACAGTTACATACTTAGTCGCTCCTCTTCTACCTGGAGTTTGAGAACAGTTACTTAGTCGCTCCTCTTCTACCTGGAGTTTGAGAACAGTTACATACGTTAATCACATTTTGACCTAATTGCCTTTTTTTCAAAGACTGCACAAACAATAACAACACATACTAAAATAATGAACAAAGCTAAACAAATAACAGGTAAAAGATAACCATCAGGTTCCGAAGGAAATGACAAAAAAATCTAATTGAACCCAATTTCAATTTGATTGATTTTTTTCAGGATCTGTTAGCTACCCTATATTTATATTAGTTTGTTGTTGTTTTTATTGTTGATATTGTTGATGTTGTTTGAAGCGACTTGTGCTGAGTTGAGCTAACTTTTAACAACATTTCTTTAGTAGTAGGTTACAGGGACTTTTCTTACATTACGAAGCATACTTAAGAAAGGGGTCGTGGGTCCTCCTGAGTGTAGTGCAATGCCATGCTACTCAGTAAGCTCACCACTATAATGGTTTCAGTGTCGATCCCTACCTTGCTACTCTACACTTTGCAGGTTTTTGACCTGTGGGAAAGCGCTACGATTTGGAGAGTCTTCTTCCTTAGAGGGGTTAGTACATTCTACAAGTTGGCTTTACCGACTTATTCTCTCTCTCTCTCTCTCTCTCTCTCTCTCTGTCACAGTGCCTATTCTCGCCTCTGCCGACGTACTCTCTGCGTCACAGTGCCTATTCTCGCCTCTGCCGACGTACTCTCTGCGTCACAGTGCCTATTCTCGCCTCTGCCGACGAACTCTCTACGTCACAGTGCCTATTTACGTCTTTTCCTAGCAAACTATGAGTGTCACTTTGGCTACTCTCGTCTCTGCCAACGTACTGAGTATCACATTGTGTATTCTCGTCTCTGTCAAGGTACTGAGTATCATATTGCCTGCTCATTTCAGAGCGGAGGCAAAGGCACTGAGGGCGGCAGTGGAAGAAATGGTGACAGGTAAAAGGAATGAAAGCCATATAGTCCTGCTTACAGATGCTCTGGCCGTAGTCACAGCACTAAAAAGCCAGAAAAATACTGAACTTAATGATTTAAGAGCAGTACTCTGTCAACTATGCCAGCAGTCCGCACCAAAAAGGGTAGTGGTGCAGTGGGTTCCATCCCACTGCAACATCCAAGGCAACGAGGAAACCGAACATACTGGCTACACAAAAAACGATGCCTATTACCAGTTGAACAGAAGAGAGCAGGTCGTGGTCTTCAGACTTCGCACTGGCCACAATAGACTGAGGTACAACCTATTCAACAAATTGAAGATAGGTGGCACTGACGAATGCCCGTGTGGTACCGCGAAAATGACCGCTGAGCATTTGCTGCAAAACTGCCCGACATACGAGGATCAGAGAGAGCAGACATTGCCTGCTCTAGTCTCTGTCAACGTACTGAGTATCACATTGCCTGCTCTAGTCTTTGCCAACGTACTGAGTATGACATTGCCTATTCTCGTCTCTGCCAAGGTACTGAGTATCACATTGCCTGCTCTAGTCTCTGCCAACATACTGAGTATCACATTGCCTGCTCCAGTCTCTGCCAACGTACTGAGTATAACATTGGCTACTCTCGTCTCTGCCAACTTACTGAGTATCAAATTGGCTACTCTCGTCTCTGCCAACGTACTGAGTATCACATTGGCTACTCTCGTCTCTGCCAACGTACTGAGTATCACATTGGCTACTCTCGTCTCTGTCAACGTACTGAGTATCACATTGGCTACTCTCGTCTCTGCCAACATACTGAGTATCACATTGGCTACTCTCGTCTCTGTCAACGTACTGAGTATCACATTGCCTACTCTCGTCTCTGTCAACGTACTGAGTATCACATTGCCTACTCTCGTCTTTACCAACGTAATGAATATCACATTGCCTACTCTCGTCTTTACAAACGTACTGAGTATCATATTGCCTACTCACTTCTTTACAAACATACTGAGTATCACATTGCCTACTCTCGTCTTTACAAACGTACTGAGTATCATATTGCCTACTCTCGTCTTTGTATCGAACTAAGAAGGCCATAGTGCTTCTATAATCGTCTCTATTATGTATAAAAACCGGTCCCGGAAATTAATTTAACCTTCTGGAGATATATGGCCGCAAGTCAATAAAAAGGTCATAAATGGTTATTTAACCAATTTTTTTAATGAAATACGAACTTGAAAGTAATTTATTATTTTACTTACACTGTACCTTATTTCTCAACAAAATGTTACCCAACATTGAGGGCAAAGAGGACGAATGTCTTTTTAGGCAAAATATACTGATCAGACATGTTAGTCAGGTTCAGGAAAAACATACTGGCCAAGACCCTCACCTCGCCTTCCTTGTAGCCCTTCCTGGAAACTAGTTTTTTCATGGCCGCCTGACTAACGAGGTAAGGGATCGACATGATTCACGTAGCAGAAATGCAGATGAAGCCAAGTATATCACAACCGCCTGGAGGACCCCGATCAACCTTCATCAGCACGCTCGGAATGTGAGGATCGTTACGACAGCCCGCCACTTAACGTCCTTTTTAGGGCGCACAAAAGAGTGATCTACTCACTGTGGGCATCCAACAAGAACGACAACCCAACACTGGAACACTCATCGCATCGCTTTATTAGTGCACCAAAAACCGGCAGCCTATAAGTCTTTGCTCTGCTGTCTCAGCCATATTTCCACGTCACGTCCAATCTCTTCGTCATTCGCTAAACGTTTCCCGCCAATGTGGGATCATGCATTATGCTGTGCCCTAAACCTACCACAGTTGCTAGACTATATAGTTACTCGCCTGTCAGATTCAATCATCTTCTCTTCCCCCCCCCCGCCCCCCCCCTCCCCCTCAGTGGCACACTGAGATATAAGGTAGTCTTTGCAGAATACCAGGTCGTTTGGCTTGGCTTGGCTTCGTTCGCCCTCAATCTCCCACTACCAAACCCTGAAAGCGCTTAAGTAGCAGAATGTAGTCCAGAGAACGGAATGTGTTGTGATGTAGTTTACAGCTTGACTGTGATATTTGCACCTTTCGGTCCACCACATCCGACAAGCATTTTTTTTTAGAACCGGGTTAGCATTCCCTCTTCGGTCCCTTCTCCTTAGCCAGTCTGCCCTGTTGCAGCCTGTTATCCAGGATCACCGCGTGGAGGAGTAGAAGGGTCTTGGCAGCTCTCGTTCGCTGGTCCTGACGCTAGCAGTCAGCTATGGGTCGCTGACCACTGTAGCTCATGCGCTGCTCAGCATCTTGATCCCCCAGGTTGTTTGATTAGCGTAGTGATATAGCACTGACTTTCCACGGCAAAGTTACTGGGTTCCGTCTTCTATTTCTTCTTCTTCTTCTTCTTCTTCTTCTTCTTCTTCTTCTTCTTCTTCTTCTTCTTCTTCTTCTACTACTACTTCTTTTCCTTCTCCTGCATTCGTCCTGAAAAGGAGTGATGTTGTATCGTAGCTTACAGCTTCAGCTAGGCTCGGATATTTGCCCCTCTTAATCCGAAACATCTGATTTCAGCACGGCATTTTGGGGACCGGGTCTGCCTTCCATCTTCAATCCTTAATCTCTTAGCCAAGCTGCAAGAATCTAGTCTATTTCCAGGGATGCTAGATGGAGGAAGAATAGGGTCAGTTATGGGCCATTGACTCTAATGCAGGCAGCCAGTTATAAGTCGGTGACTGCTGTCAACTCATTCATTGCAGCATTTTCTGCCTGTTCAGGGCGCACAAGAGTAAACCTACTCACTGTGGGCATTCCAAACAACGAAACAACATATCCTTTCCGTTGATTATCTTATAAACTTGTATCATTCGAATTTTTCTTCTTTCTAGACACTGTTGGCCGGTTTTTCTGAGTCTTTCCTCATAACTGTAATCCTGGAATCCCGCTATAAGTTTTGTCTCTCTTTTTTGTATCCTTTTCATCGTGTTTGTATCTCCTCAGTGATAAGGTCTCTACATCTGAACACGGAACTCTAGTCTAGATGTACTAATGCTTCATACAGTTTGACTAACACTTCCAAACAAACAAACTAGTTATGCTACTTGAATACAATACAGCGTGTTGATTACGGCAACTTATAAATAGAATAAAACATCTTACCTTTATTCAGCAGGAACATTTGAACATTCGCATTTTTTCGTAAATTAAATCAAACTTCACTTAACGTCTTCACCACGATATGTTAAAAGTGTCTCACAAAAATGCTGAATAATATTTAGCAGACATTTTGTCATTTTAAGTTGTTAATCCAACAATGTCAAGACCTTTGGAAGCACAATATCCTCTTTTAATTCTTGCAGGCAATAAAAACCTTGTTTGCGCGCACACCTCCGTTCTGTTAAGGTCCCAAATACTTGACGATCTGGAGTGTAGCTTTATTCAACCTAGACACATGCCAGCCCATTCAATGTGCCAGTGTGTGTCCGACTGTTAAACTTCATTTGTTGGCGTTTAGTTCCCCTATTTCACGGCCTGTGGCACCACACTTAACTGTGTTCACGTGGTGAAAACGATATTCCAACTACCAGGCCCAGATCGATAAGTCAGATTAGCGTTGTTTATCGGTCAACTGATTGAACTCTCTTACTTCTGGTTCGAAACTAGACTTGTCGCAAGCATACACGATTTGCCTCTTAAAACAATCGCAGTTTTTGAGACCAACACAAACTGCAATAAACAATATTACGACCAGCTCTGTAATTAAATAGTCAATACATTATAAAAAAATTTTCTTCTTATCTCTTTTCCCTTCTTAAGAATTCCATTTGTTTTTTCTTGTTCTCATTGAGCATAGGCTGCAACGGATAATCTCAATCATTTTCTATTCTGCTTTTCTTTAGCTTCAACTATGAGACTGCAACTGGTATATCTCCTTCTCTCCTACCCCCACCCCCTCTTCCTCATTCTTGGGCATGTGAAATTTGCTTCCGTGTTCTTATCTTCCTATCTGGTTTCCAATCCAGCGCAACTTAGTTATGTTATTGCGTTTCTTTCTGAGGGTGTGTCATATTCATCTCCACTTCATCTCTCCGTTCTTCAACGTTATTGTTTGATGTCGCTGTTTTTGGTCACATATCTGAATTTATGTTCTGGATATTGGTGAATCGAGTCTATATTTTCATTCTCTCCAGTTTCCGTTATTCTCTACATAAACCCAGTTACCCAATTACTTTCAAAATGAAGAAAACTAAACTCATTAAACTCAACACTATCAGCCATCAATGCTGGAGTGAGAGTTATTGAAATAAGTTCATGCATTTACCTATTTGACAATACAATTGACACATCACGAGGTACAGATGCAGATGTAAAGACCAGACTTGGAAAGGCATATATGACATTCCTAATAGTAAACAGCATATAGAAACTCAGGGAAATTAAGATCCGCACCAAATGTAGAATATTCAGCGTCAGTGTAAATTAAGTGCTGTTGTATAGAGTCGATACGTAGAGAATGACCAAGGCCATAGAACAACGACTCAAATCCTTCGGTAACAGATGCCTACAATGGATAACAGGTGTAAAGTAGCAGGACAGGGTGAGAAATGGCAACCTATTGGACAAGAGTCAACAACAGTCACAGGAACAACAAATTAAGCAAAGAAAATGGGGCTGGATAGGATATACGCTGCGGAAGGCATCGTTCAACATACCTAGACTCTTACTTGGAATCCTGAAGGGAAGAGAAAGAGAGATGGACCAAAAACATACACGGAGAAGAGGATGTGAGAAGGCGTTATGCTAACACGTGGATAGGGACAGAAAGAGCATCCAGGGCCGTGTGTGCTGGCGAGATGTTGTCAACGACCTATGTACCGAGAGGGCGACGGGTTTTGATTGATTGGTTCATTGCTTGATTGAGTGATTGCTTTATTGATTTATTGACTTAGTCGCTCCCCTTCTGTACTGTGGTGTAGAGGTATGCCAGAGAGAAGCGCCAGATTATTTTGTCTGATGTCTTCCTCTTGCTGGTTTCAGTCCATTCCTCTGAATCTTATAGACTGTCTTTCGTTGTCACTCCATCTGACTTTGTATCGTGTTCTGGATCTATATCCCTGACGTTTTGCTTCCCATGACTACCGTGGTAGCCGATCTTCTGTCATTCTGCAGACATGGCCAAACCATTGGAGTTGAGAGTGCTCCGCTCGATTCCGCTTTGGGAGCTTGTCGTTTTGTGTGACTTCGGACCTTGTTACTTGGTCCGCCTCCCTTAGAAGTCTTATTTCTGACGCTTGGATCTGGTTTTTCTGAAATGTGGTCATTGCTTGTGACTCACATCTGTAAGTAAAAACTGGTACATTGGTGAAGTGGTATACTTCTTCTTCTTCTTCTTCATCGTACGCAGTCAGACATCAACCTTTATTTTTTCGAAAAAAGCAGCGGTCATCCTGAGGCTGTCGACACTGCCATAGAGCTTGTCTAGTGTTGCCACTGGTGATGGCCACATCTGCTCTCTCTGATCCTCGTATGTCGGGCAGTTTTGCAGCAAATACCACACGGGCATTCGTCAGTGCCACCTATCTTCAATTTGTTGAATAGGTGGTACCTCAGTCTATTGTGGCCAGTGCGAAGTCTGAAAACCACGACCTGCTCTTTTCTGTTCAACTGGTAATAGGCATCGTTTTTTGTGTAGCCAGTATGTTCGGTTTCCCATTTGGTCATGTATCTAGCTCTAATAAGCCGTTTTGACTCTTCATATGTCGAAGTGGTATACAATCTTCATAGTTTGCTTACGTAATTCTTATTTACTGAGGAATCTTTTATTTACAAGATGTTGCACCTCGAGTAAACAACTCTTCTTAATACCCTTCTGGTGTATCACAGCTCCAAGACATTTTAACTTTTTGACCTGTTGCAAAGATATAATGCTATGTATCTTCTAGTCTCTCTAGACCACCATTGTTTTTGTTGTTGAACTGTTAATGGTCATCTCTCTATTCCCCGGAACCTCTTTCCATATTTGGAAAGGTTGGTCTGGAGATGTGCCGTTGATTTAGTAATCAAGGCCACGTCTTTGGCAAACTCCCGCTCCGATACACAGACTGGTCCTATCTCCCAGAACCCCACTTAGTACTTTAGGGTCTCTCTCCTTACAGGCTTTGATGACATCATCCATCAAAAGTATGAACAGGTATGGTGACATAATATCCCCCAGTCTTACAACACTGGTGGTCTGGAACTCCTCAGGCGTTTTGTTTCCTGTCCTAATGTAGTTTCTGTAGGTCTTATAAAACACTAAATTGTAGATCAAGGCCGCTGGGATGTTATTCTATTTTTGACAGTTCTTCTTCTTCTTCTTCTTATTCTTCCTCTTCTTCTTCTTCTTCTTCTTCTTCTTCTTCTTCTTCTTCTTCTTTTTCTTCTTCTTCTTCTTCTTCTTCTTCATTCGATCTCAAATTCCCGTTACTAGGTCCTGAAATTAAGTGACTTTGCAAGTAGCAGGATGTAGAGCGGAGAAGTGAATGAGTTGTGCCATAGTTAACAGCGTGAATGCGGTAGTTGTACCTTTCGGCCCGACACATCCGACGTCAGTAGGCATTTTTAGTACCTACTTACCCTTCCCTCTTCAAGCTTTCTCCTTAGCCATTCTGCTCTGTTGCAGCATGTTATCCAGGATCACCACGTGGAGATGTAGAAGGGTCTTCGCAGCTCTAGGTCGCTGGTCCTGCGCTAACAGTCAGCTTTGGCTCACCGTGACAGCTATAGCGCATGCACTGCTCAGCATCTTGATCTCCCTGACAGTTCGAGAGTCTACTCCAGAGGACCTTATCCAATGCCTTTCTCATGCCCAAGAAACAGAGGTGCATTTCATCACTATACTAAAGAGCTTTTCCACTGTTGCTCCAGTGTGAATATAAGGTTGAGTACTTCTGTTTGCCCCTAAAGCGCATTAGACTTCGCCCATCTGGGAAGGCCAGATGTCTTAGTCTCTGCTCCAGTATCCTAGAATGTGCTTTGCCAGGAACACTAAGTAGGAATATGCCTCTTTGGTTTTCGCACTATCGGTTGCCACTCTTTAAAAACATTGATTAATCAATTAATATCTCCCAGTTCTTTGGTACAACCTTATGGAACCAGGCTGCCCGAAGAATCTTAATGGATAACACCTGCAGTTCTCATGTACTTTACCATTCCTGATTGCACCATCATTTCCAGCTGCTTTGTCAACTAGTGCTGCCTTCAGCTCCTTCATCGTGATGTTTTCGCGTCATTGATTTCCTCCTCATTATAAATAGCTTATCGTATCTGGAACTTCCCTGGAGATCTGCTCTTAGACATAGCTTATCTACCCATAATCTCCATCAATGTGGTAAACAAAGCACATTTTCGTCATGACCAAATTTTAATGGGCACTATTTTTCCTTCCTCGTGTTCCTTCCTACAGAAGTTTCAGGTTTCCTCTTGCATGTTTCCCCAGTCTTTCTGCAAAGTCCTCCCATGATTTGTAATTTACTAATAGCTCTGTTGTCTTTGATGTTGTCCTTAATGTTACATATTATTTGAATTTCTCTGTTTGTTCTGCTGTATACCTAGCACTTCTTCTGTCCATCAGGGTGTACTCTTTCTCTCCATCCCTGTTATTTTCCCTCATACCACTGCTACAGCTACTTTAAGGATGTCTTTGAATAATTTGCAACCAGTGGGTTTCCATATCCTCTTCTTCTTCTTCTTCTTCTTCTTCTTCTTCTTCTTCTTCTTCTTCTGCATTCTCAATCTCCGCTACCAAGCTCTGAACAAGGCTTTGCAAGTAACACGATGTAGTCCGGAGAACGGAATGCGTTGTGTCACTAGTTTACAGATTGACTGCGATATTTGCACCTTTCGGTCCGATACATCCATCTTCGGCAGATCCTCTTCTAATTCTTCTATACTTCCTGACAGAGTGGCGACTGAGTGGTCTTGCGGTAAGACATCGGCCTCAGATGCTGGAGGTCACGGGTTCAAATCGTGGAGAAGACCGGGATTTATTCACATGGACTTTCTGGTATTTCCACAGATCTCTGGGTAGTAGAGATCAGTCGCCCGTGTTCAGTGTCTCGCACGTTGAAAATCCTTCGACAGTTGGAAATCGAAAAAAGTAGGCATAACGACCGCTGCCCGGGCTTATGTAAAAGTATGTTACAATTCTACCCAATCTATCACGGGATCCTCGCCGGTTCTACGGAGTTCGTCCATTGTGCTGAGATCCTCCAACAATATAGGGAACAAAGCAATTATAGGTTAGACTGTGAGCAATGGCGTTGATTTTTCGACGAAACTAAATTAAACTAAACTTTCTATTGCTGGTTCCGTAAGCTCATTGTATCTCCTCTTAACATCTGGTTAATTTAGTTTCTAATCCTTAATTCTGTTGTGTCCTCTTGTGTTGTTTAGTTGCTTGCATGGTGTTTTGTGTTGTCTTCATCTGGTAGCTGTTTCAGTTACTCTCTTTATTTTCACTAGCTGTGGGTCGCTCGCTATCTAACTGTCGTTCTCTGAACACTCTAACGCTCTTTACTAACTTGAACGCACTTTTTTTTGTCTCTATCGCATAATCAATTATGGATTTTTGATTTCTTTCTGGTGAAAGCAAGAATACGATTGTGTGAGAACTTTGTGTTTGTATTAACAAGGTTTTGTTCACTGAAGAATCCTAGTAGCCGTTTTCCATTGTCATTTAGGGCCTGGTCGCCATACCTGCTAATCACTCTCTCCCAATCTTGTCGTCATGAGACACTTGGCACATCGACTTGTGTTCATGTGGCCCTTAAGTCATCTTTCCTGTCTTCATGTGACTTAAGGCACGCCGAGATGCCCTATTTTGCTCTTGTATCATCTATACTGTCGTAAGGCAGCCTTGGGTCATCGATCTTGTCCTCCTAGGATCTTCGATTTAAGTCTTTGTGTAACCTTTGAACCATTGACCTGCGGCGGAAGATTCACAGTGAACGATCTAACAGAAACCAGCTACTCATAGCTAGCTGCTTGCATCAGGCTCAGTAAAACCAGAGCTTGTCAAGACCCTGTATTCGCTCCCAATCTACGACCCTGGAAACAAACATCGCAAGTGTAGTCTGGTTAAAAGAATAGGAATTGCAATGGAAGGACAAACCAGGTATCCAAACAAGCCACCTGAAACCGGAGGTATTGGGCTGATATGCGCAGATATCGTCAGCCTCGCTGTAAACTGGAACAAAACAACACAGCGTCTTTTTCAGGAAGAAGAAGAGGCAGGACAAGAAGAAGAAGCAGAAGAAGAAAAAGAATAAGAAGAAGAAGAACAAGAGGAAGACGAACAAGAACAACAACAGCAATCATGGATCTTGTCTCCTGAATCCCTTGGACCATCGATCTTTTCCTCAATCATCGATCTTTTCCTCAATCATCGATCTTTTCCTCAATCATCGATCTTTTCCTCAATCATCGATCTTTTCCTCAATCATCGATCTTTTCCTCAATCATCGATCTTTTCCTCAATCATCGATCTTTTCCTGGCCTATTCTTATATCATCGCTCATGTCCTTTATTTGGTCATCAAAACTGTAACTTTATTATACTGGTTTAGAAAACTCTTCAGTGTCTGTATACAACCAGTTTATTCCATTTCACCAATACTACAAATACCTGAACATCTAATCTATTTTTTTTATGTATTAACTGAGGACGGCGAGGGATTGAGGTTAAGTGACATGGCTCACTGAGTTCGCTCCCCATCACAGCACCGGCCGTTCCCCAGGGGAAGCAAACAACCCTTAGAAAAAACAGGAGGAAGCCGACCCGTATAAAAAATGAATGCCGAAGTTGAATGCACTGGGCCGACAGGCGCAAAATAAAAACATCGTCCAGCGCAAACCACCTTGGGGAATAGAGAAATAAGACGAACGCAAAAATAAACAAAAAAAAACATTAACTGATCCGGCCCCCACAACCTCCTGTGGCAATGCATAATACGCAGTCACCACTCTCTGACTAAAATAATATTTCCTAATATCTTATCTGGACCTGTCTTTGGAAATGTTTTGGCTGTTCCCTCTCGTACTTGTAGCCGGTTGTACTTTGAAAAACGTTGTCCTTTCCATTGATTCATTTATAAACTTGTATTAAGTCACATCAATCGGCTCTTGGACCATCAATCCTGTTATCACGCAGCCATTGAGTCATCAAATCTATCATTGTGCGGCCTTATATTACGTAGCGTGCCTTTATAGTTGTTGTAGATTGAGACTTCTGCACTTAACGTGACCGGTAATCAGTCATGAGCTTAGTTTCCAGATTTCAATCAAACGTTTGGCTAAATAATTCACAGAAAAACCAAACATATCTAAGGTTTTAAAAAATGGATCGTTTGCGCACACGTGTGAGAGAGAAAATTAAGACAGCGCATCAAGGCCAGAGTATGCACTCTACATAAATTAAATCCAGACACAGCAATCTATAGACGTTTTTTGGCTTCAAATGTGAGTGTGTTCTTGGTCAATGATCCGGGCGGCTTAACGCTCGTACGTCATAACATAGTGACTTGCCAAAACGGGTTGTTGTAACGCCAAGGAGATTTGGCTTTATGGCATTCGGTACCTGCAACACGCAATACGTTAGTTGAACTGTACGTGTTCCGAGCAATTGATAAAGTACTCTGAAGAAGAAAACTATTCCAACAATCTCGGAAGACAGTGGCGTAGCTACAAAGTGTGGGGTTGTAACTGAGTGGAAAATTCTTTCAATTATTGCTGGTACAAAAGCCATGAGCCACGAACACGTACAGTTGATGTCTAGTAATTAAATAGCCTGAATGGTTTCCGGTTGAACGGAGACAAATTAACGACCACTGCCAGACTGAGAGCATATTGTTAAGGGCGGCTAATACTGTGATCTAAATAATGTAGTGTTGTTGGTGTTGTTGAATGCCCGCAGTGAGTAGGATTGCTCCTTTGTGCGCCCTGAAGAGGACGTTAAGTAGCGGTTTGTTGTAGCGTTCCTTATATCCCGAGCGTGTTGATGGAAGTGGACCGGGGTTCTCTAGGCGGTTATGTTATGATCACTACTATGGTGATCACGTTGATCCCTCACCTTGTTAGCCAGGCTGCCATGAAAACAGCCCGTCCAGTATATTTTGCTTGAACCTGACTAACATGTCTGATCAGTATATTTTGCCTGAACCTGACTAACATGTCTGATCAGTATAATTTGCCTGAACCTGACTAACTTGTCTGATCAGTATATTTTGCCTGAACCTGACTAACATGTTTGATCAGTATATTTTACCTGAACCTGACTAACATGTTTGATCAGTATATTTTGCCTGAACCTGACTAACACGTCTGATCAGTATATTTTGCCTGAACCTGACTAACATGTCTGATCAGTATATTTTGCCTGAACCTGACTAACATGTCTGATCAGTACATTTTGCCTGAACCTGACTAACATGTCTGATCAGTATATTTTGCCTGAACCTGACTAACATGTCTGATCAGTATATTTTGCCTGAACCTGACTAACATGTCTGATCATCATATTTTGCCTGACTAGACGCTAGTCGTTCTTCCCATGCTGTAGTGTAGAAGACTCTCCAAACAACGAGGTTAAATACCTAACCATTCACACAAGCCACTTCTAACTGAGTGAAACACAAATAAAGCACTGGACACATTACCCAGTTAACATGATGAGGAAACCCGTTTTTTTCTGATGACTAGAGAAAGAGACAGAACAGCAAACGCCGATCTGTAATAGCAGAGAACATGATATTTCGTGACACAGATGGGGATTAGGGGGTAAAATAAAAGTTACAAACTGAAGAAGACTTCATCCTAGTAACAGATATAAGAATATAACAAGACATGTGATGAATTGGAAGAATATGTAACAATCTCGCAATACCAAAGCCCAACTCTTGCAGACACGAGTGGAGCAGTCCCAGTGCTTTAGCCATGCATGTAGAATGGAAGAAGATCGGATACTAAAGCGGTCGTAGGAGGCACAAATTCAAGGACGCTGACCCTCAGGACGTCCCAAAGTATGTTGGGAAGACAACATACGACAATCCTTAAGTGACCGGGTGTTGGATCGGAAAGAGGCCAGGAGAAAGACGGCGGATAGAACAGTGTTGTGTTCTCTGGCAAACCTCTACATCTCACGGTAGGAGAGGAGCGACTAAGTAAGTAGTAAGGGATGAATTGGAACACATGGGAATAGAAGAAAGAGACAAATGAACCTCTGACAAAGAACAGTGGAAGAGGATGCATAACAACTGAAGGCGTGAACCAATCGAATCCCAGTTACGGCATACGTTGTTATTCTGTAGGGGCGGTAAGGGGGTGGGGGGGGGGGGGGGGACAAACATGGAAACATAGCCAGCACACGACGCGACGACAGCGGTGGTAAAGTGAAATGTAGTTCTCGACCTAAAAATCCTTTGACTATCCAGCAATTAAAATAAAGTCGTACAACAGATGTCTCGCTTTGCGCCGCCGTCTTCGCAATCTTCAGCTTTCTCTTGCAGGACTCTTCTTCGTGTTTTTATAGGCATACAAATGTTCTCTTACCCTGCTGGTTCCAATCTAAGGCGAGTCTGACTATAGTTGTAGTTTATTTTTCTAAATACTTTTGAAAACTCATTGTCTTTGTTCATGTTTCCGCATACGTGTGATGTTGCTCTTCTTCTTCTTCTTCTGCTTCTTCTTCTTCTTCTTCTTCTTCTTCTGCTTCTTCTTCTTCTTCTTCTTTTTCTTCTTCTTCTTCTTCTTCTTCTTCTTATATCATCTTCTTCTTCTTCTTCATGTTCTTCTTCTTCTTTCCTTTTTTTGCGTTCATTCTCAATCTCCCGCTACTAAGCAGGGCTTTGCAAGTAGCAGGATGTAGTCCAGAGAATGGTATGCGTTTTGGTTTACAGCTTGATGAGTGCGAAATTTGCACTTTTCGGTCCGACATATTGTCACCCATGTATCACTAGAAACAAGAAACGGATGCAAAGAATAAAGAAATAACTAGGGAGGGGTGTGCATGTGTGCTGCTACCTGATTTCCTTGAAGCAGGCTACACGAAAAAGGAAAATAAGACCTCTACATCCCGTGGTAGACCCGTAGTAGTAGTAGTAGTAGTAGTGTTT